>LNAC01000404.1:854062-1074559 GCA_002007465.1 Ailurus styani
AAAAAAAAATAGAGATAGGATTTGAACCAATGTCCTTCGATTCCAAACTCCCAATGCTCAAATCATATCCTACCACAAAATTTGTGGCAGGTCTAGTGACAGAACTGAAGAGACTTCTAGCTCTTATACCACTGTTGTTTTCTAACATCTCATGGATAGTTTGACTTTTCAAAAGTTGTAACGGACTCTTCTAATGATACTTATTTCAACCTAAGAATACTTTAGATCTGAACTTATTTCGTGCTTATGTTAATGACCGGCCTTTTTTTTTTTTTTTATTTTAGTTTTGAAGCTCATCCCACAAATGAATTTCACTTCCTAAAATGTAAGAACAGGCTGTTCTTTTGGCTATTGACATTCCATTTTGGATTCCACAAAGGGCTTTAAACACAATCACTTTCACAAGCCTTTGATGCAAAGCAAGTGACTGCCTAATGTTATTAAGCAGCTGAAGGGCAGGTAAATTGGCTGTGTTTTCTAAAAATGACTTTCATTTCCATCTAGAACATGATTGCACATTGTAATATAGTACAACAAAGAGTTGAACACTGAAAAGATAAGCTTTAAAACAGAATATAAATTCCTAAACCACAAAAGCCATAGTTTAAAAAAAAAAATAAATGGAAATAAAAAATACATGTCAGAAAGACCTTTCTACCACAGCACTGAAAAGAACTTTGCATATCTTTCAGGGTGCTTTCAACTTTTTAAAGCTAGTTTAATCGCAACATTATTTTTATTTAACAATTTCCATTGAGTCGATTTTTGAGCTTAAAAAATGTGATTGCTCAGGGAAATGAAAAACCATGACAAAGAAAGCTTGGCTAGAGCTAGAGGTCATAAATGTTGTTCAGCAGTATGTTTCATATTTTGCACAACCTATAATTGATGAGTGATAAAAATCAAGAAAGGTTCTTACAAGGGTAGAAAGTCCCTATTTTAAAAAATAGCTGAAACCTATTGCTGTAAAACAAAACAAAACAACCCTGGTTCTTTATATTCTATGAGAAAACTACTATAATTCCACAGCTTCAAAAAGAAAGCCTATCCATTAATCATAACACCAAATGTTTTAAAGGAATGTAGGGAAAATTCAGTTTTTAACAAAGACATTCTTTTTATTATGATTATTTCTTCTTTCTGTTATTCATTGAACCAAATTGGCAATGAAGTTTTACCAGTTCCCAAATTTACTTTAAGGCTAAAATAGAAATATCAGTGAATCAGATAGTTATATTACTTGTGGCTGACCAAAAAAATTTATTTTACTGGTCATTTTATCAGTAAAATGAGTATAATCAGTATATTTATTAATGATTTTCTGAACAGAGGTCTGGAAAAAGCTATTGCTCTTACCTGTTTGTTTTTCAATAGAAGTATGTGTTTTGCTTCTTGAGTGAGTTACCAAGGAAACCTGGATCACCTCCAGTCTCCTCAGAGTTGGGGAAAATCTATGAGATACCCCTTGCTCATCCTACCTTGGTCTGCCATTGCTTTGAGTGGTTGTAAAGGATAGTTTGAGACAACTGTGTGTCTCAGGTTTGGCAGAGCTAAGATGTTTTCTTTCCTCTAGCAGATAAATTCATTCAATTATGTACTCATTTATTCAAAAAAAGCAATTATGGAATAAATTCTCTGTGAGAGTACCAAGCATTTGTCTTCTTGGAACTTACAATCTAATGGGGTGGGGGAGACAAACAGACATTAACCAAAGAGTAAAGCAAAAACATAAACATTTCAATAAGAGTTGTGGAGGAAAGATACATGATATTATTGAGTCTATGAAGGGTTGATTTGAAGGAAGATCTTGATTTTCTACCTCTGTACTATAGCCATATGCTTTGCAATGGGTCTCTACAGTTCTTCCCATTAAGAGGTGAAATCTATTTCCCTACTCTTTGATCCTGCGCTGGCCTTATGACTTCCTTTGGCCAATAGAAAATGGCAGATTTGACATTGTGATAGATAAACCTAGGTTTTAAGAGGCGTTGTGAGGTTTCCCTTCTTTTCCCTCTACCTTCATCATGAAAACATGCTTGACCTAGTCTGCTAGATGAACTATATAGAATGAAGGGGATTGAGCCCAGTTGTCCCAGCCAAGGCCCTGGACCCATGAGAGAGACCAGAGATGATCAGCAAAGCTGCCTAGTTAACTCACAGTGGACCACAAACACATGAATGTACCGAGCAGAGCTTATCTGTGATCAGCAGACCTGACCTGCTCACCCAGAGGCTCAGGAACAAAAAAGTAAATGTTCGTGCTTGTGTGCCACTGTAGTTTCAAGGTTGCTTGCTAGGCTGTATTACTATGCAAATAGATAATTGAGGCTCTGCTGTATTTGGTGAGTTCAGGCCAGCGTTTTCTAGGGAAGTTATTCTTCATTCTTCTGTAAAGAATATAAAAAAGGAATAAAGATTAACAAGGCAAAAGAAAGGAGAAAAGAACATAGAAAGTCGATAAAACAGGGTCTAAAGCCTATAAGCAACAGTTGTAAGAGGCCTAGAGGGATTGGAGAACAAAAGTTGAAGGGAGAGTGATGGAAAAGTTGGAGGAAAAGATGACATCCATAGGGCCTTGTAGACTGTTTTAGTTGTTTTGTGTTTAAGCTGAGAATAATGAAAAGAATTTAAGGAAAGAGAGAATATGAGCAAGAAGTGTTTGGTTACAATGTGCAGAACATTGGGAAGAGTATCACTCCCCAAGAGGGTTTAAGAGGAGAGTGGTGATTTTTTATTTAGGGAAAGGCATTAAGTCATCAACACCAATCCTGGATCATCATTGTGACTTCCCAGTGGGTGTTAACATCTTTCTAAATTACCTTTACTCCACCTCAAAAGGCAGCATGGCACAGTTTAAAAAGCATGTATTCTGCTTCTGCCATGTCCGCCTGTCTCATTTCTTTAAGCTATCATATGAAAAATCCCTCTATTTGTTCAATTCCCCTAACCCAACATATGTCTGCATTGATCCTCCAATCTGCTCACTTATTTATTTGAAATGACTCGTCTTTTCCCACTTATGCTAATTTTGCCTTCTAGATAATGTAATAAACTGTAAGGTACAGCAGAGGCATTAGTTATGATTACCCTAGCTGAAGCAACACCACCATTATAAAGCCATTCTTGGTAATTCCAAATGGCTTTTCTCTAGTATTCTATAGTTTGTCCCTCCTAAATAATTAGTTCCTTAATGGGATACATCTGAGAAAATGCTTGTGGCTGCAAATACCAGATAACTTTTTTTTTAATGTGACTTAAACAATACATTGTTTAGTCATATCATTTAAGTAGAATATGTAAGTAGCAAGATTCATATAGGATCAATGCCGTCAAGGCTCTGGGTCAGTATCTCTGTCATTCTCTTGGCCTTCTCTGGGTTATAAAATGCCTGCATCTCGCTCTTATGACTGTTGGCTAAAAACTGGGTCATATGCAAAGCCAAAGATCAATATCTGGCAACAAGGAATGGAATTTCCCAGACTGGATTAGTCCCACTAGTACTTATTCCCTCTGTTAGACATATTGGGCATCTGTCAGAGGTAAATATCTGCTGGGTCGGTAAGCAACAGTGACTGCCACTCATAGCTTAATGATTTTTTCTCTTCTGATCCTCATTTAGCTGTGTATTTCTCTAGATTTTTAAATTTCCAGCCATGGCACTTTCCTATAGCTCTCTGATCGTACACTGTTTTATTTCTCTGTACCTTAGCACACACTGTTTACACTATTTGGAATGCTAACCCTCTCCCCATTTCTAATTACACAGAGAAAGATTCGAATTTTAAAGCTCTATGGGATCATCACATCCTCTATAAAACTTGCACTGCTCCCCACACTCAGATGCACAGTTAATCCCTCTCTTCTTTGTATTAGTTCGGTTTCTTATGTATGTCTGCATCATTGTGCTACATTATGATTTAATTGAATGTTAATCCATGCCTCCCCTCATCCCTGTCCACCACCATGACTTATTGTCCTTGCTTGGAACATAGCATGGCTTCAACTTAAATATACTGGAGGCGCCTGGGGCTCTGACTCTTGGTTTCAGCTCGGATCATGATCTCAGGGTTCTGGGATTGAGTTCTGAGTAAGGCTTCCTGCTCAGTGGGAGTCTACTTCTCTGGCTCTCTCTCCCTTTACCCCTCTCCCTACTTGCAAGTGCATGTGAGCTCTCTCTCAAATAAATAAGTCCTTAAAAAAATGAAATATGCTGAGTGGTATTGAATCTAAGGTACCACAAAGTTTAGTCTTATGATGAACCAGGGATACTTCATATAGTTTTCCTTTCTACTTGACCAAATGAGACCAAATGTTATACTATACAATTCAGAGCACTTGGTATAGTGCTAGAAGGTACGTCAACTATAGAGAAAACAAAAGGGCTGGTGTTATTCCCATGATAAGGAGAGAGGTAGTTAGACTCTTGATAAGTCTTGATGACCTGTAATAGACACTTCTGTTTGGGAAATGTGGGACCTCTGGGTATAACTGGATGGTTGAAAAAGAACTTTATTATTCCATAAAATAGGAATTTTGGGGATTTGAATAGCATCAAGAATGTTGAGGAAAATGACCTTCAGGGAATAAAAAAGTCTTTAGAGAATGTCGGTAAGATGGAGTCAAAGTAGAGGAAAAACCACGAGCATTCCATTTGGGAGGAATGACCAGTGATACTATAGGTCATGATCTTTAATGTAGGTGGTTTTCTGTATCATGTAACTATAAAATTCTTCAGCCTTAGCCTAAACTTCAGTAAAAAACGGCCTCATACAACAGCTAGTATCAAGGGTCCCGGGGGAAATCAAGATCATCATAATGTAGAGTATCTAGTGTATGATGAAGTGGGAAGGAAAGAGTCCAGAAATGATAGGGGCCATGATACATAGTTCCTAGATGGCCTTCCTCGCAGAGCAGTAGTATTTTTCACATAACTCCTAAATTCGTCTACTAGCCTAATTAATGAAATGTATAGAAATTATTATGCTCCTCCTCTTTTCTTCTGAATTGTGATAGAGGGAAATGGATGGACGGGGAAAGGGGGAGAAACTTGCAGAGAGTAATGCAGCAGTAATGACACTTAGCACTGCTAGAAATCAGCAGTTACTGTGTGCCAACTGCGTACTGGACACTGGGCTAGCTGCTGGCATTATACATATGAATAAGACATAGGTGGGGTTTTTGGGTTTGTTTTGTTTTGCTCAATTTTTTTTTCATTGAGTCATTACTATTTTGTCTTTTGGCTTGCTTTCCCCTATAGTCATCCTTCCTCTTTAAAGTGGTTCCTACCATTTGTCTTCCATTGGTTTAGTTGAACTAGCCAAAGGGGCACTAGGTGACTTAAGTTTTGTTTTATGTTTCATGTTTTTTTAGTGAGTTTAGAATAGAAAAAAAAGAAATAGATTGGGACTGCAGAGTGAACTGGCGTCATTTTGCCTGAGGAAAATGGTGACGCGTGTCTGCTAAGGCACTGCTGCTCAAGCTGTCTGTGGTACAGAACTAGTTTCCCTTTTTTTTCTTTTCCTCCCACCCGCCCTCTGTCCCTCCCTCCCTCCCTTCTTCCCTTCTTTCTTTCCTTCTTTCCTTTTGATATCATTTTAGTAGTCTGAAACTTTTATAAAATAATAAAGTGATTTCCTAAATAGATAAAATAATGAAGTCCTAAAACTACGAACCTACTTTTAAAAATTATTACATTCAGCAGACATTAACAAATTGCTATAAAAGTTTCTAAATGCTTACTGTCAAATTCTGAATGTGTCCTATTGCAGACCACTAACAAAGAGTTCACACACTGCCCCTGTTCCACAGACCAGTTTGAGTGGCTCTGTGCTATCATGTCCCTGCACATTTGTGCCTTCAGGGCAGTAAAAGACTTGGCAGAGTGTTCTTTCCAGAGCCCCTTCACCAGGTAGTGTAATTTAAAAATTGCTAATTGCCCCATTCACAGTGAGACTCAGAGTTTATTCATCTCTTCTGCTTTTCTTTCCAAATAAGCTTGATTTTCTTTTTACAGGTTCTTGTGCTTGTTTTTATAAAACTGTTTATGTAAGCTATCCATTTATTGAGGTGAATTCTTTGTGGTGAGCATGTAGCATATTTGTAATTTTTTACTATTACAATAACATTAAACACCCTATGAATAGGCCTGTGAGCTCATCTTTGGTTACTTCCAAATAAGCTTGATTCCAAGGATTGTAAAATGCCCACTAACCCTAACATTCGTTTTTTTCTTGTACTGTGACATTCTCAGCCACAAGAAGATTTCAGAGGCTTGGAAGTTGCTAATGTAGCCACCCACTTGTAGATTATACATATTGCATCCCTCTGGCTTCCACATGCATTTCTCTCTGAATAGATCATGATTCACGGTGCTCTAAGTTACTGGTAACAGAAGATAAATTCTTTAGCAACTGACACTTTGACACTTTATGATTTTGGTATTTCATAATTGGTACCTGTATGTGTAAACCTGTAAAGTGTTAAGAATTTTTCAGAGAAAGACAAAAGCATCTTCAGCATAAGAAGGGAAGTGAAGTTTTGTTGTTGGTGGTGATAGTAGTCGTTTAGAATAATCCTGAGGATTAACAGGAATTGAGTCTGAAAATCTAAATTCCATTTTTGCCTTCCATCTGTTTAATATAACCCATGTATGAAATTTAAAATTTTCTAATAGCTGTGTTACAAAAGAAACAAATGAAATTAATATATTTTATTTAAACCAATATGTCAAAAATGCGGTATCCATAAAAAATAATAAGACATTTTATGCTATTTTATTTGTGCTAAATATTTAAATTGTGGTGTGTGTTGCATGCTCCCAGCTCGATATCAAGTGCATAGTAGTCATCGGTTGCTGGGAGCTACCATATTGCACAGATCTGAGGACAAGAGCCAGAGCAGATTCAGCTCCTTTAATGGAGCAAAAAAACAAAGTAGAGTTGGAGATTCATAAGCAGAAGGTAGATTTCACCGTGAGTGATGGACAACTTCAGAGGGAAATCATGTCTTCTGTGTGACTCTACACCTGTCCCCGAAAACATAGATTTTAATGAATTTTTAGTAAAACATCCATGTTTCTTTTTTGGGAAGGCAGGGAAATGCAAAGTCCTATTCCGAGGTTTTTTTGGCCAAAACACATGTGCAAGATGTGTACATACGAACACCTATTGCATATATTGCTCACAAATCGATTCTGTTTTGGTTTTTCTTTTTACAGGTTCTTGTGCTTGTTTTTATAAAACTGTTTATGTAAGCTATCCATTTACTGAGGTAAATTCTTTGTGGTGAGCATGTAGCATATTTGTAATTTTTTACTATTACAATAACATTAAACACCCTATGAATAGGCCTGTGAGCTCATCTTTGGTTACTTCCTTAGGTTAGATTATGGGACGTGGACCTACGGAGCCAAAGGTTACATGAATATCTAAGTCCCTTGTCTCCTTCAAATTAATTCTCATGGTATGTGCCCTATATGGTAGGGCTCAGTTTACAGCCTATATTCTTTAAATAATTAGGTTTTTCTTGGGGAAAATGGCATATTATCATTGTTACTGTTTTAAGTTTTGAATATTTATAAGGGTGCATATTTCTCTTTGGTCCTATTGGTCCTATTTGGTCCAATTTTTTTCTCTGAATTGCTTGTTTATATCTTGTGCCTACAGGCCATGCCATTACTTTTTCATCAGACTCCCGCAAGTCCCTGTTCAGCCTGGCTGAGTGGGTGTGCAGAGAGGTAAAGTGGTGCGGAGGCCCTGCTGCTGGGCTGCAGAGACCTCACTATTAGTCTGTGGTCACAATAAAATGTACTGCACTTACAATCAGTTAAATCTTGGTAAGCAACTAAGCTAACCTTTAGAATAAATCCATATGCCCCTGAGGTCCATCTGCTATAATAGCACTACTAAAAAGCAGACAAATACTTTGAGTTTTATAATTTAAGCTTTGCCATCCCCTCAGAAGAGGATTGCTTTTCTAAAAATATATCTGCCTGCAAAGAGCCTTGGGGCCTGTGTGCTTCTTTTGCATTTAACCAGCTATTAAAAAATCCCTCGGAAGCTGTGACCTGTACAGGTTCAATCTGCTTTGGCTAGTAAATCAGTTAAGACTGGAAGTTCCCTATGACTTTTTAAAGACATGTTAGAGATCCTAAAAATAATTCTTCTCTCTCAGTAGAGGAGAGAAAAATAATTCAGGAGTGGTTCAAACATAACCAGAGCCTGTCCATTATGACTCTGATCACTTTTCCCTGCCAGAACACAGGCACGTTTATGGTAAACATTTGTGTGCCTGTCCTATTCCATGTGTTGTACTAAGAAAGAGAGTCCGCCACCAGTAAGACCCTTTTTGCCCTCGAAAATTTCAACTTCGTCGAAATGAAAATACATATAAATAGATGCAGTGTGAGGTGATAAGTGCTACATTCCAGGCACGTGCAGGGAGCTATAAGAGCACGAAGGAAAAGAATGACCACACAGATTGGGGAAAGGACTTTACTAGGAGTTTCAACTGAGGAGAAGTTAACAGAGCAGAGAAGAAAGAGGGAATGAAAAAGAGCTGAGACAAAAGAAACAAGCACTACCCTGTAGTTAAGAAAACATTGGAGAATTTTAAATAGGAGAATGATGGTGATCAGAACACAACAGATTCTTATGTCTCTTCTGGGTTGCTATCACACCCTGGCATGTTAGGCTTCAAACAGACTCATGAAACACTTGTATGTCAGCTTAAACAGAAAGCACATTGTCCAATTTAAATACTAATGCAAATTAAGAAGAAGAGATAAAAGAAGTCCCTGAGCTCCCAAAGACATCAAGGATTGCTGCTCTATCATAGCACATACTCCTCTCCTGAGGAATGTAAATGAGAGGGGCAAATTTGTGTAATTGGCATGCTGGACATTTCTCTGGACTCAAATGCTTTCTATTATATTTGAAAGTTTCAAGCCAAACCACGATAGCAACCAGACCAGAAAAAAATGCAATTGAGAAAGATTACCCTGCAATGTTTACAGTCCACCCTTTCTCTGTATGTGCATTTTCAAATTTGCGTATTTTGAACTGGACTTTAATGGGATTTGGCTAATAATCTCCGTGAAGATGATGCCAGGATGTTCTTTAGCTTTTGATAAAGTCCTGAGTAGGCAGGCAGCATAATCTTGAACAAGAAAAGAGAACAGTTTTCTACATCAGGAGAAATAAAGCATAATGTAGCACTTTGACAACCTTGAAGGTGACTTTTCCAAGCCATTGATTAGCAGGTCCATGCCCTGAAATTCAAGTCAGGGAGATTCATTACAGTTCTTTCAGTCGCTAGAGTATTAAAAACCACAATGCATCATTAACTCAGAAGTGGGCTATGCCATTTGGCAATAAGGGATCGACTTGACTTTTGTGACGAAGCCATCTATGCAGATTCTTTGGACTTCAACACAAAAGGGAGCAATTGCTTTTTGCATTATAGATAAACGCAATCATTTTCCTACTGTTATTCGCTTTTGTCCATTTAGTAAAAAAGTGTGGATTGCTGGGAAGAACTTTGACATAGATGAGCCCCAATGAAGAAGAGCAGCATTGGACTTCGTTCATGAAAGAGTTTCAGGAAATTTCCATGGTAGTAGTCCACCAGGAAGGAGCTGAAAAGAATTTAGGGAGTTGAGGAAGTAGGAGAGTGGAACGGCCAGCAGGAGGTACAGAGAACAATTGCTATTTTCTTCTTTCTCCATTGCCTGAAAAAAAAAACCCCACAAAAAAAACCCAAAAGTCTTAGGTAAATGCCCCTTTCTCTCTGGTTTTGTGTAGCATTGAAAGTGACATAGCATTAAAGAGATAACATTAGTTTTCATAAAGTGGTTTTTCAAAAAGATGTAGTGATGGTCAACATGCAATTCAAAAAGTAAATAAAAACAAGGCTTTAGTCAACGTGATCCTATAGTTCTAAAGGATTTTTTCATGTGGTGTGGCAGGAAGATCAGTTGGGCACTCAGGCAACATTTTGAGCTGCATTCCTGTATTCACTGCTCAGTAGTTAAGCCATGTGGTCTCAGGGAAGCCTAGCCCCTGCTCCAACTTTTGTGAGCCTATTTCTTCACGTGCAAAAACGAGACATAATAGCACTACTCTTCCCGTCTATCCAGTAAGTGGTTTCAGCGATTGCTTAGATAATGAAAGCTTCTGTGTGCTATACCTTTCTTCATAAATTCAGCATATTCATATCTACCCTGAATATGCCTGATAGGCATTTTTTAAAAAAGGATTTATTGGGCGCCTGGGTGGCTCAGTGGGTTAGTGCCTCTGCTTTCGGCTCAGGTCATGATCTCAGGGTCCTGGGATCGAGGCCCGCATCGGGCTCCCTGCTCGGCGGGGAGCCTGCTTCCCCCTCTCTCTCTCTGCCTGCCTCTCTGCCTCCTTGTGATCTCTCTCCCTCTGTGAAATAAATAAAATAAAATCTTTAAAAAAAAAATAAAAAAAAAAATAAAAAAAATAAAAAAGGATTTATTTCATTTATTTTAGAGAGAGAAAGAGCAGGTGGGGAAAAGGCAGAGGGAGATTCTCAAGCAGACTCTGTGCTGAGTATGGAGCCTGATGTGGGGCTCAATTTCATGACCTGAGATCATGACCTAGGCCGAAATTAAGAGTCAGACACTTAGCCAACTGTGTCACCCAGGAACCCCCAGTAGACATTTTTAAGTCTGTTTTCTTATTTAATCTTCATAATAATACTGTGAGGTCAGTAGTAAAGCTCAAAGAAGTTATAACTTGATAAAGAGTTGTTATATACTCCATTTTAGATATTTATGGTATAGATGTGATTTCAACAGAACCTCTGACCTCAAGAAATAAACAGTGTAGTGTGATGATATAGGTGTAAATAAATTGCACTGTAGTGGTATAAGGAATACAGTGGGATAAAAAGAACAGATAAAAAACCAGAGTTTGCACATAGGAATGCTGACTCTCCTTGCTACCAGGGGTAGAGGGTTATGGAAGAGAGAGGAGTGTGTGAGCACACATGTGTGCATATGTGTGGAGAATAGTTAGTATATCAGAGAATCTTTTCTATTGGAGAAATTTAAAATATATCTTAACATGTTCTAAGAAATGAAGTTCACTTGGCAGACTGGAGGTGGAGAGCAGTTCAGGTTGAAAAAAATGAGGATGCCTAGTAGGAAGATAAATTAGTATTATACAAATGCTAATTCATATTACCTTTTATTAACATAAGTGCTTAATAATAAAAGAATGAAGTGAATTATGTAGACAGGCAGAAAAACAGAATCTATACTCCATTTACTACCAGTGATTAGATATTGCTTGAAGACAAAATAGCTGCAGTGTTCAAACATATGCAAAGCCTTTTATTTACTTCCTCCTGCTTGAATAGCATTTATTTCAGCATCATTTAGCATATTTGGGAGACCAGTGCAACTCATACTTTTTTTTTTTAAAGATTTTATTTATTTCACAGAGGGAGAGAGATCACAAGGAGGCAGAGAGGCAGGCAGAGAGAGAGAGGGGGAAGCAGGCTCCCCGCTGAGCAGGGAGCCCGATGCGGGCCTCGATCCCAGGACCCTGAGATCATGACCTGAGCCGAAAGCAGAGGCTTTAACCCACTGAGCCACCCAGGTGCCCTTTTTTTCTTTTTCTTTTCTTCTTTTTTTTTTTAATGGCCTGTCTGGTCTCTGATATGAATTCAGCCATTTTTTTCCTCCCTCAAGTTCCATGTAAAAAGTCAGGCAACTTGGACTCTTCAAAATCAATCTAGCCAAGTTGGTGTCATAATGTCTGAGATGGACAAAACATCTTGGAATGGGGTAGGGTTATGTCTGATGGATATCAAAATATGGAACCGTGAAAAATGAACATCATAAGAGTGGTCGATTGGGTCATCGTTCCTAGTTATTCACACTTTTGGCATATATCTTTGCATTGCGTCCCACTCTGTGCTGGGTATATTCCTCACTCTATCAATCCTGACCTTAGCTAGGTGACTTCATTTGGTCAAGACATGATTTGAGCTGAGGATTTAAAAATGCTTGCATGGATTTAGTTTCCCCTTTGTGCTCCTTGATCCATTAGAAGAATATGTCCCAGATAGTGATTGCCCCCTCAACCTGAGCCCCAAGAATGAGATGTGGTGGAACTGAGACAATTGTGATCTGAATCCTGAAGACAAGTCCAGTCAAACATGTAGAAATCAGTCAAACCTCTGCCAAAATTTCTGTATTTCAACAAAATCAGTATTTATTTATACGCAAGTCACTGAGATTTGATGCAGCAAAAATTAATAACCATTTTGGAAAACAGTTTAGCAGTTGCTTATAAAGTTAAGTAGATAGAGGTAAATGGGACTTTGGGGGAAGATGATAAGACAGGAAGATCCTAAGCTCATCTTGTCCCACAGGTACAACTAGATAACACCCACATCAGTGTAAATAACCCAGAAAACAACCCGAAGACTGGACGAACAGGCTCCAGAGCTACATGTATAGAACAGGGCCCTCTTGATGAGGATGGGAAGGGCAGAGATGTTTTTGAGAGCTAAAGGAACCCACAGGAATGTTCCTGGGAAGGAGGGACACCATAGGTGCAGAGAGAAACAAACAGACCCTCACACCAGACACCCTAGAGACTGGGAACCCACACATAGGTTAGATGAATCCCCATAACATTTGGCTTTGTAAACCAGAGGAGACTAATTTAAAGAGTTCTTATAATCAGTGGGGCTTAACACCTGGAACTTTAAAAAGCAGCCAGGTCTCTGGGAGAGCCAGAAGGGTGATAGGAAACGGAGTCTCTGCCCTTGAAGAGATGCCACAACAAACACCCCTGCAGGGCTACAGCATAAAAGCAACAGTTTAAAAAACAGCTGGGATCTACAGAGAGATTTGTTTACTAATCTCAGAGCATGTGTTAACAGGGCAGGAAATTTTAGGAGACTTCTCCAGGAAGAAAGGAACTGGTGGGTGCCATTTGTTTCCCCTGTCCCCCAGCCTAGACACACAGACACCTGCTGAAACCAGCTCAGTGCCAACACTCTCCACCTGACTTGCTCACAGCCCACCCCACCCCTGCATTCTCCTGCGAACACGCCCTCCAGCCAGACCTCATCTCCAGGTCTCCTCCCAGAGCAGATCCATGCAAACCTTGCTGACACTGTGTGTCCTACTCCTGCACTCTTCTGCAGATCTGCTCCCTGAAGTTTTGGGCAACTGCAGGTCCCCTCCCACCGTGGACCAATATAGACCTTGCTGGAACTCTGTGTCCTGCAATAGCACTCTTCTGGGGGACTTGCCCCCTTGAATACAGTAGGAGGAAAGAAATAATAAAGAGTAGAGCAGAGGGGTGCCTAGGTGGCTCAGTGGGTTAAGCCTCTGCCTTTGGCTTATGTCATGATCTCAGGGTCCTGGGATCGAGTCCCACATCGGGCTCCCTGCTCAGCGGGGAACCTGTTTGCCCCCCTCCCTCGGCCTGCCTCTCTGCCTACTTGTGATCTCTCTCTCTCTCTGTCAAATAAATAAATAAAATCTTAAAAAAAAGATTAGAGCAGAAATAAAAACTAAAAAACAAAAACCACAATAGAACAGATCAATGAAACCAATAACTAGTTCTTTGAAAAGACCAATAAAATTGATAAACTTTTAGCCAGCTGATCAAAAAATTAGAGGACTTCAATAAATAAAATCAGAAATGAAAGAGGAGAAATAATAACTGACACAGAAATACAAAGATTGTAAGAGATTATTATGAAAATGTAGATGCCAATAAACTAGACAACCGAGAAGGAGTGGATGAATTCCTAGAAACATATAACCTCCCAAAACTGAATCAAAAAGAAATAGAAAATTTGAACAGGCTGTTTACCAGCAATGAAATTGAATCATTAATGAAAAGCTCCGAACACACAGAAGTCCAGGACCAGATAGCTTCACATGTGAAATCTACCACACATGTAAAGAAGAATTAATATGTATTCCTCTGAAACCATTCCAAAAAATTGAAGAGGAAGAAAAGCTTCTAAATTCATTCTGGGAGGACGTCGTTACCATGATAACAAAATGGGACAAAGTCACTACAAAATAAAAGAGGACTACAGGCCAAGATCTCTGATAAACATAGGTACACAAATCCTCAACAAAATATTAGCACATCAAAATCTAATAGTATATATATACATAAAATAATTCACCATAGTCAGGTGGGATTTATTCCTGGGAAGCACGGTGTTTTAATACTCACAAATTAATACATCACATTAACAAGAGAAAGGATAAAAACTGTATGATCATTTCAATAGATGCAGAAAAAGCATTTGAAAAGTACAACATACGTTCATGATAAAAAACCCTCAACCATTTAAGTTTAGAGGGAACATACCTCTACATAATAAAGGCCATTTATGAAAAACCCACAGCTGACATCATGCTCAATGGTGAAAACCTGAGAGCTTTTCCCTTAAGATTAGGAATAAGACAAGGATGTCCATTCTCACCATTTTTATTCAACATAGTACTGGAAGTCCTAGCCAGAGTAATCAGAGATGAAAAATAAATAAAAGACATCCAAATTTTTAAGGAAAAAGTACAACTGTCACTATTTGCAGATGACATGATACCATATATAAAAACCCTAAAGACTGCACCAAAACTAGAATGAATAAATGAATTCAGTAAGGTTACAGGAAACAAAATCAATGTATATAAATCCTTTGTGTTTCTATATACTAATAATGAAGTAGCAGAAAGAGAAGTTAAGGAAACAATCCCATTTATAACTGCACCAAAAGCAATAAAATAGGGCACCTGGGTGACTCAGTGGGTTAAAGCCGCTGCCTTCGGCTCAGGTCATGATCCCAGGGTCCTGGGATCAAGGCCCACATCGGGCTCTCTGCTCGGCAGGGAGCCTCCTTCCTCCTCTCTCTCTGCCTGCCTCTCTGCCTACTTGTAATCTCTCTCTCTCTCTGTGTCAAATGAATAAAAATCTTAAAAAGAAGCAATAAAATATCTAGGAATAACGTTAACCAAAGAGGTGAAAGACCTGTACTCTGAAAACTATAAAACATGGATGATGGAGCTCGGCTCGCCACTCGCTCGCGGAGAGGGAGGAGAAAGCAGCCAGTTCCGGAGCCCTCCCTAGCCCGGCCCAACCTTTGCTCCAGAGATCATGGCTGCCGAGGATGTGGCGGCGGCCGGCGCCGACCCAGGCGAGCTGGAGGGTGGCGGGCTGCTGCACGAGATCTTCACGTCGCCGCTCAACCTGCTGCTGCTCGGCCTCTGCGTCTTCCTGCTGTACAAGATCGTGCGCGGGGACCAGCCGGCGGCNCTCCTCTCTCTCTGCCTGCCTCTCTGCCTACTTGTAATCTCTCTCTCTCTCTGTGTCAAATGAATAAAAATCTTAAAAAGAAGCAATAAAATATCTAGGAATAACGTTAACCAAAGAGGTGAAAGACCTGTACTCTGAAAACTATAAAACATGGATGAAATAGAAGGTAACAGGAAAATATGGAAAGATATTTCAAGCTTATGGATTGAAAGAACACATTCTTAAAATGTTCATACATACTGAAGCAATCCACAGATTTAATGTAATCTCTATCAAAATACCAATATCATTTTTCACAGAAGTATAAGAAATAATCCTAAAATTTGTATGGGACCAAAAAAGACCTTGAATAGCCAAAGCAATCTTAAAAAAAAAAAAGCACAAAGCTGGAGGTATCACAATCCCAGATTTCAAGATATACTTTAAAGCTGTACTAATCAAAACAATATGGTATTGGCACAATAATAGATCAATAGAACAAAGTAGAAGTCTCAGAAATAAACTCATGATTTATGGTCAATTAATCTTTGACAGAGGAAACTAGAATATGCAATGGGAGAAAGAAAGTCTTTTTGGCAAGTAGTGTCTGGAAAACTGGACAGCTATATGCAAAAGCATGAAACTAGACTATAAACTCAAAGTGAATTAATGACCTAACTGTGAGATGTGAAACCATAGATACCCTAAAAGAGAGCACAGGCAGGAATGTTTCTTACAATGGCCATAGCAACATTTTTCTGTATGTGTCCCCTGAGTAAAGGGAAACACAAGCAAAAATAGTCACTCCATCAAAATAGAAAGCTTCTGCACAGCAAAGGAAATGACTGACAAAACTAAAAGACAATCTACTGAATACGAGAAGAAATTTGCAAATGACATATCCAGTAAGGGCTTAGTATCTGAAATATATAAATAACTTACATAATTCAACACAAAAAAACTCAATAAAAATGTGCAGAATAGGGGCACCTGGGTGGCTCAGTGGGTTAAAGCCTCTGCCTTCGGCTGGGGTCATGATCTCAGGGGCCTGGGATTGAGCCCTGCATCGGGCTGCCTATTCAGCAGCGAGCCTGCTTCCTTCTCTCTCTGCCTGCCTCTCTGCCTGCTTGTAATCTCTCTCTCTGTCAAATAAATAAATAAATAAAATCTTTTAAAAAAAATGTGCAGAAGACAGGAACAGACATTTCTCCAAAGAAGACATATGGATGGCTGAGACATACATGAAAAGACGTTCAGCATCAGTAATCCTCAGGGAAATGCAAATCAAAACACAATGAGATATTGCCTTATACATTTCAGATTAGCTAAAATAAAAGAAACACAACACAAGAAATAGCAGGTGTTGGCGGGGATGTGAAGAAAAGGGAAACAGTGCATTGTTGGTGGACATGAAAATTGGCACAGCCACTTGGAAGACAGTATGACGGTTCCTCAAAAAATTAAAAATAGAACTATCATATGATCATGTAATTCCACCATTGGGTATCTACTCAAAGAATACAAAAACACTAATTCAAAAGATATATATATACACCTATTTCATTGCAACATTATTTGCAATAGCCAAGATATGGAAGCAAACCAAGTGTTCATCAATTGACGAATGGATAAAGAATATGTGGCATATGCGTGTACACACACACACACACACTGGACTACGACTGAGCCTTAAAAAGGGTGAAATCTTGCCCTTTTCAACAACATGGATGGATCTAGAGAGTATAATGTTATGTGAAATATGTCACTTGAGAAGGACAAATATCATATGATTTTGCTTATATGTAGAATTTAAGAAATGAAACAAGTGAAAAAAGAAAAAAAGGCAAACCAAAAAATAGACCCCTAACTATAGAGAACAAACTGATGATAACCAGAGGGGAGATGGGTGAGTGGTATGTGAAATGGGTGAAGGATTTTAAGAATACACTTATTTTGATGTGCACTGAGTAATGTATAGAATTATTAAATGACTGTATTATAAACCATAAACTAATATAATACTGTATATTGTCTATACTGGAATTATTTTAAAAAATAAAATGGAGGTAAAGAATAAGTTAAACTGATAACATTTCAATCAATACAACTTCTAGAGATTTATATAAGAGAAATAAGGAATATATGCACACAAATATGTTCATCATAGCCAGAAACTGGGAACAGTACAATTGTCCACCAACAGGAGATTGAATAAAGAAATAGTCATATCTATATAATGGAATATACCAGTAAAAAAACGCTGATACATAGAACAACCTAAGTTCATCTCAAAAGCACTATGCTAAATGTTAGAAACCAGAATTGAGAGACTATATATAATATGATTCTATTTGAATGAAATTTTAGAAAAATTAAAACTTTACTGGCAGAAATCCAATAAGTAGTTTGCCAGAGCCCAGGGAAGGTGTTAACTAAAAACAGACACAAAATAACTTATGGGATGATGAAAATATTACCTATCATTATTGTGATGATGATTTGACAATTATATACATTTGCCAAAACTCATCAAATTGCACATTTATAATTGGTAAATTTTTTATAAAGTTGATTTTTAAAAATTAGAGACAACAAATGTGCAAATTTCACAAGTTAGGAAAATTATTATAAGACAACAAATTTGAGAAATTATTAAATGCAATTAAGTACAGATGTTCCTTTTTGGATCATGGTTTACTGACTGTAATTTTTCTTTTTCTCATGACACTCGTTGGTCTAAAGAAATACCATTACTTACTTCCACTTACCAAGTAGGTTAAAACAACTTTAATTATAATGTGACATTTAACAGCATGTAAAAATAATCCTTAAAATATCTTATTTCATTCTTTAAAATCTACAGTGACTAATAAACCTGTTACGTTGCCATGCAGTTTCTTGAATTTTGGGATCAGATGGGTCACTGTAACCCTCGTTTTCTCTTCCACATTGAGTTTCATGCAGCACTGGCTTTTCATCACAGCAGCTGTGGAAAACTCAGCTTCACAAAGTTATGGTATCATCAGAAGTAATGTAGCATGGTCTAATATTGAAACTGCGAACTCCTTCAAGCTAATAATTCACAGTGTCTGACATATGTCATTGTGTTTCCTAAAAAGTTTAAAATATTCTTCAATGCTGCTATAACTTTGGTGTACTGCCATGCAGAGCTTAGTTTAATAAACATGTTCCTGATACAAGAAGCCATTTTACCATATGTTTTGGAAAGGGGGATTGTTGAAATCTCTATAAATGTGTATTAAATATACTTTTTGATGGACATCTGTATGTCTTCTTTGCTAAGAATGTCTATTCAGGTCCTCTGCCCATTTTTTATCAGATTTTCTTGTGTTGAGTAGTATAGTATGTTCTTTGTGTATTTTGGCTATTAACCCCTTGTCAGCTATATCATTTGCGAGTATCTTCTTCCATTTACTGGGTTGTTTTTTTCTTTTTTTTTTTTTTGCTGGTTTACTGTGAAAAAGCTTTTCATTTTGCTTTAGTCCCAGTAGTTCATTTTGTGTCCTTTGCCTGATGAGTCATATCCATAAATATGTTGCTAAGACTCATGTCCAGGAGATCATTGTATTTTCTTCTAGGATTTATTGTGGTTTTAGGTCTAATGCTAGGTCTAAGTATATTTTTATGTATGGTGTCAGAAAGTGGTCCAGTTTCATATTTTTGCATGTGGCTGTCCAGTTTTCCCAGCACCATTTATTGAAAAGACTGTCTTTTCCCCATTGTATGTAGCCTCCTTTGTTGTAGGTTAATTGACCGTATAGATGTGGGTTTATTTCTGGGCTCTCTATTCTATTCTCTTAATCTATGTTTATGTTTTTGTGCCCGTACCATACTGTTTTGATTACTATAGCTTTGTGGTATATCTAAAAATCTGGGATTGTGATACTTCCAGCTTTATTCTTTCTCAAGATTGCTTTGGCTATTTTGACTCAAATTTTAGAATCATTTGTTCTAGCTTTGTGAAAAATGCCATTGGAGTTTTGGTAGGGGTTTCACTGAATCTGTAGATTGCTTTGGGTTATATGGACATTTTAACAGTATTAATTTCCAAAGAAGAGAAACACATGGCTAATAGACATGGGAAAGGATGTTCAACCTCACTCATCATCAGGGAAATGCAAAATAAAACCATGATGAAGTATCACCTACACTTGTTAGAATGGCTAGTTTCAAAAGACAAGAAATAAGTGTTGCTGAGAATGTGGAGAAAAGGAAACTCTTGTGCACTTCTGGTGGAAACATAAATTGGTGAAGCTACTGTGGAAAACAGTATGGAAGTTCCTTCAAAAAACTAAAAATGGAAATACCATATGACCCAGTAATTCCACTATTGGGTATTTACCCAAAGAAATTTAAAACACTAATTTGAAAAGATATATGTACCCCCTGTCTATTGTAGCATTATTTACAATAGCCAAGATACAGGAGTAACCTCAGTGTCCCTTGAGAAATGAATGAATAAAGAAGAAGTTGTATATGCACACAATGAAGTATTAGCCATAAAAAAGAATGCCGTCTTTTTTATGTGCCTGTTGGCCATTTGTACATCTTCTTTGGTGAAATGTCTGTTCATGTCTTCTGCCCATTCCTTAACTGCATTTTTTGTTTTTTTGGGTGTTGAGTTTGACAAGTTCTTTATTGCTTTTGGATATTAGCCCTTCATCAGATATGTCGTTTGCAACTATCTTCTCTCATTCTGCCTTTTAGTTTGGTTGATTGTTTCCTTTGCTATGCAGAAGCTTTTAATCTTGAAGCCCCAGTAGTTCATTTTTGCTTTTGCTTCCCTTGCTTCTGGAGATGTGTCTAGTAAGATGTTGCTGTGGCTGAGGTCACATAAGGAAAGGGAAGGAAAAATAAGATAAAAACAGGGAGACAAACCATAAGAGATTCTTAACTATAGGGAACAAACTGAAGTTTGCTGGGGGTGGGGTTGTAGAATGGGGTAAATGGGTGATGGGCATTAAGGAGTGCACTTGTAATGAGCACTGGGCGTTATAGGCAAGTGATGAATCACTAAATTTTATCCCTGAAACTAATAATACATGTTAACTAAATTGAATTTAAATAAAATCTTTAAAAAAAGAATGAGATCTTACCATTTGCAACAACATGGATGAACCTAGAATGTATCATGCTAAGTGAAATAAGTCTGATGGAGAAAGACAAATACCTCATGATTTCACTTATATGTGGATTTAAAAAGCAAATGAGCAGACTCTTAAATACAGAGAATACACCAGTTGTTGCCAGAGGGGAGGTGATTGGGAGATAGGCAAAATAAAGTAATTAACTGGTGAAAAGTTTCAGTTACAAAATAAGTGAGTCACAGATATGGGAAATACAGAAAGAAGAATCCAGTCAGTAACATTGTGATAATGTTTTATGTTGACTACATTTACTGAGGTGAGCCCTGAGTAATGTATAGAGTTGTCAAATCAATGTTGTACACCTGAAACTAATACAATATTGTGTGTTTAATTAGATTTAAAAAAATACTCTTTTGAAACAAACTTGAAGCACCAAATTGATTTTTTCCCATAATTTTAAAAGAGTAGTGAAATCTCTCAAATGACTCTTATCCCAGGACCTTAATAAAGGTTCAAGGATTTTTCTCAGGGAGGGTAAAGTGGACCTACAGGGAAGAGTAATCTTCACAGCCTAGAGACACTGTATGAGCTTGATTTATTTTGTGTGAGTGCAGTTCTAAATGATTAGGATAAGAGAAATAGGTGATAATATGGTGTGAAAATGATGTCAAATCCAGATGCACAGTTAGCAAGACCCAGCATCGAGCTTCAAATAGAGCATGAATTCAATCCTTTTTTTGTGGGTCTATCATAATTTGAAAGAGAGAATAAAAGGCATTTAAGTAAGAATAGATCTGCTTGTATTCTTACTAATATTTATAACTTAAAAAACAAAAGCCACAGAGAGAGAATGCCTATATTCAGATATCATATAAGGAATGTGCCACAGGGGTAATGTAATCAAGACCAGATGAGTGACCGGAAATGGATTCACTTAGTTCATTTGTTGATATAAAATTGCAGAAATCTTATACCAGTACTTTTTTGGTATCTTCTAATGGGCTGCTTAACTTTTTGGACATCAGTTCCCCATCTGGAAGTACAATGATGGCTTTAATTGTGAGTATATTCATGGCTCCTTCCGGCTCTAACTTTCCATATTTTTCTAAATTGCTTTGTATGAGACCCCTTATAACTTCCACAAATATTCATGAAGACAACTCCAAAATCCCAAATTTATGGGAAAAAAAGATCCTTTTATATGAATATGTGATATATTTTCATACTGGACTATACAGCACTTCTAATACACAAATACTTCAAAAGTACAAAATGTAGGCTTACAAAATTTTCTTGGAATAAATGTATATCTGCCTCGTGATGATGTTTTGGTTTGGGAAGTAGAGGATTTAATTGTTCATCCAGTCATTCTGTAAAGAATGCATTGTGAAAAGTTGATGCGTAAAAGCTTTTATTATTATTTTTCTCTGAGGGAAAGAAATCATTTTTTCCACAAAACATATCAAAGGTAGAGAGATAACAAATTCCCAGAGTCAGCTATTTTTGTAGACCATGGAATTCTTTCTGTAATAAAACTGAATAAAATACTCTGCCAGCATCAACAAAATGGGGGCAAAACATAGTTTGCTGATTCTGACTAAGGTACTTATTTCCCCCTCAGCCTTTTACCAGAGTTAATCTTTCGTGCTTGTCCCTTTTCTTCTGTGATAAAGCTTCTTTATCAAGTTAAAAATAGAATACAGGCAATGATTTTATAATGTAGGGGAGGTCTTTTCTGAGAAATGTTGACTTCTTTTTAACTTTCTGTGGTTTTTGAATTTGTCTATCCGCAAAACAATGTGTGTGTACCTGTGTATGAATATGTGTGTTTGTTATTGTCCTAGACTCTTTTTTTTTTTAAGATTTTATTTATTTATTTCACAGAGGGAGAGAGATCACAAGGAGGCAGAGAGGCAGGCAGAGAGAGAGGGGGGGAAGCAGGCTCCCCGCTGAGCAGGGAGCCCGATGCGGGCCTCAATCCCAGGACCCTGAGATCATGACCTGAGCCGAAGGCAGAGGCTTAACCCACTGAGCCACCCAGGTGCCCTGTCCTAGACTCTTAGAAACATTTTTTTTTTCATTAAGATGTTGGCAGAATCCTACACAAATTCTTCCATTACTTATTTCACTTCATTTTGGAATTTACTTAGATATTTATTGAGCTCCTATTTTCTATGGCCATTGAAGGTACCAAGATATAAAATTCACAGTCTGCTTGGCGAGAGTGGCATGTGAAGTGTTACTGCGATGACTCTTCTAGGGAGGCAAGTTATGAATAAGAATAGATGAACGTTTGTGTGCATGTGAGAGGTTGTAGCAGTGGGAATCAACAACCTCTCTACTCAGTACAGTCAGGGAATGAGCTTCCTGGGCATCCGCTGGGAGCTCATTAGAAATGCAGAATCTCAGACTCTACCCTTGAATTGCTGAATCTGAGTTGTCATTTTAGCAAGATCCCAGCTAATGATTATGCATTAAAGTTTGTAAAGCACTATTCTACATAAAGGTTGTTATTTTATCTCTTATGTAAGAGACCTGGAGTGAGAATGAGAATTTTGATTAGACTATAAGGACAAGTGTGGAGAGGTAAATCCCATGTCTAGTGGGAACTTAAAGAGAATCTAAAGAGAATCTGAAGAATCTAATAGATACTTTGGGAACTGGGGGTATGGCCAACTGGTGATTTCAAAACTGGGTATTATTACCAGGAACGATGACATTAGATACCCTAATTCACACCATTTCTACACTTTATTTCTAGTTAGCTACAGAGTAGAGAAATCTGGTCTGGGGATGATCCTGGACTAGGAGGTCACACGTATTAAAGTTGTCATTTCAGCTGATTAATTAATTACTTGAAAGTCAACAAGCACCATGTCAGTACATCCAGAGAAGATGAATTGGGGCACATGGAATGGATAGACAGCTATTCTTTGGAATAATCATCTTTTTTACTCCATGTGCAATCTAGAATTTGTTGTTTAAATTATTTAGTTTTCACTAAAATGGAACTGTATTCTAAGGGTAGGTTCAGAATCATTATATAACGTGAAAATTGTACACTGTCACAATAATCTTTAGAGGAACTTTGAATTTTTGAGTCAGCAAAAGCAGCTGTGACTATTTCATTTGTTCCAATAAGTCCAGTTCCTTTTCCAGCATTGAAATAGGTTATTTTCTGATGAGTAATATGTGGACTGGTTGCCTTATTTAGGGACACTTTTATATGAAAAAAATAAAAATAGAAGTCTTTTAACTTTTGAATCAAACTCAATCCTGAACACTTAACTGATTCTCAAACTCTTTCTGGTACAATTTTTATAAGCAAATACCTATATAATTTGACTCTGTCAGCCTCATTAATTCACCTGAATTGTCTCCTCTCTATCCTCAATGGCTTCCATGGAAGAACCCAAAGAAACAGTGTCTCTTTTTAGAAGGTTGAAAGAAAGTAACATATGTTTTAATCAAGATTAATTTACTGACATGCAATTATCATACTATGAGATGCATAGAACAAAATGCACAGAGGTATAATTCTTTCAGATTACACAATTCAACATATTCATGTTACCACCACCTACCCCAAATAAAAATACAACATTGCTGTCTCACAAAATTAAATGGGGCCTCTCACCAGTCATCCTCTTTAACCTCTTTGATGTCTATTCCCATAGATTAGTTTTGTTTATTCTTGATTTCATACAGTGAAACCAATAGCATGTAATTTGTCATTTCTTTTGCTTAGTGTGATATTCCTGAGATTTATCCTAGCCACTTTTTATTCATGTAGAGGACTAACTAGTCCCTTGTATGAATATGTCAGAATTTCTTTATTCTGTTAATCGATATCAGGATTGTTTTTCGTTTGGAGCTATTACCCAAAAAAGCCTTCTGTGAATATTGTTATGTACATCTGTGTGAAGATATATATTTGTTCTTCCTGAAGAGAGATTTTACATGACCCTTCCAAATAGATCATTAAAGGTGCAACCCCAGCAAGGTATGAGAATTTCATTGGCTCACCAACATGAGGTATTGTTGGTTTTTTGAAATGTAACCACTCAGTTATGTATGTAATGATTATTCAATTGTGGTTTTAATTTTTATTTCCCTAATTTCTCCAGATTTTGATTATCATTTCATATATTTATTTTATATCCTTTTTCATGAAGTATCCAAGTCTTTTACCTATTATCTGTTGTTTTCTTATTACTGATTTGAAGGAATTTGTTATATATCCTGACACCATTCTATTTTTGTTTTGCTTTTTTTTTTTTTAAGATTTTATTTATTTGCATGAGAGAGGGAGAGGGAGAGAGTGAGCGAGCACAGGAGCAGGGGAGGGGTAGAGGGCAATGGAGAAGCAGACTCCCTGCTGAGTAGGGAGCCCAATGTGGGGTTTGATCCCGGGACCCTGATCTCATGACCTGAGCCGAAGGCAGCCCCTTCACTGACTGAGCCACTCAGGCATTCCCATATGCTTTTGTTTTTTTTACTTTTATTTAAATTCCAGTTAGTTAACCCATAATGTAATATTAGTTTTAATTGTACAATATAGTGATTCAACACCTGGTGCTTATTACAAGTACGCTCCTTATTCCCATCACCTGTTTAACCTATCCTCCTTCCCTCGGTAACCGTCAGTTTGTTCTCTATTGTTGAGTCTGTTTCGTGGCTTTTCTTGATAGGGTTTGCTAATTTTTGTGCTTCAATTTGTGGCTTACTTATTTATTATAATAATAGTGTTTTCTGATAGTATAAATATTTCATTTTGATAAAGGCCAGCTAAGCCATTTTTATCTTTTATATAAAGTTAGTTCATTTTATGTCCTGTCAGAAAATGTTTTTCTACCCCAAGTTTGCAGGAATAGTTTCCTGTGTTTTTGTTCCTTATAATTTTGTTCTTTATACGTAGATGTATAATCCACCTCAAATTAATTTTTGTACATGAAATGAGATAGAGATCAAGGTTCTTTTTTTACATATTAAAGATTCACTTGATATACCAATATTTGAAAAAAAAAGGAGGGAAGACTTATTTTTCTCCACTGAATTAACTTCACACCTTTGTTGAAACCATTTGAATATATATGTATAGGTCTGTTTCTGAACTCTTTTGTTCCTTGATGTATTAGTTTATCTTCATACCAATAACACACCGTTTTCATTACTGTAGTCTTAAAATCAGGTAGTGTATGTCCTTCAACTTTTCTTGTTCAAGATCGTTGAAGCTATTCTAGGGCCTTTGCATGGCCATATAAAATCAGAATCAGTTTTTTAAAAAAGCTGATGGAATTTTAATAGGATTTGTGTCGAATCTATTAAATAGAGAGAATATTGAGTAAATATTATTTAGGTCTCCTCTATATAAATATGTCTAATTATGTAATTAAATAATAGAAAAAATGAAATAGAACATATTCTAATTTTTTAAATAAGAAAAATGGATATATTATTGTCCCTTTTTGTCCTTCCAGTGAGAATTTTCTCTTT
The DNA here is from genome assembly GCA_002007465.1 of Ailurus styani. Classification (NCBI taxonomy): domain Eukaryota; kingdom Metazoa; phylum Chordata; class Mammalia; order Carnivora; family Ailuridae; genus Ailurus; species Ailurus styani. The sequence continues at coordinate 879,966 of LNAC01000404.1, forward strand.
TTTTTGGTAATAATGTTTTACCTACTGTAATAGAAAATAGAAATTTATCTCTTTTGCCAAAGACATTACAATTCCTGGTGCTAATGTTCTTTGCTGGGAGAGTTTGAGTCATATTGTTTATTTTTACAAATCCATAACTTACAAAAACAATTTTTAATAGTTCATTTGAAATATTTAATTATAATTTTATTGATATTGAGAATTACTAATTTTCATATTTTTCTTCTTTGCACGTTGTATGAGCAAGGAAGATAAAAAAGAATTTTGGGATGACTTTGTTATTCTTTGTCAGAGTGGGTTCAGATCAGTAGAATTACACACTTTTTTTTGGGGGGGGGGGCTGATTTTTAGTTTTTCCCAGCCTGAACTCTCACACTCTTTTCAAGGCCATATTCTTTTCTGTCCCTGGGCCATTCCACTCTTTCATCCTTGAATGTTGTCCTGCATCTATCTTCCCATGGCAAACCCCTCACTGTTCAAATCGCAGCTCAAATATGAACTCTTCAGGGAGTCTCCCTGACGAGCATGTCTAAAATACTCACCTCCATAGTTATCTCGACCAACACCCTTTGCTTTCTATTACTTAGTTTTCACTCTGTGAATTCAGTTACTTATTCATTACATGTTTATTCTTTCTTTGCCTCCACTAAAATGTAACCTCTCGGAGGCAGAAGCCCCCTTATCCTCAGCATGCCTAGCACATTGTAGCAAGGCAATAAATATCTGCTAGATGAATTAATGGATTTTGGAATTGATAATACTATTTTAACTTACCACTAACATTGCCAAAGTTGAACTTTGAAAAAAGTTAATGTTTATAGGTTCTTTTTATTTTCATTTCTGCTATTGTTGACAATGCAGAACATTCTTATACATTGTACTAATAGTTATATTTACTCTTGTGTGATAAAGTGGGGGGGGGATCTGACCATAGAGTCAAAACAATGATTTCAAGTTTTGACTTTATCATTTACTACTTGTTCAGCTTGCTCAGCCATTTAATATTCCTGAGCCTCAGTTTCCTCACATGTAGATTTTAGATAATAATGCTTGCTCTGCTCATTCCATAAAATTTTTGTGAAGGTGAAATTAGATAATGTATTTATGAAAGCACTTTGTAAATGGAATATGTAAGATCTTATTATTAAATTTAATGTGCTAGTGCATTGCCTAATGGACCGAAAGAGTTAATTGTTCTGCAAAAATCATCTAATTTATTTTCAGGGTTGGGGAGAATTTTATGCAAGGTGGTACTAATAGATAATAATAACTCATTTGTTCCTCTATCACACCTTCCTTTAGAGGACTCAGAGAGCTTTATTCTATCTCATTAATCCTTAACAATGCCTCTGAATCATTAGACAGCCAGACGATAAGCACTGTTCTTCTGATTTTTACAGCTGGAGCAAATGAGGCACTGAGAGGTTATGTGACTTTTTCAAAGTCACACAGAAATCAAAGAAAGGGGCTTGAGACTCCTAACAGCATCCTGCCTGTAACTGACTGAAACAGACAATGCCCAGCATGCATTGTTGCTAAGATCTAGCAGAAGAAACAAAGAGCATGACAGGTGTACTGTCCTCAGTGAGCTTCATTCTAGAATAGAGAGGGAGAATAGAAACATAAATTGTCTGAATCAGAATTGAAATGTCCTGCATTAGTTTTTTAAAAATGCTGTGAAGTTTCCACGTGGGTCCATTTCATTAGTTAAAAACAGAATAGACTTCAGAGAAAAGGTAACATTTGCAATAAATCATAAAATGTTGATAAGTTTTTAAAGTAATAAAAATGGAAAGAAAACATACTAAGCAAATAAAACAGAATAAACAAAACATGAGAAATATGGGACATATCTGAGGAAAAATAACATCACTTTGAATAATATATATACAAATAACATAATGGTGCTAGCTAGATACATGCTAAAATCACCTTAAAATGATAATATACATTATTATAAGGAATTACCATAATTATTAATTCACAGTTATCATCATGGTTAAAATCATGTTTATTACCGGTAGTCATCAAACATTAAAGGGAGTAGTAAATATATAAGGCTGCTGTGATACATTGAAGGAAATGTTAAAGACCTCCTCTTCTTTCTGTGCCTGAGCATATTCCTCGGCCCAGATCTTGGACTTGGGATTCAGCCATGGGATTTTCTTTGCCAAATGCAACATGATCAGAGGTGACTCAAGCTGAGGGTTTAGATGTGCCTATAATTTGGCTTGCCTTATGCAATAAAACTGACATAAGAGATAAAGCCCCAAGGATAGTTTCTGTTCTAAGGAGTATGAGCAACACATAGAGTGAACCTGGATCCAATGCTCAGCCTCAGTCCAAAGCCAACCACACCCCCAAGCTATCCAACCTGATTCACAGATCTGTAAGTGAGAAAAATAAATCTTAATTCTAAGCCATTGTACTTTAGAGTGATTTATTATGCAATCATAGTTGATTAACCTAGCTGGTAATGTCTAGTGGGGGTCAATTTTATAAAATCTTGAATTCAAGGATGTGCTACTTTTCAATTTCATGAATATAAATGGGACTTTATAGCAAGAGTCCTTACAAATAGTTCGCTGGCAAATCAACCTATGGATGGGCTCCAGATCTCAGAAATGGCATAAAATGTTGATTTAAATGTAGATACACATATTTTTCTGAGCCACTCCCTAAATGATAAGGACCATGACACTGAAGTGTTATGAAGAAGAGAGTAGCACAGCCACAGCTTGACTTTAGTAAGAACTGTTTGGCTGAGTATGTAGGATACAGATATAGCGTTGGGACTCCAGGCAGGAGAGTATGGCCAATGTCTGAATGATAGGCATTAGTTAACTTGGGTGGAAGTAAGAAAAAAAAAATGACAGGAAGAAAATGCATGCAAACTTTGCTGGAGTTGACTTCATTGGATGTGACAGTTGATGAATTGATGAGGATAAGCAGAATCAAAAATGACTTGAGTCTTTGAAGCAGTTGTTGGTTGTAAGACTGCTGATGTCATTACCAGAAATGAAAAAGTCAGAGGGGGTTGAGAGGTGATTTGAATTGTGGAGAGCGGATGCCTTTCATATTCAGCATGTTGAGTTTGAAGTACAGACAGATTTGAGTAAGTTGAAAGACTCCATTTACCTGACTGTCAAATGCCTTTAAATGGAGAGTGTTCTTATGCCTAGATGGAAAGGATTGCTCATTAAATTCCAAACACCAGAGAAGTATGAAGAAGCAAAATCAATGGATTCCTGCCTGAGGCCAAGAACATTAGGTATTTGGTATTCATTGAAATTCTATTGCCAGGAACACAAGCAGTCTCTTTAAGAGAGAAAGCATGGTTTGGCCATGGCTGCTGCTTTTGGAGGGCATTCTAACTAACGGGCTAATGGGAAAGGCACAACCGTCGTATACTGCATTGCAGAAAACCTTAAAATTAGCTTTATATGAAATATGGAAATGCAGTGTTCTGTGCTGGTTACCAGTCAGTTGATGATAAAGAATTTTATAGAGGTTTACTGGCCAATAACTTGAGACATTTTAACAAGTGGTAATTCATGACCTATAGAGTCGTTATAAGAGCATAACATTTGAGAACATTGGTTTTGGAAATAGTCCACTCTGGTTTGGATTATGTTTTGCCACTTTCAGCCTACTGATTCATTTACTTAAAAAATACTTGTTGAATCCCTGCCCTTTGGTATGTCTCAGAACAAAAACATACAAAGATCACTGCTCTTGGAAATGTACATCTTTGTGGAGGAAGGTATTCAACAAATAATAAACATAAATAATGTACAAAGAATATTAAAGAGTTTGAATGGTATGGAGAAAGAAGGAGAGACATGTAAGGAGGTTTGGGAGTTTGGTGGGAGCGGGGGACAAATTGCATTATTAAATAGAATAGTCAAGAGAGATCTCATTGAGATGGTAATATGTGAGTAAAAACTCAAAGAAGTTGAAAGACATAGGAAGATATAAACAGATAAAATATCTAGAGCACAAGTCCTAAGGCGGAAGTGAACCTGATATGTTTGATGAACAGCAGAGAGGCTGGAGTAGAAAGAACAATTCAAAGAGCAGGAGGAAATGAAGTCAGTGAGAAAAATGGGGGTGGGGGGGGCAATCAGGGAGTAAAAAGGAGATTCCTTAGAGAATTATTTTCCCTTCCTTTTGATTATAGAAATTTTCAAGCACATATAAAAATAGATAGTACAGGGGTGTCTGGGTGGCTCAGTTGTTAAGCATTTGCCTTTGGCTCAGGTCATGATCCCAGGGTCCTGAGATTGAGCCCTGCATGGGGCTTCCTGCTCCGTGGGAAAGCCTGGTTCTCCCTCTCCCACTCCCCGTGCTGGTGTTCCCTCTCTCTCTGTGTCTCTTTCTCTCAAATAAATAAAATCTTTAAAAAAAAATAGATAGTACAATCTAGTCCCATCATCTAGTTAAAGTAATTGTTGATATAAGACCATTCTTGTTTCATCTGAATCTCTACTCAGTCCTCCAATTCCTGATTATTTTAAAGTAGATTCAAGACATCATATCATTTGACTTATAACTATTTATTAATATGTTTAAAAGACCTCATTGTCTTAAACATAATCATAAAGCCATTATTATACCTAAAAATAAAGATCTTGGGTTATCAAATATTGACTAAGCATTCATAGATCCCCCAATTATTTTGAAAACTCATTTTTTAAATTATTATTTGTGTGAATTAGAAGTTATAAAGTGTTTTGGGCAAAGAGGTAACAGAAACACTCTGGCTGATGTAGCAAGAGTAGCATGTGGGGTGTCAAGGAAAGAAGCAGGCAGAATCTTAGGAAGCTGTCGTAGTCATTTGGAAGAGAAGTAATGGTGGCTCAACTTAGAATGGTAGCTGCAGAAGTGGTGATAAATTTTTGATTGCTGAATATATTTAAAAATTAGAGGCAGTAGTTTTTCCAAAGGTATCAGATATATAGAGAGGGAGAAATCAAAGGCAAGTACAAGGTTTTTGGGTTACGTTGGTGAACAGTGCTAACAGATTTGTGGGAGACACAGAATTAAGTTTTGGCAAGTTGGTTTGAGATAGCAGTTGGGCAGATCAAGACTGTACCTAAAAATCAGAGTCACCAGCTATGAGACCGGATGAAATCACCAATATATATAGTGTAAATTGAAGAGAGAAGATAACCAATGACACAGCCCTGGGGAATTCCAAGGTTTTGAGTAAGAGACAAAACCAGCAAAGGATAGTGAGGAGGAACCAGTGAAGCAAGTGTTCCACGAATTAAATGGAGGAATTGCCTTACTGAGCAGGCAGCCATCAGCAGTGTCAAAAGCTGTTGTTAATGTCAACCAAAATGAGAACTGTGATAAAGGATAAGATCAATTACTCTTTCAAGTAACTTTGTTTATTTAAAAAATGTATTTATTGCCTACCTACTATATTTTGGATCCTGATTAGACACTGCAGGTAAAAATGAGAACAGGATGTAATTTCTACCTTTAGGAATCTTATATGTTATAAAACACTACTATAGCTTATCCACTTTATGCTCCAGGATATGAAAAAAATTATTCCCCTCTAGAATTATTTGGTTAATTACTCTTCTTATTTAGAAAAAATATCAATACATTTGTGGTAAAGAATAAAACCCAGAGGTCTGGTTTAATTGACAAAAGATTATCTTTAAGTCATAAGCTTAAGAAGAGGAGAAAACCGTGAGTATCTCGAGAAAGGACTTTGGAAGGAGAGTGAGGAGGCCTAAAATAAAAATAAGTGGGTAGAGGATGAGATCATGGGCTGGAGAAAGGCCAGAAGGAGAAAGGCTGGGTGGTCTCTGGTTGAAGCAACTTAGGACAAACACAAACATCTAAGAGAGAATTGTACATAGATCACTTTAAAACTGTGGAATTGGACTGACAGAAGATGAAAACTGGGATAGTTTGCAAAGGCATGAGACCAATTTCTCTGAAATTTGTGAACATGAATAAGGTGTAGAATTGTCCTAGGCCTTAAAGCGGGGCTTCAGTTCAATCGAAAAAAGACCTTAAGAGCCAGAAAGGGCTGAACTGACATCTGGGCTAAATCTGTAGAGAGCTTGGCATGGAGTAAATGTTTAGTAAATGGCAACATTTACTGCAGCAGGATATACACCCCCTCAAAAACGTCTGTCTACCAAGGTGTTAGGTAGCAGCTGTCTCGATCATTAGGAATATGCTTGCTTGCTTTTTTATATTCTTTGTGATTGTATTTTTTTTATTTTTCTGAAATAAGTCCGTATTCATTTGTAATAAGAAAAACAATATTGAAAACTTTTTTGTAAGAGAAATAAAAGTTAACCATACAGTTTTTATCTAGTCCTTTTGGAGCCAGTCTGAAAGTGGGAATAAATCTGCTCCTGACTGATGAAACCACCTTGAATGAAATTTTCTAAAGTTAGTGAGACCCTAAAGGCCTCCAGGAATGACAATAGCCCCACCGCTGATGGTGTCATTGAATCTGGTATCCTGATGTTTTGCTTAATTCTAAGATTTGTGCATTTGTAAATATAATCACAACTTCATCCCTCAATGTATTACAACAACCTTAATTTTGATTTTTTTTTAATTACCATCTACATACAGTGTAGGATGGTTAGGGTAAGGGTATATGGAAGAATAACATTTGAAAACTGCTCTCAAGAAACTGCTAAAATGTATTATGTATAAAGACAATACTGAAGAGATTATTCAATTCAATTTAAAAAATTGCATTGAGCTATGGTGAGTGCTGGGAATCTAAAAGTGAATAAGACACAGGGCTCTATCCTACCAAGGGAAAAAGACATGTAAACAAATAAGTGACAGTGTGACAAATGAGGCAATAGAAACACAGAGAAGCTACCTGGAAGTGTGAGGGTAAGAGTGATTAATTTTGTCCAGAAGTTCGGGAAAACATTTCTGTAGTAAGGAATCTAGTTGTTGAGGATGAGAAAGAAAACAGTCTGGTATCCAAAATGAATACCCTCATTCTGAATGAATAATTGTAATGATGCTTATTGAGAAGTGATAGAGTGAGCAGGGCGTCAGCATGTGAGATAAGTAGATTAAAGGGCAAACTCAAAGACCTTTGTGTATTATAAGAAGGACCCTGATGTACATTGAGCAGTATGGAGGGACATGGTTATGGAGGCCATTTGGGGCCAGCATGCTGTATGAGCTGAAGAACGTAAGTTTTGTATAACAAGATGATTATCACCCATCAAAAACCTCCAAACAAAGCAATTTGATATGACCGTATACAACACAGTGGAGATGAAGAATGAGTGCAGAATTTGAGCAGCTTCCCAGTGATGACAGTGTTGCACATAAAGAAAAATGAAGATATAGGGAAATAAGGGTTTTGTGTTATGTGACTAGAACAATCTGGGAAGCTTTGGGAGATTCCAGATAGAAGATGTTCCAGAGAGCAAATAATGGAAGATTGAGACAATCTTCAAAGTTTGAACATAGAAACTATGTAAGGAAGTAACAAAAAATCTGCAATGACAGATTTAGTGGGATTTAAGATTTAAAGACTCTTTTAACATCAATTCTTAACATTCTTAGGTTCTTTATAAATCAGAGAGGCTAAAAAGAGTATCAGAGGGGAAAAAAACCAAACAAAAATAGTTTTCATTGGCTTTAAATAGATGACTGCCATAAAAGTTTCTTCAGAAGTTCATCTCTGCAGATGTATTTTGGGTACCTATTATATATGTCAGACACTATAAACTGTGGTCTTGGGAATATAAATGTGTGTAAGGTATTGTACTTATGAAACTTACATTCTATTTTGGTTATCAGATCTATAATCAGTTACACTGATAAAATATTCTTAATTATATATATAAAAGAAGAAAATACATCCAGAACACTGTGAAATTGATTAATCCAATTAATGCAATATAGTAATCGGGTTGTAACCATAGATTTCATCATTTTTGTGTAAATCAGTTTAACTATGATCCATTATGAGAATATACTCCTATCATCCAAACTAATATTCTTTTTTTTTTTCTATTTAAGGCAGGGAATACTTTATTCAGACCCATCAGAGAAATGGACAACTAGGGTCTGTAACAAAGCATTGTATTTTAAGATTTTTTATTTTATTTATTTATTATTTATTTATTTGACGTGGAGAGAGAGAGAGAGAGAGAACACAAGTAGGCAGAGAGGCAGGCGGAGAGAGAGGAGGAAGCAGGCTCCCCACTGAGCAGGGAGCCTGATGTGGGGCTCGATCCCAGGACCCTGGGATCGTGACCTGAGCCGAAGGCAGAGGCTTAACCCACTGAGCCACCCAGGAGCCCCAAGCATTGTATTTTAAAACATAGGTCAGTAATTGCATATGAGAGTATATGCTGTTACATACAAATGAACTGATCAGAGCACAACTTTCCAACATTCAAGACAGAATAAACTGTCCTGTAAAAGCAGTACCCTTGTGATATTTTTAACTTCAGTATTCCTTTATTTCTTCCTCATCATACCCTTCAACAGAATCCACACCAACTGTCTCATAATCCTTCTCAAGGGCAGCCATGTCCTCCTGGGCCTCAGAAAACTCTCCTTCCTCCATGCCCTCATCCACATATCAGTGAACAAAGGCACACTTGGCATATGTCAGGGCAAACCTGTGGTCCAGGCAAGCCCAGGGCGCAGCAATGGCTGTGGTTCCCAGCATACACACAGTTTGCTATACTTTGGCCAGGTCTCTAACAGGTCTCCAACAGTGGGAAGCTGTAATTAATGCCAACATTGAAGCCAATGGGGCACCAGTCCACAAACTGCATGGTACACTTGGTCTTGATGGTGGCAATGACAGGCAGCATTGACATTTTGGGAACCATGTTGTCATGGTACAACAGGCAGCAAGTCATGTATTTACCATGGCAAGGGTCCCATTTCACCATCTGATTGGCTGGCTCAAAGTATGCATTGGTGATCTCTGCTACAGAAAGCTATTCATGGTAGGCTTTCTTAGCAGAGATGACAGAAGCACAGGTGGCCAGAAGGAAGTGGATATGGGGATAGGGCACCAGGTTGGTCTGGAATTCTGTAGGATTATCATTCAGGGCTCCATCAAATCTTAGGGAAGCAGTAATGAAAGATACAATCTGGCTAATAAAGCAGTTAAGGTTAATGTAGGTTGGGCATTCAGTGTCAAGGTTAATACGACAAATGTCATAGATGGCCTTGTTGTCTGCCGTGAAGGCACAATCTGAGTGCTCCAGGGTGGTATGGGTAGTGAGGATGGAGTTGTAGGGCTCAGCTACAGCTGTGGAAACCTGAGGGGCTGCATAAATGGAGAACTCTAGCTTACACTTCTCGCCATAATTGACAGAAAGCTTCCAGGCTACAAATACTGCTCTGAGTACATGCTTGCCAGCACCCATCTTACTGAAGAAGATGTTGAAGGAGTCATCTCCCCCGCTGAGTGGGGTCTTGTCACTTGGCATCTGATCATTAGGCTGGATGCCATGTTTTAGGCAGTAGAGCTCCCAGCAGGTATTACCAGGTGGGCACTAGCCTGGCCAACCTGGATGGAGATGCATTCATGCACAGTTGCTGCTTTGTAGCTACTGAGTAGATGGCAGAGCAGAAAAGGAGAACTGGTTGCTTCTTATAGCCCGACTCTTGGGCAGTTAATGTAAGAGAAACTGCAAACTACTATTCTTACTTTACCTGTGGAGAAGATAAAATATGTGATAGGAGTGTGGCTCAAATCACATATACCTGTCTCAATTACTAGAAAAGCTATTTAATGCAATTTCCTCATGGCTAGGGTATAATGGATGATATTAGTGTTTTAATAGCCATCATTTATGGAGCGCAATTCTGTACTTGTACATCTTCTTTCTCATTTAATTCTTATATAGCCTTTATATGAAATAAAGTGTACAATTTCACAGTTGCTACTTGGTGGAGGCTGGGTTTGAACCCAGGCAGTTTGGCTCTGGAATATATTTTCTTAACCAAGATACTATCTTGCCTCTCAAAAAGTCTTTGTTTTTTTAAGTCTTAAAAGACAATATATTATAAAAAATTAGGATGAAGAAATGTAGGTGAAGAATAAAAAATAACAATTTTTTATGTGGCTCTTTGGGCTGATTATTGTCTTATGTGGTAATGTATCTTATGTGATTGTTTCAAATTGCTAATGCTTGGGTAGAAAAGAGTATTTTTGGAGTAAATATTCACGAACCATTTTGTTGTGCGTTCCTAGCACTGGGCAGATTCTTCCTCCAAATTTAAGATTGTTCTGGGGACACCTCTATGAGGGGGCACGAGGAGGCCACATTCACTTCAATATAGTCATTGTCTAGGTCACGGTTCTCAAACTTTTCTCAAATTATGCCATCTGAAGCAGCTGAAGGGCCTATTAAAAATACATTTTTTTCTGGGTTCCATCCTGAAGTTTCTGACTGAGTAGGTCTGAATTAGAGTTTCCATCTGCATTTCCTACCAGTGTCTGGTTGATGCTGATGATGCTGGTTCAGGGACCACACTTTATTTATTTATTGTTTTTAAGATTTTATTTATTTATTTGATAGAGTGAGAGAGAGCGAGAAAAAGCACAAGCAGGGAGAAGAAGGAGAAGCAGGCTCCCTGTTTGTTCCCAGGGCTCTGGGATCATGACCTGAGCTGAAGGCAGTTGCTTAATGGATTGAGCCACCCAGGTGCCTCAGGGACCACACTTTAAAAACCGAAGGTCTCTGCCTTTAAAAACCGAAGGTTCTCAGGCCTTTGTTATGCTTACAAAATGTTGTGAACTGCCATATCAGTCTCCCAGCAGTTTGATCCACTGAACTTAGCAACACTGTGGACCATCTCTCAGCCCTCACTTCACAACTAAGGCACCAGTGGGCAGACGGGTCATCCAGCAAGGGCAGCATCCCAGAGACCTGCATTTACTTGCCCTCCACCCAGGAGGAAACACAGGCCCCAAAGAATCTGTTCTCCCATACCCCACAATAGGAGCCCCATATTATCAGGCAGCCAAGGGAGGTGCTCTTTGTCCCCGTTGATGACACCAGCACGAATTGATCAGGAGCTCCAACAGACGAATGAAGCAGACCAAAAAACATTGCAAGGGCCCTGAAAATTAAACTGTCAGTGAAACTAAACCCCACAAAAGTAAACTAGGATTCACCTACTCAACCTAAACCTAAAAACAAATATCAGCTGAAAAAAAAGATTTAAGTAAGATTTAGTCTCCTAATAATCAAAACATCCAGCATAAAATAGAAAATCATGTATTATACCAAAGACCAGGAAGACCATGAATAAGAAAAGCAATCAATAGATGCTAATAGTGAATTGAATCAAATGTTGGTCTTATCTACTAAGACCTAAAGCAACTGTCATAAAAACACAGGATACAAGAGCAACATAATATTAATGTATGTATGCATATATACTGATAACAAACATATGAAAACCAAAGTTTAAAAATACCACTAAGAATTTTTCCACAAAGAATGAAATACTGAGATATAAATCCAACAAAGCATATACAGGATTTATATAATGAAAGCTATTAAATGCTGACGAAACAATCAAAAAGAACCTTAAATCTTTGAGAGACTTACCATATTTTTTTAAATTTAAATTTTAGTTAACATATAAAACAATATTAGTTTCAGAAATAGAATTCAGTGATTCATCACTTACATACAACACCCAGCGCTCATCACAAGTGCCTTCTTGAATACCCATCACCCATCTAGCCCATCCCCTCCCACCTCCCTCCGTCAACCCTCAGTTTGTTCTGTATCATTAAGAATCACTTAGAGTTTGTTTCCCTTGTCCTTTTTTTCTCCCTTCCCATATGTTCATCTGTTTTCTTTCTTAAATTCCACATATGAGTGAGATTGTATCATATTTGTCTTTCTCTAACTGACTTCACTTAGCATATTACACTCTAGGTCCATCCATGTCGTTGCAAATGGCAAGATTTCATTCTTGTTGAGTAATATTCCATTGTATATATACACCACATCATCTTTATCCACTAATCAGTTGATGGACATTTGAGCTCTCTCCATAGTTTGGCTATTGTTGATAATGCCGCTATGAACATCAGGGTGCATGTACCCTTTTGAATCTGTATTTTTATATTCTTTGGGTAAATACCTAGTAATACAATTGCTAGATTGTAGGGTAGTTCTATTTTTAATTTTTTTAGGAAACTTCAAACTGTTCTCCAGAGTGGGTGGTACAGTTTGCATTCCCACCAACAGTGCAAGAAGGTACCCCTTGTCTGCATTCTTGCCAACACATGTTGTTTCTCACGTTGTTAATTTTAGCCATTCTGACAGGTGCGAGGTGTTATCTCATCATGGTTTTGATTTGTATTTCCCTGATGATGAGTGATGTTGAGCATCTTTCCATGTGTCTGCTACCCATCTGGGTGTCTTCTTTGGACATTCTTTGAAGACATTAAGACATTCATGTCTTCTGCCCATTTCTTAACTGGATTATTTTTTATTGGGTGTTGAGTTTGGTAAGTTCTTTATAGATTTTTGGATACTAACCCTTTGTCAGATATGTTATGTTGTTTGCAAATATCTTCTCCCATTCCGTAGGTTGTCTTTTAGTTTGGTTGATTGTTTACTTCACTGTGCAGAAGGTTTTGTCTTGATGAAGTCCTAATAGCTCATTTTTGCTTTTGTTTCCCTTGGCTCCTGTGACACGGGTAGTAAGAAGTTGCTGCAGGCCGCCAAGGTCAAAGAGGTTGTTGCTTGTGTCCTCCTCTAGGATTTTGATGGCTTCCTGTTTCACATTTAGGTCTTTCATCCATTTTGAATTTATTTTTGTGTATGGTGTAAGGAAATGGTCCAGTTTCAGTCTTTTTCATGTTGCTGTCCAGTTTCCCCAATACTGTTGAAGAGACTATCTTTTTCCATTGGATATTCTTTCCTGCTTTGTTGAAGATTAGTTGACCGTATAATTGTGGGTCCATTTCTGGGTTCTCTATCCTGTTCCATTGATCTCTATGTCTGTTTTGTGCCAGTACCATACTGTTTTGATGACTACAGCTTTGTAATATAGCTCGAAATTCGGAATTGTGCTGCCTCTAGGTTTGTTTTTCATTTTCAAGATTTCTTTGGCTATTATGCCTCTTTTATGGTTCCATACAAATTTTAGGATTGTTTATTATAACTCTATGAGAAATTGGTGGTATTTTGATAGGGATTGTGTGAAATTCATAGATTGCTTTGGGTAGTATAGACATTTTAACAATGTTTCTGTGCATTGATTTTATATCCTGAAACTTTGCTGAATCTATGAATCTATGAGTTCTAGAATTTTTTGATGGAGTCTTGTGTTTTCTACATAGAGTATCATGTCATCTGCAAATAGTGAAAGTTTGACTTTTTCCTTGTTGATTTGGATGCGTTTTATTTCTTTTTGTTGTCTGATTGCTACTTTGTTGAGGGTTTTTATCAAGAATGGATTCTGTATTTTGTCAAATGCTTTTTCTGCATCTTTTGAGAAGATCATCTGGTTCTTATCCTTTCTTTTATTAATGTGATATATCATGTTGATTGATTTGTAGCTATTGAACCAACTCCACTGCAGCCCAGGATTAAGTCTTTATGGTGGTAAATAATACTTTTAATGTACTGTTGAATTTGATTTGCTAATATTTTATTGACAGTTTTTGCAACCATGTTCATCAGGGATATTGGCCTGTAATTCTCCTTTTTTGTGGGGTCTTTGGTTTTAGATTCAAGATAATGCTGGCTTCATAGAATGAGTTTAGAATCTTACTTTCCATTTCTGTTTTTTAGAAGAGTTTGAGAAGAATAGGTATTAACTATTTTTTAAATGTTTGATAGAAATTTCCTAGGAAGCCATCTGGGCCTGGACATTTCTTTGTTGGGAGATTTTTTTATTACTGGTTCAATTTCTTTGCTGGTTATGGGTCTGTTCAACTTTTCCATTTCTTCCTATGGCAGTGTATGTGTTTTTAGGAATTTGTCCATTTCTTCCAGATTGCCCAGTTTGTTGACATATAATTTTCATAGTATTCTCTTATAATTGTTTGTATTTCTGTGTTTTTGGTTGTGATCGCTCTGTCATTCATGATTTTATCTATTTGGGTCACCCTGCCCCCTTTCTCTCTCTCTTTTTTTTGGTAAGTCTGGCTAAGGATTTATCAATTTCATTAATTCTTTTGAAGAACCAGCTCTTAGGTTTTTTTTTTTATCTATTCTGTTTGTTTGTTTCTGTATCATTTATTTCTGCTCTAATCTTTATTATTTCCCCTTTTCTGCCAGTGTTAGGTTTTATTTGCTCTTCCTTTTCTAGCTCCTTTAGGCATAAGCTTAGGTTGTGTATTTGAGACTTCTTTCTTCTTGAGGTAGGCCTGTATTGCAATATGCTTCCCTCTTAGGACTGCCTTTGCTGCATCCCAAAGGTTTTGGACTGTCGTGTTTTCATTTGCTTCCATGTAGTTTTAATTTCTTCTTTAATTTTCTGGTTAATTCATTCGTTCTTTAGTAGGATGTTCTTTAGCCTCCATGTATTTGTGGTCTTTCCAAATTTTTTCATGTAATTGACTTCCAGTTTCATAGCACTGTGATCTGAAAATATGCATGATATGATATCAATCTTTTTGTGCTGAGGGCTGATGTGTGATCTATTCTGCAGAATGTTTCATGTGCACTCAAAAAGAATGTGTATTCTAATGCTTTAGGATGAAATGTCCTGTATGTATCTGTTAAGTCCATCTGCTCCAGTGTGTCATTCATATTCATTGTTTCCTTCTGATTTTCTGCCTAGGTGGTCTGTCCATTGCTATAAGTGGGGTGTTAAAGTCCCCTCCCATTATTGCAGTATCATCCATTAGTTTCTTTATGTTCAGTGTTAATTGATTTATATATTTGGTGCTCCCAAGTTGGAGGCATAAATATTTATAATTGTTAGATCTTCGTATTGGGTAGACCCCTTAATTATGATATAATGCCTTTCTTCATCTCTTGTTATATAGTCTTTGTTTTATAAATCTAGTTTGTGTGATGTAAGTATGGCTACTCTGGGTTTCTTTTGACACCCATTAGCATGATAGATGGTTCTGCATCCCCTTACTTTCCACCTGCAGGTGTCTTTATGTCTAAAATAAGTCTTTTGTAGACAGCAAATAGGTGGGTCTTGGTTTTTTTATCCATTTTGATACACTATGTCTTTTGAATGACATTTAGTCCATTTACATTCAGAGTGATTATTGAAAGATAGGAATTTAGTGTCATTGTGTTACCTGTAGAGTTGGTGTTTCTGGTGATGTTCCCTTGTCCTTTCTAGTCTTTGTTGTTTTTGGTCTTTTTCTTCCCCCATTCAATATTTCTTGCCGGGCTGGTTTAGTGGTCTTTCTTTAGCTTTTATTTCTCTGGGAAACTCTTTATCTCTCCTCTAATTTTGAATGACAGCCTTGCTGGATAAAGTACTCTTGGCTGAATATTTTTCCCATTAAGTACATTGAATATATCCTGCCCTGCTCTTCTGGCCTGGCAAGTTTCTGTGGACAGATCTGTTGCAAAACTGATCTGTCTTCCCTTGTAGGTTGACTTTTTTTTTTCCCTTGCTACTTTCAGGATTCTTTCTTCGTCTGTGTATTTCGTTAATTTTTGCTATGCCTTGATGATGGTCAACTTTTGTTGAATTTAATGGTTGTTCTCTGTGCTTGTTGGACTTTGTTGTCTGTGTCCTTCCCAAGACTGGGAAATTTTCAGTTATAATATGCCCAAATAAACCCTCTGCTACTTTTCCTCTCTCCTCATCTTTTGGGACTCCTATGACATGAATGTTATTCTGTTAAAAAGTTGCTGAGTTCCCTAAGTCTACCTTCATGGTCCATTACCTTTGTTTCCCTCTTCTTTTCAGCTTCATTATTTTCCATAATTTTATATTCTGTCAAAATTTCTGATTTGTTCCTCTGCTTCATCCATCCTCATTTTTATGGCATTCATTTGAGTTTGTATCTCAGAGCATTTGTAATTTTGGCCTGACTAGATTTTAGTTCTTTTATCTGTGCAGTAAGGGATTTTTTAGTGTTTTTAGTGTCTTCCATGCTTTTTTCCAAGCCCAGCTAGTATCCTTATAATTACTATTTTAAGTTCTTGTTCAGATACTTTACTTATATTTGTGTTGATTAAATCTCTGGCTGTCATTTCTTCCTGTTCTTTCTTTTGAACAGGTGACTTCCTCTTTCTTGTCATTTTGGAGGTTGAAAAAAGGGGAGCAAAATAAAATAAAAATTAAAAAAAAATAATAAATTAAGGAAGCCAGATCCTTGGAGTGTTTTGATTTGCTTGTTATGAGAAAGTTGATAGGAAACAGGTAGAAAAAAAGAAAAGAAAAAGAAAAAAATTAAAAATAAAAAAATATATAAAATTTAAAAATAAAAAAGCATGTTCTTCCTGTATGCAAAAAAGAAAAACAAAAAATAACAAAAACAAACAAACTGAAAGGAAGCTAGCTCCTGTTTCCCTAGAGCTGAAGCTATGTAGCAGTCTATCTATGATTAGTGGACTTGGTGTGTGTGGGCAAGGGGTTTGTGTTGGTCTTCTCGGGGAGGGGCCTGTTACTCTGATTCATAGGTGGATTTGCACTTGTGGAAATGGAAAAATGAATCTCAACCTAGACCTTATCTCTTACATAAAAATTAACTCAAAATGGATCATGAGATTAAATATAAAATTTAAGTATATTAAGGACATATGAGAAAATTTGGGGGACCCATGGCTAGGTGGAGTTCTTTGATTTGACACCCAAAACACTACCTAGAAAAGGAAAAGGTACTAAATTGGAACTCATCTAAATTTTAAAAATTTACTCTTTGAAAAACTCTGTTGAAAGAATCTTAAAAACCCACAGACTGAGAGAAAATATTTGCAAATCATGTATTTGACACAGCTCTTGTATCTAAAATATGTAAAGAACTCTCAAAACTCAACATTAGGAAAAACAATTGATGCAATTAGAAAATGGGCAAAAAATCAAGCACACACATTTCATTGATATAGAGAAGGCAAATGAATACATGAAAAGATGTTCAACATCATTAGCTAATGGAAAAATGAAAATCAAAACCATAGGGAGCTATCATTGCACATCCATCAGAATAGCTAAAATAAAAAATAGTGACAACAAATACGGGCAAGTATGTGGAGAAGCCTGATCACTCATACATTGCTGGTTTGAATGGAAAATGGACAGTTCCTTTTGAAACTAAAAATAAATTTACCATATGACTCAGCAGTGGCATACTTGGGCATTTTTCCTAGAGAAATGAAGACCTTTCCATCTAAGAATTTTTATGAATGTTCTTAGCAGCTTTATTTATGATAACCCTATCCCTATCCAGAAGTCCTTCATAGGGTAAATGGTTAAACACACTGTGGTACATTCATACCATGGACTCCTACTTAGCGATAATAATAAATGAACCATTTATACACTCAAAAATTTGGATGGATCTCAAGGAAATTATGCTGAGTGAAGAGTATCAAAATGGTACTTAACTGCATACTTACATGAAAATAACATTTGTGAAAGTAACATTCATGAACATTCATATTTGTAAATCACAAATATGAAAAACAAATTAGTAGATGAGGGGAATGTGTGCCTATAAAGAATGACCTTGTGTTGGCATACCTGGGTGTCTTGATTGTGGTGGTGATTATACAAAACTGCACGTTATAAAATTGTGTATGATTATATACACAAAAATACAAATGGGTACATGTATAATTGGTGACATCTGAACCTGCTGCTTGAGTTGTGTCAATGTCAGTTTCTTGGTTTTGATGTTGTAGTGTTGTTTTGTGAAATGTTGGCCTTGGGGGAGAAGCTAAGGAAGGGTTTCCCTGTATATTTCTCTGCAAACTCCTATGCATCTCTAAGTACTTCAAACTATATATTTTGTTAATGGTTGTGAGTAGAACTAATGCATGATCATGAGTTTAATTCTGTCATCTTTGAACACAGCCATTGTATTTAGAGCTCTGGGTCTTTAAGTCCTTGTATACCAAAAATTTAAGTTTTATCTCAGGCTGAGGATATGGTCAGAGACTTAAAAAAATTCTTTGCCGAATACCAATGTATTTAGTAGCTCTTATTCCCTTCCATTTATTATCAAGTCTAATTAACTGGAAAGGGGAAGGGAATGGGGATTGGTATAGAAAGGAGGAAAAAGAAAATTCAGAAGTCAATTAAAAATACTAGGGTGAATTTTTTTTTGAAGTAAAAAATCTTTCAGTTTGGGATGCTACTTTTTATCTTTGTGAAACCAAAATTTATATGTTTGCGTGGCAGTTTTATTTTTTAAATAAATTATATGTATTTGTTGCTTATGCCAAAATCTTTGGATACTGTATAAATATATAATAAAACCTAAGGCCCTTAGCACAAATGAAAAATATAAAACTAAACAATCCAGGTGAAGTAGATTTTAAAGACACAGGAGGTAGTAATAGTCCTATATTAAACTCCTATAAGCTTTTCCCTATTTTTTGTTCCAACATCTGCCTCTTGAATCTTAATATACATTATTTCCTCCCTTCCCAATTGGGAAGGACTTAGACCAAAGGTCAAAAGGTCGGAGTACACAGCTCCAGCTCTTTCATATGTTAGGTATGTGATCGTTGATTCGTTAGCCTGTTTCTTTATCAGTTTCATTTTGAGAGAAAGATGGCACAAGAAGCATTTTGCAATGCTGTAAAAAAAAATCAGGGCACTATTAGTAATAGCTTCCCAGCTTCTAAGAAAGTGGCCACTTTGAAGGTACAAAGAAGAGAGAAGAACTAAAATGTTCAGATTAAACCGAAGAATACTGTAGAGATCTCTGGGAGCCCAAAGATAAATTTGTCTGTGGAATAAAATTCTGTTTGTTCCCATGTAAGGAATATGGGGTGGGGGGGAAGTTTCATAGCCTGTGATATCACCTTTTCATGAAAGTTTTGTGAGTACTGGTAGGATAAAATATAAGTAGAGAACTTACCACTGAAAAGATGTAAATACAGTAAAATTGAAAATATAATCTTAAAAACATGGTTAAAAACAAGAAGATGATCAAGAATAGGAAAATATGAAATAAATGCATTATGTTTTATGTTTTGAAACTATATATAAATTAGTCCTATGTATAGATTTTCTGTAAGTTGGACATTGGTAACCTTTAGTATTGAAGCTCATTGCTTTTCTTGATTTTGAACTTTGTGCCCTGAAAATTTTCTTCTGAGTAGTTTCTAACTGCTGTGGGTAAGAAATTATAATGTTTATAAGCACTTTGAGCTTACTGTTATTAACAAAAGATAACGATCGCATGAATTGTTCTTTCATACTCAGAAGTGGCAAATACTAAACCAGACCTTAATAAAAGATAAACAACGAACTCTAAAAAAATATTCTACAGCAATGAGCATTTTAAGGGCAAGGACAGGAGATGATTTTGTGAGTCTAAGATTCCCGGAGTAGCTACCGTGTGCTGCTGCTCCGGAAAGAAACAAAAGAATCACCAGTTTCACAGACTGGCCAGCACTATGAAGTAGGTGGCTTATGGCCTGACAAGGCCAAGACCCAGAACTGGGCCAGTGGTGCAGGATGGCGGACGCAGTCATCATCTCAGAGAACCCCGAGAGTAATTTACTGAAATAGGCCATTTAGAGAAATGGAGCCAGGATAGGCCATTTCCCAGAAATGGATATCACGGCCTTTCTCTGTGTGGCTTTGCACATGAATAGCTTGAAAAGTTGGAGGATGATGAAGGGAGAGCCTGAAAAAGCCAAAAGGTCATAGAAATTGAAAGACATGATGGGGAAAAGATTTGAGAATCTTAGGTTTAACAGTGGGAGAGGGGAGCATCAGAGTAATTCTAAGGCTTGCAGTATGTAACGTGTGGAATCTCCTGTCTTATTGGCAGAGGATTCTGAAAAATTTTAATAACATGCAGTTAGTTATCAGGTATCATTTTGCTCTATAAGAAGTTATTTAGATTTGAGATGGTCAAATTATTCTAGTACTGGGATCCTGGGTTTAACGTATAACCCTACCTTTGTGTTCTGAGATCTGGTATGTGTTTGCTGACTTCTTCCCTTATGCCGGGCCCTTCCTCATAACCTTCTTACAAGCCTGGGGAAAAGAGAAGATGAAAGATATTTCATTTACATAAAACTTTCACTTTCCTGGCTGATATGAGAGACTGTCATTGGAAACTCTATCCAGAGATCCAAAGATTTAGTGGAGATCTCTCTAGAGAATGAGAAGACTTATTGCTGCCTTATCATACCTTCACAGGGCTATTCCTAATCTTGTTCAATCTGCTCTCTCTGTGTGGAGTGGCATTGCCTTCCTCCCTTTGTTCAAATTCTCCTTATCTTTTGGAGTCTACCTTAATCATCTCTTTTTCCCTGTAAAGCTAGCTTCAATCTTCCTTTCTCCGATCAAGCAATTAATTGTACTTTTTGGTATTCTTTTAATTATTTGTTAATGCTTGATTATTAGTGCCTTCATATTGTATTTTATGATATATGTGGCTCTGTTCCCCACTAGGCTGAAAAAGAATTTCTGGTATCAAGATTAGAGTTAAAATCCTGATTTGGTCACTTAGCTGGATAGTATAAGACAAATCACTTACAAACCTTTTTGTGCCTCAGTATCTTCGAGGACAATGTGGGAGTAATAAAAACAGTAGTAATAATAATAAATTCCACACATGATTATTGGCAGAAAAATGTAAACAATACAATTAAACTCCCCACATGTCTGATATGTAGTAAACACTCAATGAATGTCACATATTGCTATTTTTACTATTTTCTTTCAGGAGTTCCAGATTTTTGCATGATAGGGTCTAATAATGTTTGCTTATTACTGAGTAACATTGATTTTCTCCTAATATGCACAGGCACTAGATTAATACATACTTGGTGAGATATAAGAACAGTGTGCTTCTCTTACTAGGCATGTGTGGCTGCCATGAATTTGACAATGGAGTGAGGATCAGAGTTAGAGAACAGTGTCAAGTACTAGGGTTTCATCAAAGTTTAAAATGAGCAACTGCACTGGCACATGAATCTGAATGGGATGTGGACCAAGTATGGGGCGAAGGATGACCTCCAGAAGGTAAAAGGCAAGGGTGATTTGAAGCATCATTAGATTATCTAGGCTGAAGAGGTCAGATTGTACACTGAGATAAAGAATAAGGGGATAAAATTTGGGCTGAAAATCTAGGAATAGGACCACAGCTGGCTGAAATACAGAATATGGTTTGAATCTTCAAGCTTGGCAGTGCTCACTGGCCTTCTACCCTGGCTTTAAGCAGCCTCCCTGGTGTGTGCAGATAAGGAATGGCAGGTGTAAGCTGCTTCCTGGGGTGAGAGGTTTTTTCAGATGCCAGTGCCTGCAGGGAAGATTCTTCTCACCAGGGAACTAACAACTGATATTAAGTGCCCGAAGCTAATGAAAGATCCCTAAGAGCAAAGACACACTGTGCTAAAATGCTTAGTCAAGGATTAAGTTCAATCAGTCTGGCTAAATCCATCTTTAAAGACAGGGTGCTTACCTGAATTTGTTCAATCATGCCTCCATTTTCATGATTTTTTTCTTAAGGCAGTTTCTTTCAAAGATCAATCATAGTCAATTTATTTACTCAAGTTCTTATTCTTTATGACCCTCATATTTTCTACACTGTTTCTTTTAGGCAATTGGAGTTACCTTACTATAAAATTACACCGGTCATTGTCTAGGGTAAATAGATGACATTTTCCCCCTTATCTCCTCAACCCATATTATAGCAACTTCCCACACTCTCTTCTCAGTTTATTCTTCCACAGCCCGTGCTGCTTGAGTGATATGAACCACCTACCTTCCCATAGTCACTTGATCCAATAAATCAGATTCTCTCTCCTAGGGTTTTGTAATTGGAATTCAGAGACTCTAATTGCTTCCTGTGGATCCCTTGGATTGGGATTCTATGTAAATCTTTTCTGCCTTGTGTAGAGAGAAGTAAATAAAACTGTTATATTAGGACTTTCGGTTGCAAAAGAGAACTCCAATACAGTTTAAGCCAAAGAGGGGGCGCCTGGGTGGCTCAGTGGGCCTCTGCCTTCGGCTCAGGTCATGATCTCAGGGTCCTGGGATCGAGGCCCGCATTGGGCTCTCTGCTTAGCAGGGAGCCTGCTTCCTCCTCTCTCCTCTCTCTCTGCCTGCCTCTCTGCCTACTTGTAATCTCTTTCTCTCTGTCAAATAAATAAATAAAATCTTTAAAAAAAAAAAGTTGAAGCCAAAGAGGACACATATTGTTTTACTGAGCAACCTAGAATTATCTAGTCACGTGGATGACTCGATCAGGGTGTTTACATATACTTATGAAGAACTTTTCATCTTTCAGTTCTTTGGGGGTTTTTTTGTTTTGTTTTTCCCCATGTTTGCCTTTTTCTCTGTTAGGAAAGATGGCCACAATAGCTATTGTGTACATGATTCTTAAACATTTTGATCTTGGAAAGAATGAGAACCCCCATATCTAATAACCCAAATTAAAAAAAAAAATTGAACGTGTCACCAAAGGAGATGCATAGATTGCAAATGAACATATACAAAGATGCTCAATGTAGTTATCATTCATTAGTATGGCTAAAATTAAAAAGACTGACCATGCCAAATGTTGGAGAATATGTGGAATAACAGAAAAATGTGACACTTTGAAAAGCTTGAGAAAATCGAACAACCTGTTAGTAAGACTTGGCAGAAAGGAAATAAAGAAACTATATTGGAATGCATGAGGGAATAGGTATTACCATATACCCTACAAATGTTGAGGAATAAAATGAGAAAGATTATGAATACCTTTTTGCAAATAAATTCAACAACATGAATGAAATAGACAGTTTCCAGAAAAACAGAGCTTACCATAATTGAAGAAATAGAAAATCTGAATAGATGTAATTAAAAAAATAAATTCATAATCTATATTCTCACAAAATATCAGACCAGGTGGTTACAAACTACAGTTGACCCTTGAACAACAGAACTGTATTTTCAACTGTGCATGGTGGAGTGGAGGGTCATTGCCCCTAGTCCCCACATTATTCAAGCATCAACTGTATTGAAAGCTATAAGGAAGAAGCAGTGCACATTTTGTAAAAGGCCTTTCAGGGGGGTGCCTTGATGTCTCAGTTGGTTAAGCATCTGAGTTCAGCTCAGATCATGATCTCAGGGTCCCCACTGAGTGGGGAGTCTGCTTCCCCCATTCCCTATGCCCCTTCCCCTGCTTGTGTTCTCTCTGCCTCTCTCTCAAATAAACAAATGAAATCTTTAAAAAAAAAAATAGTCCTCTTAGAAAATAGAGGCAACACACCCCAACTTCTTTTGAAAATCCAGAATAACTCTGATAAGAAAACATGACAAAAATATTAAAGAAATTTTAGTATAATATCCCCCCCCCCTTTTAAAGATATTTATTTATTTGTCAGAGAGAGAGATTGAGAGAGCACAAGCAGAGGGGGCAGCAGGCAGAGGGAGAAGCAGGCTCCCAGCTGAGCAAGCAGCTATCCGTGGGACTCAATCCCAGGACTTCCAGATCATGACCTTAGCTGAAGGCAGACACTTATCCTGCTGAGCCACCTAATTGTCCCTCCCTTTCGAAAATAGACATAAAAAGATCTTTACAAAAATATTGGCATATGAAATGTAGAAATATAAATAAATGAACAAGGAAAACTTATTGATGGAAGTCATTTGGTTTAATAAGATTGAGTGATGTAATTTATATTTTTATACAAGGAAAACAGAATTTGAAGTAAAGAAAAAGCAGTTACCTTTATTCATCACTCATTAATGATGAATAAAAATTCTCGGAAAACTATGAATAGAAAGGATTTTTCTCAGTTTTGAAAAGAGTGTCTACTAAAAACTACTGTGAAAATATTTCATAATGGTAAGATACTGAACACATTCCACCTAAGTTGGGAAACAAGTCAAGAAAGTTGAATCTCACCACTTTTATTCAACATTGTACTGGAAGTCCCAGCTAGAAATAAGATAAGAAAAAGAAACACAAGCCATAAGAATTGGACAAAAGAAAGTGAAACTTTTTTATTTATAGGTGATAACTTCATTTTGAACATTCTCAGGCATCTTCAACAAGTAAGTGAAATTTGCATGGTTGCATGATACAAGATCAATATATAATAATTAACTGTATTTTTTAGGACCAGCAAACATTGGGAAATAAAATTCAAAAAGCAATTCTGTTTATAATTACATTAAAAAGCATAAAGTAATAAATTTAATGAAAGATATACAAACATATAAACTGAAAACTAAACACATTGCTGAATGAAATTAAATATCCCGTGTAAATAGAAATGAATTGTACATGGATTGAAAGACTCAGGATTGTTAAAATGTCAACTCTTTGCAAATTGGTGAGTATATTCTATATGAACCCAGTCAGAATTCTAAAACTTTTCTACAGAAGTTGCCAAACTGATTCTAAAATTTATTTGGAAGAGCAAAGTATGTAGAAAAATAAAAACACTGTTGAAGAAAAACAAAAATGAAAGAAATGACATTCCCTGACATTGTATAAAATTACAGTAATCAACAGTATAGTATTAGCATAAAGACTGACAAATATATTAATGCAGCAACATAGGGAGCCCCCAAATAGGCCAACGTGTATATGATAAATAGTTACTTGACAAAAGCACAAGCCAGGTTAATGGAGAAAGAAAATTGTTTTCAAAGAAAGTCATACTCGGCCAACTGTATAACCATTTGGGAAAAAATAAAACTTCACTCTTATCTTGTAATACCCATAACAATTATATATGTTGCTTATATACAGTGCTGGTGGGAAAGTAAACTGGTGCAGGCACTTCAGAAAATATTTGGGGTTTTCTCATAAAGTTAAATGAAAACTAAAGCTATAAAGCCTCAAAGAAAATATTAGAAAATACGTTTGCAGTCCTAAGGTAGGCACAAATTTCTCAGAGAAGGCACAGAAAACATTAAAAAAAGAAATAAAAAGTTAAATTTAAAAATACCCATTTACTTTAAGTCTATATTACAAAAACAAAAAGACAAGCAACCTAGGAGAAACCCAGGAGAAAATTTTCACAATAAATAGTTCTAGCAAAGATCTTACATATCCAGAATATTTAAAACACTTCTACCTACAAATTAAGAAAAAAAAAGGGCGCCTGGGTGGCTCAGTCCTTAAGCATCTGCCTTTGGCTTGGGTCGCCATCCCAGGGTCCTGGGATCAAGCCTTGCATCGGGCTCCCTGCTCTGCAGGAAAGCTTGCTTCTCCCTCTTCCACTCCCCCTGCTTGTATTTCCTCTCTCGCTGTCTCTCTCTTTCTCTGTCAAATAAATAAATAAAATCTTAAAAAAAATGTTCATAGCAGCTTTATTCACAGAAATAATAAAACTGGAAATAATTCAATGTCCATTAGTAATTGAATGGATAAATTGTGGAGTGCCATACAAATGGATACTACTTTGCAACAAAAAAAAATTTACTGACACATGCAACAATATGGATGAATTTCAAAAATATTAAGCAGGAGAATCCAGACACAAAAAAAGCACATACCACCATTCTATTTATAGAAGTTCAATAGTAGGCAAAATTAACTTACAATCACAGAAATTAGAACTTGGTTGCCCGGAGGATGGGACAGACTTGAAAGAGGCACAGGAAATCTCCTGGGGTGATAAAAAAGTTCCATGTCTTTTTAAATGTGGTTATATAGGTATGTGCAATTGTATAACACATATGTGTTTCATTGTTTGTAAAGTATTCTTAAATTAAAAGCAAACATAAAGGAAATGAGATATATTTTAAAAGTATGATTAGGAAGAGAAAACAATCAACAGAGCCTCCACTAAAGAAAATTATCTTTCAATTTGTTTGCAGGTCAAACATTCTGGCAGCTTGCAATAATAAGCCTGAATTGCAAATTGATATGCCTGAATTTCAGTTTCTCTTCCTCTCCTTTTTGGCTGGGTGACCTTGGGCCAATATGTTAACCTTTCTTGGTTTTAGCCTGTAAAATGAATACATTGGATTTAATGCTAAGTTTCCTTCAAATCCAGGGAAAGACATTTTAGGCATATGTTGAATGTTCAGTCTCCTCCAGCAATATGGTATTCAGCCAAGTTTCCAAATATTTTATTACTGGCACATCACTTACCATCCAGACAGTTGATGTTTTAGCCCAGCTCTGTATCTATTCCAGTCAAGAAACAGAAATAACAGTGCGTCTCAGATGCAGAGATAAGCACGTCCTACCAATACCTAGATATTCTTTTCTGGGTGGTGGATGGGGGTGGGATTTAGTCATATGAGGAAGACTGTGACAACGTAGCTTGTTTAGATTTTTCAACAGAAATTGGAGGGAGCGGTTTAGAGTTCCAGTCCTAGTTCTGCGACTTTGGACAAATCACTTAAAAATAATCCATTGGTCTTTATTTTCATTATCTGCAAAATAAAGAGGTTTTCCTAAAGGATATCCAAAATTCATTACAGCTGTAACAAGTCCCTGCTCAACTAGAGTCTGTGCACTTTAGTCTTTTTACTCTGTGAATTACTTTTTCTAAATGTCAAGCTATTTTTCACTACTCCACAGGTTAAATCTTTGACTGACTTCTCATTATACCAATGTACCATGCAGAGCTTTGCACCTGCACATATTACCTGTGTTACCTCCAATTTCATTTCCACCTGCAGTCTTTTGAACCAGTGAGCATTAGGTGTTCCTCAAATGCACTAGAGGTCAAATGTCTTCCTAATTTTGCTCATCTGTTCCTTCTGCCTGAGAAACCCATTGACAGCTTATTGAATTAGTTAATTTCTTTGTCCATCCTTCTGCTAAAATTTTCCTGTCTTTGAAGAATGATTTGACCACTTGTGTCCCTTCTGCCTAACTAACGTCCCTCTAACTTCTCTTGGTGTCGGGAGTCACTTTTTAGTGCGCTGATTTCCAGAGTATTCTCATAACTTTGCATATCCTTATTGAGAAACACCTCCCCTCATCACCCCCCAACCCTTACCTGAAACAAAGGAAAGGAATTTACTACTTGCACAGAAGGGAGAACTGTTCCACCAGAGCAAAGACTTTATGAACAAAGCAAGATGTCAACATAGGGAGGATTAGAAGTGTGCTGCTTAGGAATTGGCCCAAATTCGGAAGAAATAGTTTAGGAAACTTCCCTCTGCATGGCTTTTGAAAAGAGGCTGCCACTGATGTGTGGGATTAACACTGGTCTATGGTTATTTATTTACAGTTTGGGACTAGGGCCAAAAAATAGATCTTTTTAATTCCCACCTTAATCATAATACTTAACAATTTGTGTATTAACCATTGTTTTTTTTTTTTTTTTTGGTCTCTCTTCTCACTAGTCCTTGATGGTAGGAGGGTTGTCAAGATAATCTTTGTGTCTAAAAGATGCTCAAAAGTCAATGAATATTTGAAAATATTTTATAATAAAAATAAGATATGGAGTAAATCCATGTTTACCAATGGCAACATTTGAATCTTGCCTTTATATTATGATCTTAATTCAGTGTATGAAAAGGTATGAAGAGAATTCTTAAAAAATTGTCACCAGTTTAAAAATTCTTATATTGGAAATTTGGCAGGTGTTTCTTTCTTAATGTCTCCTTTTTTTAAAGACTTATTTCTGAGTTAAACCAACCCATGTCCGTTTTTACCTATTATTATCTTTTAGTCTCTGTTTAGTATTCCCATGTAGAACATGGCTGGTAGAGAAACAGGGAGGAGACCCATAACTAGAGGACAGACAGCATTAAGGATCAAGGAAGTATTAGGTTTCTTTCCTTTGTGTTTAGAATTTTAAAACCCAGGAAGTAAAATAAACCGTAAGGAAAAGAATGTAAATTACTCTGTCATCAGATAGTTTTCACATGTGAAGAGGTGGGAGAATGAAGGAACCCTATTCTTATCAGTGTCAGGCTGTTGCTGTTTGATATATCTTGTATGCATAATCTCACATTACTAAACACACGTTGATAGGTATTTTCAGGACTTCTTGTAGAAGGTGATTTACCGTCTCTCTCCCACCTGCACAACTCTAAGAGTTGATATTTATCTGGAAAAAAAATGTTGCTTAGAAATACATCAACCCATTGGCATAGAATGACTTAGACACAGAATAAGCTCTCTGGCATTTAGGACAGGAGAGGGGCCATCTTTTATATAGAATAATGAGACAGAAGGTGTGGAGAATTGGATAGCTCATGTAAGCATCCAGCTTCACACCAGACATTTTTGTTCTGATAATTTTTCTAAAAGGGATCATGGTTATTCTCTGTCACCTTTTTTTCTCTTTACTAAATGGTATATTTAGACAAGAATTTTGTACTTCTATGAAAATGCTGATAGGCGATCAGTCCTTTTATTGTGCCCAGTTTTTTTAGTCACATTGGAAAGTGACTGAAATGCAAAGATATGAGAAAATATTCTCTCAAGTATTATTGTCTTTATTTGCCAGAACTTGAAAGTCCTTTGAAAAATGTAGTTGTCCCACTATCTCTTAGGGTTTGTGAGCCCACAAATGGTGTCAGTATGCGTGACGTAGTGTTCAGAGAGACCTTGAATTTAGGCATTATTTTTTATGTTCACACAGTAAGGTCCAGCAGACACAATACTTCCTTTAGAGTTCATTATGGAATTGAACCTGAGTCATACTCTACTATGGGAAACATTTGTATGGCTAGTATTCAAGCTGGGTCCAAATTTTCAGATGTCCTTGGGGATTCTGGGAGAAAAATTGTGGGCTACCAAGTGTCTTATTTGCAAGGAGAGCTCCACTGGGTTTGCCCATTTGAAGGTCTAGGGAAGGTTCTGAGTCAAAATTTTCATATTAGGACTCAAGAATATCTTCTGGAAGATAACTGATACCTGAAATGTTATTTTGGATAAGGGACCTTGCCAAAGTAGTATTGCTTTCAACAGGGCCAGTCTCATGACCACATAACCTCTGCAGTCAGTACAGACCCACACTTAATGGCTTGCTGTCTTGAATTTCTTATTTTTAACTTAAGAGTCCATATTTTTTTAATCTTCCATTTAGCTCCACAAATTATGTACCTGATCTGCCCTCTCAAGCTGAGAAAAGTCCAATGGCAGGTTGTCTCATTCCAGGACTACAAAGGGGTGTGGGAGAGAAGCATTTCACTGTTAGGTTAATTAGATTTACTAATATGACACCGTGAGAAGTGATTTAATTCGCACAACACAAGAAACTGTGCAAAACCTTGCAAGGGAAGGGTAACACCCTGGAATTGACAGCAATGCCAACAGTGAGAAGCAAGGTCACTTTGGGTTGGCACTGAAAGACCACAAGCTTGAAAGCAGCCCTGGAGCTGAGGTCTGCAGTGTCTCTGGGCCAGAGAGCCTCTTGTTTTGGATACTCACATGGAATCAACTTGAGCCATTCAGGATACATGTGGAAAAGAGAAGACTGACATGATCATCCTCCCAGATGTACACATTCGAATACAAATGAGGGGTACTGGAAGGATAGGAGGAAGGGGAGACCTGTTGAAAGCAGAAATTAGAAATTCTGAGTAAAGCTGGAATCTGGAAGAATGGGAAATAAAATCCAGATGGAGACTTTCTTCTGCCAGGTATGATCTTGGAAACAAGTAGCTCGGTTAAAATTTCTGTGATTTTAAAACTTCTGTAAAAGTAGAGCTGCTTAGGGCTTGAAAGAAGTCAAGGAGAGGCCCTTCAAGAAATATCTGCAGCTCAACTTTGTATTTCTATTACATTTTGTGAAAACTGGGAGGAAAATATCTATTCTGAGTTTTTTCCTTAGTGAAAATATGAGTATTTTGACTTATGTAGGATTGCATTAAAATGTATTCATGAGAAAAGGCTGTAAAATTGGAAATTCCTGAAGCCTAGTAGAGATGAAAATACAGGATAGGTCTTTCACGTAGGGATAAGCAGATTTTTAAAATATGTCTATAAAGCTGGCTTGGACTTTGTTACAGAAACAGATGGTCTTGTAGACAGTTTAGATTGGAGTGAAAAAGAAATATGGCTTGCTATGAGATGGCCTAGAATTCAAATGAGAGCTGCACCTCAGTCTGACTACAAGATTAAAATCTGACCAGGAAAAGGCAGATGAGGGCCCAACAACTGTCTTATTGCTACACGTAGATTTAAAACTACCTGAGGACAGGGCCAGCATCTATCATAATGTTGTGGATAATGAATACACATGGTTCATGGTGATAAGCAGAGCTGCGTTCATGAGAACAAATAGAAGAATATTTAATTGAGTCATGGATTTTGCTTATGTGACAGAGTAGGACTCTGATTTATTTTTTTAGAGTATGCATTTTTTATTGGAGTATAGTTCATGTAAAATATATCAGTTTCATGTGTACATGTTAGATAATTCTGTACATTATTCAGTGCTCCCCACTTAAGTATCATCATGTTACCATAAGTTATTATAATATTATTGACAATACTCTCCATGTTGTACATCTTCATGACTTTTTCATATTTTAATTCCAGTGTAGTTAACATACAGTGTTATATTAGTTTCAGGTGTAAAATATAGTAATTCAACATTTCCGTATAGTACTTGGTGCTCATCAAGATAATGTACTCTTAATCCCCTTCACCTATTTCACTGCCTCCCCCACCTCCCCTCTGATAACCAGCTGTTCTCTATAGTTAAGAGTCTTTTTTTTTGGTTTGTCTCTATTTTGGTTCCCTCTTTTCATTTGTTTTTTAAATTCCACATATGAGTGAAATCATACGGCATTTGTCTTTCTCTGATGGGCCTATTTCACATAGCCATTATACTCTGTCCACCCATCCACGTTTTTGTGAAGGGCAAGATTTCATTCTCTTTTATGGCTGAATAATATTCCACTATACACACACACACATACACACACACACATATATACATATATACCATATCTTCTTTATTCGTTCGTCTATTGGTGGATACTTGGACTGCTTCCATAGTTTTCTGTTGTAAATAATGCTGCAACAAACATGAGTATGTGTATTCCTTTGAATTAGTGTTTTTGTATTTTTGGTGTAAATACCTAGTAGTGCAATTCCTGGATCATAGTGTAGTTCTCTTTTTATCTTTTTGAGGCACCTCTATACTGTTTTCCATAGTGGCTGCATCACTTTGCATTCGTACCTACAGTGCAAGAGCGTTCCATTTTCTCCACATCCCAGCAACATCTGTTGTTTTTTGTGTTGTTGATTTTAACCATTCTGACAGGTGTGAAGTGATATCTCCTTGTGGTTTTAATTTGCGTTTCCCTGATGACAGGTGATGTTGAGCATACTTTCATGTGTCTATATACCATCTATATATCTTCTTGGAAAAATGTCTGTTCATGTCTTCTGTCCATTTGTTAATTGAGTTATTTGGGTTTTTTCGGTGTTCAGTTCTATAAATTCTTTATGCATTTTGGATACTAACCATTTATCAGATAAGTCATTTGCAAGTACCTTCTCCCATTCAGTAGGTTGTATTTTAGTTTTGTTGGTTCTTTCTATTGTTGTGCAGATGTGTTTTATTTTGATGTAGTCCCAATAGTTTATTTTTGCTTTTGTTTCCTTGCCTCAGGAGTTGTATGTAAAAAGATGTTGTTACAACCAACCAATATCAGAGAAATACTTACTGTCTCTAAACAAGGATTTTTATGGTTTCAGGTCTCACATTTAAGTTCTTGATCCATTTTGAGTTTATTTTTGTGTATAGTTTAAGACAGTGGTCCAGGTTCATTCTTTTGCATGTTGCATGTTTTCCAGTTTTCCCAAGAGCATTTGTTGAAAAGACTTTTTCCCACTGGGCATACTTGCTTCCTTTGTCAAAGATTAATTGACCGTATAATCATAGTCTTATTTCTGGACTTTCTATTCTGTTTCATTGATATGTCTGTTTCTGGGCTAGTATCATACTGTTTTGATTAACACAGCTTTGTAATTTAACTTGAAATCTGGAATTGTGATACTTCCAGTTTTGTTTTTCTACTTCAAGATTGCTTTTCGCTCTTTGGGGTCTTTTGTTGTTTCATACAAATGTTAGGATTGTGTGTTCTACTTCTGTGGAAAGCTCTCTTGGTATTTTTGTAAGGATTGTATTAGATTTGTAGATTGCTTTGGGTAGTATAGACATTTTAACAATATTTGTTTTTCCAATCCATGAACATGGAATGTCTTTCCATTTTTTTTTTTTTTTGCATCATCTTCTATTTCTTTAATCAACGTTTTATAGTTTTCAGAGTGTAGGTCTTTCACCTTTTTGGTTAAGTTTATTCTTAAGTATTTTATTATTTTTGGCCCAATTTTAAATGAGATTGTTTTCTTTTTTTTTTTTTTAAGATTTTTATTTATTTATTTGACAGAGAGAGGGTGAGAGAGAGAACAAGCACAAGCATGGAGAGTGGCAGGCAAAGGGAAGAGCAGGCTCTCCACTGAGCAGGGAGCCTGACATGGGGCTCCATCCCAGGACCTGAGCTGAAGGCAAACGCTTAACCGATTGAGCCACCCAGGCACCCCTAGGATTTTCTATATAGTATCATGTCATCGCAAATAGTGATAGTTTTACTTCTTTCTTGACAATTTGGATGACTTTTTTTCTTTTTGTTGTCTTATTGCTGTAGCTAGGACTTCCAGTACTATGTTGAATAAAAGTGGTGAGAGTGGATAACCTCATCTTGTTCCTCACCTGGAGGAAAAATAATCAGTTTTCCCCCATTGAGTATGGTGTTTCCTGTGAGTTTTTCCTATTATGCTGAGGTGTGTTCTCTCTGAACCTACTTTATTGAGGGTTTTTATTACAAATGGATGTTGTGTTTTGTCAAAAGCTTTTTCTGCATCTATTGAAAGGATCATATAGTTTTTATTCTCTCTCTTATTGATGTGATGTATCACATTGACCAGTTTGTGAGTATTGAACAACCCTTGCATCCCAGGAATAAATCCCACTTGATCATGGTGAATGATTTATTTTTTAAAAGTAAGCTTCACACCCAGTGTAAGGCTTGAACCCATGACCTTGAGAATGAGAATCACATGCTCCACCCACTGATCCAGCCAGGTGCCCCATTGTGAATGATTTTTTTAATGTATTGTTGGATTTGGCTTGCTAATATTTTTTGAGGATTTTCGCATTTATATTCATCTTATATATTGATTTGTAGATTTCTTATTTTTTGTGGTGATGTCTGGTTTTGTTATTAGGGTAATCTAGCCTGGTAGAATGACTTTGGAAGTTTTCCTTCCTATTCTACTTTTTGTAACAGTTTGAGAAAAATAGTTTGTGGAAAATATTAACTCTTTTTATAATACTTAGTAAAATTTACCTGTGAAGACATGACTTTGGTTTGTTGGGAGGTTTTTGGTTACCAGTTCGAGTCTGTTACTAGTAAGTGGTCTGTTCAAATTTTCTGTTTCTAGGAATTTATCCATTTTTTTCTAGGTTATCCATTTTTTTGGCATATAATTTATCATAATTTTCTGTTGTAATCTTTGTATTTCTGTAGTGTCAGTTGTTATTTCTTCTCCTTCATTTCTGATTTTATTTATTTTAGTCTTTTCTCTTTTTTTCTTAATGAGTCTGACTAAAGATTTATTAATTTTATATTTTTAAGGAACCAGCCCTTGGTTTCATTTGATCTTTTCTATTTTTTTTAGTCTCAATTTCATCTATTTCAACTCTAATCTTTATCATTTCTTTCCTTCTACTAGCTTTGGACTTGGTTGTTCCTGTCTAGCTCCTTTAGGAGTGAAGTTAGGTTATTTGAGAGTTTTATTTTTTCTTGTGGTAAGGCTGTCTAACTATAAACTTCCCTCTTAGAACTGCTTTTGCTATATCTCAAAGATTTTGTACAGTTTTTTTTTCATTTTCATTTGTCTGAAGGCATTTTTTAAATTTCCTCTTTGATTTCTTCATTGACCCACTGAATTGATTCTTTTAACATTATATAGTGTCTTTGTTTCTTGCTACAGTTTTTTTCTAAGTCTACTCTATCTGATATAAGTATTGGTACCCTGACCTTTTTTTTTTTTTTTCCTCCATTTGCATGACATATGGTTTTTCATCCCTTCTCTTTCAGTCTGTGAAATGTGTATGCATCTTTTGGTCTGAAGTGAATCTCTTATAGGTAGCATGTAGATAGGCCTTGTTTTTTTATCCATTCAATTACCCTGTGTCTTTTGATTAAAGCATTTGTCCACTTACAATTATTGTAATTGATAGGTATATACATGTTACCAGTTTTCTGTTTTCTGGTTTTTGTTTGTTTGCTTGCTTTTTAATTCTTCTTTTTCCTTCCTCTCTTGGTCTATTTTCTTAGAGTTGGATTGTTTACTTTGGTGTTATGTGGATTTATTTTCATTTTTTGTGTACATGGTATAGGTTTTTACTTGTGATTATTATTAGGTTTATGGACAACATCTTGTGTATGTAACTCTAAGTTAATGGTCACTTAACTTTGAACATATTCCAAAAGCACTAAATTTTTACTCCCTCTTTACATTTTATGTATATGATGAAATACTTTACATCTTTTTATTTTGTGTGTACCTTGACTAATTTTTGCAGATATAATTGATTTTACTACTTTTGTGTTTTAATCTCTATACTGACTTTATTAGTGATTAATCTACTACCTTTGCTATATGTTTTCTTTTTTCTGTGAATATTTTACCTTTCAGGATTTCTTACTCCTGTTCATGGACTTTTCTTTCCATTTAAGGGATTCCTTTTAACATTTCTTGTAAGGTTGGTTTAGTGGTTATGAAATTCTTTAACTTTTGTTTACAAAAATGTATATATCTCCTACTCTGAATCATAATCTTGCCTTGTAGAGTATTGTTTTTGTTTTTTTCCCCCAACATTTTGAATACTTCATACTACTCCCTTCTGGCATGTAGTTTATGTTGAAAAATCATAATATGCTGATAGCCTTATGGTGTTTCCCTTGTATGCAACTGTTTTTCTCTTGCTGCTCTTAAAATTCTCTCCTTATCCTTACTTTTTTCCCTCCATTTTAATGATGATATATCTTCATGTGGACCTCCTTTGGTTTATCTTGTTAAGGACTCTGATTGCTGAACCTGAATGTCTCTTTCCTTCCCCAGATTACGAAGTTTTCAGCTCCTATTTCTTCAAATAAGTTTTCGGTTCCCTTTTCTCTCTCTTCTGGTATCCCTATATTGGGAATGCTATTACACTTGATGATGTCATAGATTTCCTTAACAATTTTCATTATTTTTCTTTTTTCTTTATGATGTTCTGTTTGGTTGCTTTTCATTACCCTGTCTTCCAGGTCACCGATCCATTCTTCTGTGTCCCCTAATCTGCTGTTGGTTCCATTTAGTGTATTTTTAAATTTTATTATTATTCAGTCTGGTTCTTTTTAGTATTTTCTATCCCTTTATTGAAGTTGTCACTGAGTTTATCCACTCCTTTTTGTAAGTCCAGTATCTTTATGACCCTTATATTGAATTCTTTATCAGGCATATTTCTTATCTCTGTTTCATTTAGCTTGTTTATTATGGTTTTGTCTTGTTCTTTCATTTTGATGTATTCCTTTGTTTCTTCATTTCTCTTTTGTAACTCTCTGGGTTTGTTTCTATGTGTTAGGTCAGTCACCCATATCTCTTGGTTTTAAAAGTAGTGGCCCCATGTAGAAGAGGTTCTGTGGTATCCTATAGTGGAATCCCCCTGGTCTTGAGAAACAGGTGCTCCAGAGATGTTCCCTGTGTGGGCTGTATATGTCTGCTTATTGTGGCTGAACTCTGATTGCCTTTAGCCCAGTTGGCTGTAATGACCCCTATGGCACATGGGCAAGATTGCTTTCCATGCTGTTGAGTGATCTCTCTGTGGCTACCACAGGCACATTAGTGGGTGGGAGAACTCTCAGTCTAACTGTCTGCAGTTAACCTCTCTGTCACAAATGTAGGCGCACCAAAAGGCAGGGCTTCCTCCCTGCACAGCCAGCTAAGAGGCTGGACTGGTGAACTGTGAGTGCCTGGGTGTGTAGGGTTATCTTCCCTTCCCCCCCAGTGCAGCAGTGCTGGTCCTCCCCAGTGTAGCAATGGTGCTGGTCCTGGCCAGGGCTTCCTGCCAATTATGGCAGGGCAGGAGCTACTTTGGAGGGACACCTAAAGAGTCACGCGGATTGGATTGGGTGAGCTTACAGGGGATCAAAAGGGTGGGCCGTGTTACTAGCAAGTTAGATGGAGAAACTTAGAAGGGGCTCCCACAAGCATCCAACTATCTATACTGGGGGAAGGGAAAAGAAATAATACCCACAACACTTTTGTTCCCAAAGAATCCTCTGTACATCCCTGCCTTTCTGGCACAAAATCTAAGATTAGCCAATAAATCTTTATGTATATCTCATGTGTTTTTAAAACTGTTGTTTCTAGGTTGTGTCTCAAGCCAAGTTATTTAATATTCTTGGTTTTTAAGGGCAAGGAGTTCATTTCCTGTTGCCCTACAGCTATCCTGGACCAAAGCCTACTGCCTACTGATTTATATAGCTCTCAGAGTTAAGCCCCACTGGTTTTCAAAGCCAAATGTTATGGAGACTCATCCCCAGTGTGGGTCTCCAGTTCTGGAGGTGCCTGGTATGGGGTCTCGTCCTCACTTCTCCATGGTCGTGATGTCCTTCCCATTTGTGGTTAGCCATATAGGGTGTTCAGTTCCTAATCATCTCTCTGCCCCCTTACCCTTTTCAGCATATTCTTTCTATGATTAATCGTAGAAGGTTTGGCCTGCCAGGCTTTAGGTTGTTTTCAGAGTTAGTCACATAGAGATGTTATTTTGGTGTGTTCATGTGACAGTGTGAGTTCAGGATCCTTATACTTCATCAGATTACCCTGGAGGATGGGGACTCCAATTTTTAAGTCTAATTAATGATCCAAAACCTTTCCTGGGTTAGTCAGTATGATGCTTTTGTTAAGTTACTGAAACATTTTTCTTTGGCTAGGTATCATGGTATCTGACAATGAATTTCTACCAGAGAAATTCTCTGTTATTATAATTCAGAGGAGAAATAAATGATTACAGTTAACATATGTTCTTAATTTAATTGCTTCCAAAATAAAATATCCTATAGTATAAATGCTCATTTGAAAGAAATGTCTTCAGAATTTTGGGTGCTCATGCTATGTAACTTTTAGCTCCAAATATATCTGTTGACTTCAGACATTCAGGATGTGAAAAACTCTTCAGCTTGCAAAATAAGTAAAAATGACAGGGGCCCTTGATAAAAGGGTTTGAATTATAGCCCCATTAGTCACTAGCCATGTTATGTAGGCAGTATTTTTTTTTTCTGTCATATTAATGGACATTTTGTTTTTCTTGATAGGCCAGATTATGTTGCTATGACAGACAAGTCCCAAACCTCAGGGGCATGACACAAAAATTTTGATTTTTTTTGTTTATATCTTTCAATCTGAGTTGATGGGGCTCTGCAAGTTGTAGTCATTTGAGAAACCGTGTTTTTGGAGCTTCTAGTATGAGAGGTGCTTCCATAGAACCATGGAAAAAGGAAGATCTCATGCATATTATGTATTAGATCTCTTTCTACCCGGAAATGACACATGGTCACTGTCAGTCACATTTCACTGACCAGACAAATTACCTTGCCATGACAAAATTCAAAGGAAGTAGGATGGTGAAATCCCACCATGGGCTTTGAAAGAGGAAAATTTGAATATTTTTGAAAACCACCAATGGTTACCACAGAAAAATAATATCTACTCCATAGGGTTGTTGTTTAAATCATGTATGTAAATCACCTTAACAGTAATAGAGGCTCAAAGAATTGTAGTCATCATCAGAAGTGGGTTTTATTGGATGAAATATTTTTAACATGACTTCTAGGTAAGTACGGCAGATTAAACAATCATGCTTAAGTGCAGACTTACCCCAAATTGAACAAAATTTACAATTGTAGTTAATTATAATTAAACTAAATGTAATAACTAAAAGTTTTAAAAGTTATAAACCCACAACAATAGGGAAAATGGAAGAGTAAATGAAAAATGCCCAGAATTTTTTTAACATTCCTCAAAGCATACATAAAAAGAGCAATGAATCAAAGCCAGGAGGTAAATATGGATGCTGGGTCTGCCCTGGGATTTTAGGGACCTAGTGTTTTTAGAATTCTTAAACATGAGGGAATTGTAAGAGTAGGCTTTGGGAAAGTGCTGAGCTGGCAACTAGACCCTGAGATCTATATGTCTAGGTGGAACTGTTGAAGGTTTGAGAGATTCTGTGAAATATGAGTTGGAAAAAAATTGTGTGCCAGCAAAGTCCACAAGGAAATCTGTCAATCTTTCCAAAGTTCTGTATGGAAAAACAGCTAGTAAAAAAAATATTCTTCTATAGAAAGTTTAAATATGATTTATTCCCACACTGGTCTTGGCTCTGAATTTATACTGTCTGAACATTCTGGGAAATTTAGGGTAGAGTAAATTGAAGTGCTTCTAGTTTGGTGGTTCTCCCTTGTGCCCAGTGGAAACAAATATTATCTGGAGAAAAACTGGTTGCTACAATGCTCATGGGTTAAATTTAGCCAAAACAATGAATCCACTATAAAAAATTAACACACACGGAGAAAAGTTACCATGAACACTAGTAAAAGTATAATTGTTCTGGGTACGATTCTCGCCCTAGAACTCATGGTTACAACTCAACCCTTGGGTCCTTTTATTCTTTTATTGATTAATTTATAACAAATTAATGAGGCTTAGTACTACTTAGTTCTGTGGTCGTTGAAAGATACAGAGATGAGAATAGCAGAGTCTCAGCCTCATATACTTTAAAATAAAAAGAGGAAAACAGACTAGATGACAACTAAAATATAATAGAAAGTTTATAATAGACTTATCTAAGAGGATTATGACAGTATAATAATAAAAATGCCTAATTTGCTTAGGAGAATCTAAAGCTTTATTAAGTTTTAGGTAATAAAACAGTAAATACTATGAAAATTACTTCATGGTATAGGTACTTGTGAAGTATATCAGAGCTGAATTTTGGATGATGACAAGGTCAGTGTGGTGGGTGCTGTGCAGTGAGGGATGTTAGATACTGAGTGCGTTTTTGCTAAATCAGATGAGAAAAGGAGCAGAACATTGGAACACTATTAAGTGAGAAAAGTAAATGGCTTACTTATATGTATAAAAATAATCATAAAATATGACATAAGATTATATTGGTATTTTATATATTAAGTATATTTTTATGCCTTGGTATATTATAAATATTTTATATAATTAAATGTATTTATATTATATACTATAAGATAATATATGTTATATATAATAATCCCATTTTTGTAAACCATAAAAGGAATGCATGAGTGTATTTATATATATCTATATCTTTATAAGGAAGAGGTCTTATAATAAAGGAGTTAGTGGCCTTGAGATAGATACTTTTACTTCTTACTCATTATAATTTTTAAAATGTGATCAATTGCTGAGTTTTGCTTTGTTTGTTTGTATATCAAGTTCAAAATCTGTATAACAAACACTGAAACTCTTCTACATAGAATATAATTGGGAGTCCAGATCAGAGTCAGCCTTCAATTCAAAGACCAGGTTCTAGAATCTTGTATGGAAACTGGCAAGCTATTGAATCCCTGAATGATTTCAAGTAGCGATTTCATTTTATGATTTGATTTGTTCCTGGAAAAGAAAGTTTCACATCCAACAAGTATGTCTGACACCAAAGGTGATGATTCTCTTTATGTTCCATTGAACTTAGATGATAGATTAGGGGCACGTGCGCGTGCACGCGCGTGCGCACACACACACACACACACACACACACATGGGTAGATAGATACAGACATGCAGATATATGTATGTATATCTGAGTGAAGTCAGAAACTTCAGAATTGCTTCTTCAGCCTTCAAGTCACTTTTTATAATCCATCAAGTCTTTTTAGCACTTCCTATCTTTAAACACTGCAAATACTTTGGGCAAGGCCAGTGCAACAAAGGTAAAATAAAATACTCTAACAGGCAGTGCCTGGTTTGATTTGTTTTCGTGGTTTTGTTTTTGTTTCTGTTTGAGTTGACATTTCCTATTCCAGTATTTGCTTTTGTTCCCTCTTCCATTTTTAATGGCAGCCATATACTGGACTCATAGCTTTAAGGATTTTTCTACAGCTCCTTTAAATCTCATTTTAGTCATTATCTTATATGACTCAATATACTACATGTTCTCATTTCTGTTCCCTGCTCCCAGACTTATTGCTATCCTGAAATTTATGTTCTGCTTGGGCATATTTTCTCATCGTTGGGTATATAGTTGATTTTCTGGGTCTGCTGATTCTGGTATCGTTTATTTCCTGTTCTTTTTAAGTTATTTACTTTTACAATGAGGAAGAGATGTTTTAAAAGTGACCCTTAGAAACATATTCACCCCTAGCCAAGCTTCTGCTTCATAAACCCTCTCCGTCTTCTCGTATTACCCTCCTCTTTTTTCCTCTGCATTGTTCCTTTGTGCATCTTAATGCTGTGGTCCTTTATGGACACTTATCTGATCATTACTCTAATGTGACAGCATTTACTGCAGGTCCTTTGTTGGTTTTGGAGCAAGATTTCACGGTGACTATAAGTTTGCAGAGTGCTAGTGGAGGATGAAGACTTCTAGGCTTTACTTCTTACAGAAAATGCTCATTTTTTCATCTTTACTTTCTGAATTAAGTATGTATAGAAACTAATCATGTTGTGTAAAGAAATTTGAAGGAAAATTATGTTGGTTTTTTTTAAGACAGAAGACAAAGTTAACGAAAGTAATGAGAAGCACTTGTTAAATACATTGTATCTTCATTTTTTGCTTCATGTTGACAAGTAACTGACTCAGTTGACTTTTATCTTTTAACTGTCTATTTTGGACCCTCCTGAATTTCAAGTTAAGCTGGATTGTGTAAAGAAAAGTTCTAATCATGGTTTAAGAGAAAATTGGCTATTAACCTTAAAAAAGTGATTCTGACTTTCTGGGTTTTAATTTCCTCATGTCTAAACTGAGGATTTCTAAACTATTTTACTAAGAATATTGACAGCTCCAAAGAGGTGCTTGGTGGCCCATCCCCAGTGAGATCTACTAAAGTAGCTGTGTGTTTAGCTGTTTTTTTATCTATCTAGCTTCTACTTAGAAATTACTTTTGAGGAAGGTTTCTACCACTAAAAATGGTAAAAACAGGGGCACCTGGGTGGCCAGTCGTTGAGCATCTGCCCTTGGCTCAGGTCATGATCCCAGGGTCCTGGGATCAAGCCCCACATTGGGCTCCTCGCTCGGCAGGAAGCCTGCTTCTCCTTCTCCCACTCCCCCTACTTGTGTTCCCTTTCTCACGGTGTCTCTCTCTGTCAAATAAATAAAACCTTTAAAAAAAATAAAATAAAAAAATAAAAATGGTAAGAACAAAACCTCTCTGTGATCTCTATTTTTTTTTCTTTCTCCAACATCCTATGAGTCGATGAAAGCTACAGTTTCATTTGTTCTTATAAAAGTCACTGATTTTCAAGTCTGTTTCGCCATCAGAATCACCTTTTGAGGTTGTTTGTTGTATATAGAGTTTCCTGCCTTTCCTTTCAAATTACTAAATCAGAATTGTAGGAAAGGAAACATATTTTTCTTTCTGTTGAAATAAAATTCTAGGCCCAAGATGGAGCAGCAGCTGTCTGGGTGCCGTGTTAGCATTTCAAAACTTAGGTAACGTTTGGGTCCCTGTAAAGGTTCCACTTGACCAGAAGCAGCATGTCCAGTCAGTCAGTCCCCAAATACCAAGTCATCGCTGGCCTTTGTATATACTTTGTTCCTTCTCATCCCAAACAAGATTGACCTTGTGGACCCAGCCAGTCAGATATTTTCTGTTTGTTCTCTTCCTGGTTCTTTATTCCTTATCCTATAAAATCTTCCTGCCTTCTAACCCATTTTGCACTTCTCTGAAAGAAGACTATTTCATGAAGTGTTAAATACAGTTTGTATCACCTAAGTTGTCTTCATTAATAATTTTTTAACATCTCTACCTTTCATTGTTTTTGACCGAGACCCCCTGGAAATTTTAATTATTGATGGATGTACAGGAGCCCCACAAAGTATAAGACTCAAAAGGCAGCCAGATTTTTGAGACTTCTGTGCCATCCTGTGCTAGGAAAGGAATAGGGTCACAAAGGAAGGGAAGGTCATTAATCCATGGTAAGGTGAAAGAGCAAATGTTTGGTAATCAGAGGTTGTCCTACGCTGCAGGGAAGTTTTCCACATGAAAAATTTATCTCTGGTAATACCTCTCTCTTCAGGGAACAGGGCCCCATTCTAATGTAAATTTCTCTTACAAAAGAGCAACTTCTACTTTGTTTTCAGAGCTCTTCCTGTGTCTGCATTTAAAATAATTGGTTCAAAATATTCTTATGCCGAGGAGGTATATTTTGGGGTGGCATATTCTGCCCCCCTTCAGATCTCTGGGGCAAGGGCTGGGCAGCTGCGTTTTTCAGATCCCTGCCCAGGTCATCCACATGTCCAGGCAACACTGAAACCACTAAGCCCCAAAGTGTAGGGTTGAACTTAGGAAGTCAGATGAACCATACCTATAACTTGATATAATAGCGAATGATTTCTAAGCGCTTCACATATATATTAGCTATTAAACCTAAAGACGGATTTAGTACATGTGACATAGTTCCCAGGGAAGTTTGAGGAAAGAGGCATTAGCATATAATTTTTAAAATTCTTTTTGCTATAATGGGCTGTACATGTAAATATGTTTTTGTTTGTTTTTGCCTTTCACACATACTGAGTGTTGTTAGTAAGCCAGGTAACTAGTAAATGTGATTCTTGGGTGATCTAAAATTTTAACTGACATAAGACAGACAAACAGAAGAAAAACATAAAATTTATTTAAGTTTTATGTGACTTAGGAACCCTCATAAAGAAGCAAAATCCAAAGAAACGATGTAATCTGTATGCTTTTATAGTAGGTTGAACAAACAGAGGCAATTGTAGGGAAGTAACTAAACTATGCGGGGAACTTAAAAAAGGATAAGAATTATTTAATAAGGTCTTTGTATAGAGTTCCCTAGGCCTCAACTCCTTTTCTTTGATGATAAGGATGGCACTTTCTTTCTGCTACGGGGAGAATATCTTTCACAGGGGAATTTCATGTCCTGCTTTTAAGAAAAAGAAAGATTAAAGTTTTTTCTTGCATTTGCTGTTTTCCAAGCGTTCTTAGGTTAATGCCAAGTGGCACACTTTGAGTAGCATATTCTGCCACCTTTTACTACATACCAATGTTATAATCATTTTTAATGTACTATTTTACCATCATAACACTCCCGAAAGTGAGGTAATTACCATACCCATTTTACAGATGAGGAAGTGAAAGCACAGAGTACACAGGTCATTAACGGAAGGTTGGAAAGCTGATAAATTCATCACCAGGTTTCAACACAAACTCTGACTTACAATATGCTGTCTCTAATGTATTTTGCCTCTTCAAAGTTAATTGGAAAGCACTAGCTCTGGTGGTGCTGCCATCGTCTGGGAAAGTGGGAATAGAGGAGGTGAAGTAAGATTGGTAGGGATTGATTCAAAAGACTGTGTTATATAAAACTTTTACACAGACTCTTAGAGGGAAGTATGTTGGGCAGACAGAGTTGGGTTGGGAGTAGTAGAGAATACAGGAGATTTCCTATAACCCCCTTGCTGCTTATCATTTCTACAGAAGCTTAGAAATATGTGGTGATTGAAGAACATTTTTGCAGTGAAAAAAAATAAACTTTTGGTCTAGGATTTTGCTTAGGGATAGAATTTAGAGAAGTTTTTAATATTCATACTGTTGTTATAAATGAGGAGCTTAAAAACTTTAATTTTATAATTTGCTAGAATCATCTGGACGTGGAATTAGACAATAGTGTAATGATTTGCAGAGCCACATTATACAAACTTTCCCCTACAAATCCAAGCATAAAGTATTCGTTATTTATAAAATAGAAATCAAATTGAGGTATATGAAAACCAATTATCTAAGATTCATTTGTTGATCTTATTTTGGCTTCTGAGTTGGAAATTGTACAATTAAATATCCTTTGAGTGCTGTTCCTTAGCTTGAAATCTGCTTTTTCTGGATTCCCCATAACTTGCCTATGTATTAAGTTAAATATCTTTAAAACATTTTAAGAAAAAGAAAATCAAGGTTGTAGCTAAACTTTGACTAACTGGCACAATTGTGTCTGTCAAGTCTCAAATCAGGGAAGGGGCTGACCTTCAATCTGATGCCTAGGAAAGCTCACCCATCCAATTTTGGTGTCTTTATTGATTGTTAGCTTTGGC
Source organism: Ailurus styani (assembly GCA_002007465.1). Taxonomy (NCBI): domain Eukaryota; kingdom Metazoa; phylum Chordata; class Mammalia; order Carnivora; family Ailuridae; genus Ailurus; species Ailurus styani. The sequence goes on from LNAC01000404.1 coordinate 924,356, forward strand.
TTTGAGAAGAACAGTATTAAAGTATATCTCTCCTTTCTTTGGAGAGAGTTGGTTTTAAAGATTTTCTCACTTTAATAGGCATGATCAGATAAGTGTCTATAACCTTGGTCCTCTGAAAGATTGTCTGGTTGGCTTTTTCTATAAATTAATTGTTGAGAATGTCCCTACGGTGTATATGTACTGCCTTCTACTTTCCACTTCCTCCTGCCCCTTTAGTCATTCTCTTACCTTGGCTTATCTCTTCTAATAATCTCTGAATTAGGGAGAATGTATAATTCCCACCAAACAAATGCTAAGTGTCCAGCAATCCATCTAATCTTGGGTACAAAATAAATTATGGCTCTGTAGCCCCTAGTCTATGCAAAGGAATGGGCTTTTGGGCTCTTTTCAGAGTCATTTTGGGCAGGACTTATGATTTAGCTATTTTGACTCAAATCAGACTGCAAATTCCTGGCACTTACACAGTTTTAACTCGATTAAAATTTGGCCTAAATATGTCAGGCTGTTCTTTTGGCACAATATATTACCAAAGCAGGAAAGGAAATAAAAGTACCTGGGATTTTTCTTGAGCTCAATGAGTGGTGGGGTGTGTGGTGTAAATCTGTGTTTCTATGTGTATATGTTCCTTTCCCAATTAGTCTATACAAATATGATTGATTTGCTCTTAAATTGTCATGAAATGGTTCTTTATGATAACTGTTTAACTTGAATTATTTAATTCAATGAATGTAAACTGATGCAAAAAGTGATTTACTTATATGAAAGATAATTATGTGACTGAAGATCCTGATTAATTGCATTATTCAATTCATATCAATACTGAATCTAAAATATGGAACCATTTTATTTCACTTAAATGGGGAGAAAAACCGGCATCATTTTTTAAAAATGAGTGTTGAAGACAGGGCCTTTGTTGCTATGATTATATTTGTGATTTTAATTGCTGAGACATTCATTTTTGAAAAGGATCTGCTGTCAAAGCAGAGAAGCAGTAAATGTTCATATCGCTTTTTGTACAATGGCAATTATATTGACAATCCATTTTGAGAATAACCGTAATGGTTCCATTTAGTGTGTGTTCTGTGAAGGACCATCAGGGTCAATATAGTGACTATGAAAACGTCTGATATAACAGATACTTCTATTATGTCATTTCCAATGATGTTATGGAAGGGAAAATGGAAACCTGAACCCTGAAATAATGGAGAAGTAAAGGAGCCTTTTCTTATGCTACTATTACCACATCTGAGAGGTACTCCTTTGGGAAACCAGGTAGCAGAAACTTCTATCTGAACTTTTTTTTTTTTAAACTTTTTTTTCCTATCTGAACTTTTTAAGGCTGTTTTTCTTTAGAAAATTGAAAATAAGAAAAAAAGAAACATTGATTTTGAAAAATACATGCAAAATCCCTGGGAAATGTTGAGTTATAAAGGCAGATTATTGATCTCCCTCTTTTCTTGTTTCATAAATGAAGTCCTGCTTGGATGCTAGAGGAGGGATGAAATGACTTTCTGACCCGTTTTGATTCTTAAATGATATATAGAGAAACTCTTTGAAAACCTAGAACAGTTAACATCAGTCTTGAAACAAAAACTAAAACCAAACATATAAAAAACCTAATCAATCCTAATTAGTTTACTTAATTCCAAAATTATTTTGCTGCATTTTGCTGTTATCTGTGCTCTTGAGTTAATCTATGTGCTACTATACATTTCTTCCAAACAGTGTGTTCATAACTTCTTGGTAGCTTGACATTGGCTGTGGTAGGAGTATTTGCAAATGGTCATGGTGGGAGTATCTACACCACTAGAAGTCAAGGTTTGAGTTATTATTTTGTTGATGGTCTAGATATGAAGGAGTTGTGGAAATGTTAATAATTCAGGTTAAACTTAAAAGTCTGTAGTGTTGCTTACAAATGGGCCCAAGACCTTGATGGACAGCTCATCAAAGAAGATACAGATAGCAAATAAGCATATGAAAAGATGCTCCCCATGATATGACATCAGGGAAATGCAAATTAAAGCAATGAGATACTACTAACCACCTATTAAAATGGCCAGAATCCAAAACACAGACAGCATCAGATGTTCACAAAGCTGTGGAGCAACAGGACCTCTCATGCGCCGCTGATGGGAATGCAAAAGATAGGTTGGTGGTTTCTTACAAAACTAAACATAGTCTTACTCTATGACCCAGCAATCATGCTTCTTGATATTTAGTCAAAAGAGTTGAAAACTTATGTCCACACGAAACCTTAGATGTGGATGTTATAGCATTTTATTCAGAATTGCCAATGCTTGAAACATATAAGATGTCCTTCAGTAGGTGAATGGATAACCTGTGGCACAACCAGACAATCAAATATTATTTAATTCTAAAAAGAAATGAGCTATGAAGTCATGAAAAGGCATGGAGAAAACTTAAATGCACATTACTAAGTGAAAAAAAGCCAATCTTTTTTTACACCAATTACAATTACACCAATATAACATTCTGGAAAAGGTAAAACTATGGAGAGAGTAAAAATATCAGTGGTTGCGAGGGGTTGGAGAGGAAAAAGAATAAAGAGGCAGAGCTCGAAGGATTTTGAGGCAGTGAAAATGTTCTGTATGATACTAGTATGATGGATATATGCCATTATACAGTTGTCCAAATCTGTAGAAGGTACAACACCAAGGGTGAACTCTCTTGTAAACTATGGATTTTGGGTGATTATGATGTATGTGTAGTTTCATCAGTTTCATCTGTCTTGTGAGGCCATAAGGAGGAGTTTGTGATCTGGAAAAGGACCCTCACCCAACCATGCTGGCAGCCTGATATCAGACTTCCAGTTTCCAGACCATTTCTCCTGTTTATAAACCACCCAGTCTATGATATTTTGTTATAGTAGCCTGAGCAGACCAAGACATGGTACTTATTCAATATACAATGAATTTAATGTGAACTGTTTTAATTCTCATGTTGATACTCAGTTGGTACTTCATTTTATCCATTTTACAAATAAGGAAACTGAGACACAAAGACTTTTTAAGATATTTGTTCTCAAGTTCCCATAGCTGGGATCATAGAACTAGGATGTGGGCTAAAGCTGTGTAATTAAAGAGCCTATTTTCCCCACAGATTTATTGAGATGTTAAATGACATATGACATTGTATAGATTTAAGGTGTACAATGTGTTGATTTAATACACCTATGTATCGCATAATGATTACCACGATAGCATTAGCTAACCTCCATCATGTCACTTAATTACCATTTCTTTTCTGTGGTGAGAATATTGAAGATTTACTCTCTCAGCAACTCTCAAGTAATGATACAGTATCATTAACTATAATCACTGTGCTTTACATTAGATCTCTAGAACTTATTCATCTTATAACTGGAAGATTATACTCTATGACCAACATCTCCCCATATATCCCAACAGTCAGCCCCTGATAACAACCATTCTACTCTCTATAAGTTCAGCCTTTTTAGTTTCCACATATAAGTGGTATCATATAGTACTTGTCTTTCTCTGTCTGACTTATTTAGCATAATGCCCTTGAGATCCACCCATGTTGTCACAAATGATAGGACTTCCTTCTTTCTCACAGCTGAATAATATCCGTGTGTGTGTGTGTGTGTGTGTGTGTGTGTGTGAGACATATTTCTTAACCATTCATCCATTGACAGATGCTTAGGTCCTTTCCATATCTTGACTCTTATGAATAATGCCACAATAAGCATGGGAGTGCAGATATGTCTTTGAGATTTTGTTTTCATTTCCTTTGGATATATACTCATGAGTAGGAAACTGGGATTGCAGAATCATATAATAGTTTTATTTTTAATTTTTTGAGGAACTTCCATGTTGTTTTCCATAGTCATTGAGCCAATTCACAGTCCCACCAATAGAACGTAAGGGTTCTCTTTTCACCATGCTTCAGCCAACACTTGTTATCTTTTGTCTTCTTGATGAAAACCATTTCAGCAGGTATGAGGTGATATCTCACTGGGGTTTTGGTTTGCATTTCCCTGATAATTAGTGATGTTGAGTACCTTTTCATTAACTGTTTTCTCTTTGCATGTCTTTGGGAAAATGTTTATTTAGTCAATCTGCCCATTTTTAAATTGGATTTTTGTTGTTGTTGTATTGATTTTATGAGTTCTTTCTGTATTTTGGGTATTAACAGATACATGATTTGCAAATATTTTCTTCTCCATAGTTTGCCTTTTCATTTTGCTGACTGTTTCTTTCACTGTGCAGACGTTTTGAAGTGTGATGTGGTCCTACTTACTAATTCATTTTTCTTTAGTTGCATGTTTTTTCAGTGTCATATCCAAAAAAATCATTGCCATGATTAGCGTCGAGATTTTCCCTGTTTTCTTTGAGAAGTTTTATAATGTAAGAACTTATGTTTAAGTTTTTAATCCATTTTGAGTTAATTTTGTATGTGGTCTAAGATAGGCATCCAATTTTATTCTTCTGCATGTAGTTGTCCTATTTTCCCAGCACCATTTATTGAAGAGACTATCCTCTCCTCATTAAGTATTCTTGGCTTATAGAGCCTTTTTATTCATTACTTTATACCACTCTTGGAATCCAGAACTTAATTCCTGAGTTAGGTTTTACACACCATTTTATGCTACTCCCTTTGGTATAAATATTACTTAAATAAATTAAAGGGAGAAAATGATATACTGAAATATTAACTGATAGGAAGAGGTTCAAAAATTGAGGCCTCGGCCACTCCAGTGTTAAGGAGTTAAGTATAACAGGTGAAACAACGAAAGGAGACTGTATCTGTTAACCAGGATTACATAATGCAATCATAAAATTTCAGTGGTGTAGAATAATATTTGTTTAACTTGTTAGTCTTAGAATTAACCGTTCTAGGCTGGGCTTAGCTGATCTTGGCTGTACTCACCCATTATCTGCAACCTGGCTAGAAGCTTTGTTCTAGGCAGAACTGGACCAGGGCAGTTTGTCTGTGGCAGCTCTGCTCACATGCCAGGCCTCCTTCTGGGACTACTGGGCAAGTCCAGGTGTGTCCTTCTCATGGCAATGGTTTTTTTTTTCCAAACGTTTTCTAAAATGAACCATTGGCCAGAGCAAGTCATACAGTTTAACCTGAACTCAGACAAAGGAGAAGTAAGCCATATGCAGAATGGGAAGGTGTTGTAAAGTTTTTTCACAAGGATGTATACATGAGAGCAGTGAGTGACTGATACTTTTAATGCAGTCTACCTCAGAAACCAAGGCTGAGTGACCAGTGACTTTGGGAAGAACAAAACAAAACAGTGTTTCACTGGAAGCCAAGTGGGGAACATGCATCAAGGAAAATAAGATCTTCTATGTCAAATGTTGCTGATAGGAAAAGTAAGATGAGGATAAGATTTAAACATTAGAGGTTGTTACCGATTTTGAAAAGAGCAGTTCAGGACATTGTTGAGGACAAAATTCTGATTGATGAAGATTTAGGAGAGAACAGGAGAGAGATTGGAGAGAATAATTATAACAGTGTTTTTATGAGTGTTGGAAGAGTTGCTTTATGTAGGAGCCGGGGGAATTTATCTATGGTAACATAAGAAAAGGTTAAGTATGTGGTAGTGTTGGATAGCTATCATCATGAGAGCCTGCAAGTGACTCCCTAGGAGACTACATACGTCCAAACTCTGGAATTCTGCAGTGTGAAAGTGAGGAAACCCACAGCATAATCATCTACAGCTGAACATTCTTCCTCTCTGTGACAACTCTCAATTATACTTTTTATGACTTTCAACTAATGTATGTATATACTGAAAATCAGCATAAAAACATTCCTCCCTCCACTTCAAAGACAAGAAATCCCATTAAAGCACATTCATTTTTCAGTGCTACTTTAGACCTGAGAGTTTATCATTTTTTATCCCAACTGAACCAACTGTATGGTTGGAATTAGTCTTGAAGTGCCTCTTATAGGGTTAAATATCTGAAACATTTAGCAACAAGAATCAATCACTTCCTTTGTAGTGATTGGGTATTATGGGTTTTCTTTTTCCTGAGACTAGAGGTTGATTGATTCAATGGATGAGAAGACCCAAGTACACTTGTAGCAGTCAAAGAAAAAAAAATAATAAATTAGAAGGAAAATAAAAGTTAAGGATGAATAGAGTTTCCCATAATACCTTAGAGCTCAAGTGGAATTTGCCAAAGAATGCTATTTGTTCTCTTTATTTTGAATTTTGTTTTCAGAAAGCAGTAAATAATGTGTCCCGCCTATAGTACCTGTAGTCTTTAACCAGAGCCTCTCCATATTCAGTCATAGAATCTCTGCTTTTTTTCCCTCCCTTCTGCCATCAATGAAAACAACCACTTGCAATAGTCTGGGGTGACCTTGCTTCACACCAGATTGCTCAGCTCAATGTTGGAATGAAAACAGATAATGCTACAGTATAAATCTGTCCTTATAATAAAAATTTGGAAATGATGAAGGGTGGCAGATGGATTCCAAACTAAAGGAATTCATCCTCCATGACTTTATCATTTAAAAACCAGATTCTATGCCAGGGACAAGATGGACATTTGGGACACCTTTGGCCAAGGATCTTGTCCTCATTTCTATCATTGAGACCATTGTTGTGACTACAGGCATCCATACATATGCTGCATAGTATGGCCTCAGCCTTACTTCTTTGCCAAATTATACAGACTTGCTTTGAGGGCTCTCAGTCGTTGTCATCATCATCATCATCATCATCACCATCACCATCACCATCATCATCATCTGGGTATTTGTTTGGAGGGAAGAATGGCAATGTTTTCTAACTTTCTCTTATAGCCTGGTGTGAGAAAATCATTTTCAATGACTGCTTTAAACCTGAGCTGTCATTGATGAAATTTGGAAATTTATTTTCTTTACTAAAAAGACATAGCCATTTAAAATTAAAACCAGGCTTACAAATGAGCTAAAATTATTTTTTTCCCATTTTGACTAAAAAGCCATATATCTTTTTGCCAGATCATATGTAAAGAAAATAAAATACGGTTTTCTCAGAAAGGAAGTGAGACTTCTCATGCAATGTCTGGAGACATTTTTGCTTGTCATAATGAGGGGAGTGGGTGCTCCTGGCCTGTGGTAGGTAGAATCATGGATACTGCTAATAAACATCCTACAATGCATAAGACAGTCTCCTCCCCCTTCCCCCCCACAAGAAGGTACTGTCTGGCCCAAAATGTCCATAGAATAGCTCTGAGGTTGGGGAAGCCTCTGGAAAATGATAATCATGTTAGATCCTCATACCATTTCCTAGTGAGTCCAGAAACATTACTTTCCCCCTCCAACACTAAAATAGATCTTCAATGGATTTCCACAGTATAGAATCTGAGAAGAGATGGAAGACCTTCATTTATGCTAATACCAAGTAAAATATGGAGGATATTTTGAAGTAACTTATATGAAGTGATTTATGTGACTATTGAAGAATTCAACATGTGGGAAAGCCTTGATGAACTGATTTCCAGAGGATAAAGCCCTGCATACTTGAGCAGCGAGCTGCAGAAGGTTCTGGAGCAAAAATTGGGTCTTGATGTAAATAATGGTGAAAGCCTGCCAGAAACCTTAAACTTTGAGGTTGAAAGGAAGGGAGTTGAGTCCCTGGTGATAGTAGGAGCAAGTGGGATAGAATGAAGTTCAAAAAATCTCCCAACACAATAATAATTAGCTTGGTATAACAAACTCCCTGCTTCCCCTTTTGGCTATTATAAGAAAAATGAAGTGAAAGTAGGACCGTCAAGCGGAAAGAACGTGGGTAGTCTCATACTCTCGCCCTATGTCTGGAACCACTGAATCCAATCGTTCAACCCCAGCTTATACCTTCTGGGCTTTAGGCTCAAACCCTGGTTTAAGAAAAAAAGTCTAGTCCCTAGATGACAGTAGGGGTGGTTATGGTGATGAAAACAGTAGCACAAGTGGTTGGGTTTAATTTTCTTGACATTGTGGCTCATTCACAGACTAATGGTGAAATCTCTTTAGCAAGCAAATGTTAGAAAGATTCAGATATGACAAGTGGCTGACAAGGACTTTAAAATAATTATTATGAATATGTTGAAGGATTTATAGGAAAAGATGGAAAGAATGTGAGAACAGAGAATTTTATCAAAGAAATGAAAACTGCAAAAACAATAAGAAAGCCTAAATATGAAAAATATATGTGAAATTTAAAAATACATTAAATTAACAGAATAAACATTAAGTGAAATGATCAATGAGCTTAAAGGCAGGTCAACAGAAATTATCTGAAATGAAGACTAGAAAAAATATGAAATAGAGTGCATATTTTATTTTTCCATTTATCTGAATTTTAACATTGTTTTAAAGTAATGATATATGAATTTATAATAAAACAATTTATAAAATGCATAATACAAACATACAGTATAGTAATTTATAATAATTATATATATATATATAAATGATAGCAGTCAGAATACTGGTCCTGAAGGAAAATAAACTAGAAATGAGCATAAGGGAACTTTCTAGGATAATTTCATGGTTTTATATTATATTGGCTACAGGATGCGTACATTTATCAAAACTCACTGTACACGCTTAATATTTGCGTATCTTTCTTTTATCTGTGATTTAAAAATAAAATAGTGTTAGAAGCCTGTACCATATACAACTTACAATGACAGAACAAAGATGTGGAGTACCTTCAAAAACATTTTCCGATAGCCTTTGTTCCTAAGATTTTTCTCTCCACTCTGAATAGCTAGAAGTATAGGGTTTTTGCATTATAATTATCATCTGACTACACACCCCCTCTCCTTGCCACTCCCTACTTATGCATGAAACTGAATAGAATCCCTTTCAGCTTGTATCTCTGGGAAAAAAACAGAATACAGTCTTATGCCATTACTCCCAGACTTGAGTATAAGAAAATGACAGAATTTGGAACTTGGCAGAACCTTTTGAAAATTTATTCTTTTTTTTAAGAGAGGGAGCACGTGCTCCTGCAAATGGTGGGGGCGGGGAGGAGTTTGTGGAGGGGTAGAGGGAGAAGGAAATAATTTTAAGCAGGTTCCACACCCAGTGGCCCAGCGTAAACCCAATGCAGGGCTCAATCTCAGGACCCTGAGATCATGTGAGCTAAAACCAAGAGTGGGATGCTTAACTGACTAAGAAGCCAGACCCGCCAAAATCTGTTATTCTTTGATGAAATTAGAAATCATAAACTTTTATGCCTTCTGATTTGAGTATATTTTTTCTTAAAAAGCTTTCTATTTTTTTATCATTTTTGAAGTATAACATGCATGTGAAAAAGTGTACAAAGTACATAGCCTGATGAATTTTCATGAAGTGAATACATACATGTAACCATCATCTAGATGAAGAAAGAGAACAATTTAGAAGCTCCAATTTGCTCAAATTTGTTACTACCCTACCTTTAATGATAATTACTAGCCTGACTTGTAAAAATGTAGTTTACTTTTGCCCAGTTTAATACCATTGTATTTATGGGTCTATACACAATATATCATTTTGTGTCATCTCCTTTGTTAACACAAATGTAAGAGTTCACGTATTTGTGTGTAGTTGTAGATTACTCAGTCTCCTTGCTGTTTAATATTCCATTATAGGAATATACCATAATTTATGTCTAGTTAGGGGAAATTATGACTAGTTAGGAGAAATTATAGACTCTCTAGAACGTAAAATGTCTTTCGGTAGACATTTATGTGACTTTCTATTGGATATATACCTTAGTGTAATTGCTGAGTATAAAATATGCATATGTTTAACAGCCAAAGCAATTGTATCAAATTATATTCCCACCTGTAGTAAGTGAGAGTTCTGGTTGTTCCACATTCAAAGCACCAGTACGTATGGTCTGACTTTATCATTACAACTATTCTATATGTGAATGCATTTTTATGACAGTTTTATTAATGTATAATTGACATACAATAATCTCCACATAAAATACACCATTTAGTAAGTATTGACAAGTGTATATACCCAGGAAATCATAAACATGGTCAATATGGTGAACATATCCATTTCCCCACCAAAGTTTTATAATAGTTATATCTACCTTATTTTCATCCCTCCCCCCTTCCACCTCCCCACTCCCCTGTATTCAGTTTTTTGGTTGTTTCAGGGAGTACGGTAGATCTGATTCTTGTTACTCATCTTGGCTGAAAGTGACAATTGTGTTGTGGTTGTAATTTGCATTTTCCTGACAGTTAATACAATTAAATAGTTTTTTTTATTGTCCTAAGTATTATTTTTTCTTTTCTTTTGAGTATAAAGAAAAACATAATTGGTGGAATCTTTTAGATAACCAGTAGATGGAAAGTTTATCATTTTTTTTTCTATGAGACAGTGGCTCAGCTGCCATCATTCACCTGGCATCAACTCACTCATATTTTATGCATGGCACTTACCATATCTTGGGCATACAAATATGCCAATGATCTTGAAAGGAATCCTCCATAGACCTCAATCAAGAAAAAAATTTGATTAAACACTAGGCAATAACGTATAAATTCCATACGTTATAACTTTTGGGGATCTTCGAGGTGACCGCTTATTAATCAGAACACTTCTATACTATCCTAATTATGAAAAAAACCTTGAGAAATAAGACAAAATGGTGAGGCATCAGCTTTATTAAACTGATATTGGAGGATATAATTTAAATAAATGAGCAAGTAATCTTTGTAATTCTAATCCCAGACTTCCAGTTTTCCCCACTCCGTGTAGGCATCATGGACTGGAGAAGGTTTTTCTTCACATGTACCCACATGTGGCGTGAAAGAGCAGGGAAACATTTGCTATGTGGAAGCTTGCTTTCAGGAAACAGGGAAGAGAGAGTCTGCGTCACACATGCCCAGAGTTTCCTTCTACAACCAAGAATTTTATGTCACTCTTCCCTGTCCTTGGGATAGCCATGCGTGATGGAGTGAGAGAAAATTGTCATCGCAGTGGAGCTCAGGGGATGAATGGAAACTTTGGGGGTGGAAAACAAGCTGCTGCTGCTGCTTTTTTTTAATCCGGTGGCTTAACCATTAAATCTGTGGTCAACTAAGAATCAGGCTGTCTCAGGGCAGGAGAACTCAAACTATCAAGAGAAGCCAGCTTCCATGTTCATGAGACTAAGTCTCCAAGAAAAAGATCTGTTCTGTTGAATATCTTACTAGATGACAGAATTTTGCCTTTGAGGGCTCTAAAGTGGGCCGGAACTATCTGTTCTATTAAATCAAACTCTAGGATCCAAATGAGGCTCAAACCCCAAACCTCATCATTCTATTTAACATCCCAAGTTATATCTAATGTTGTTTAAGTAGCCCATATCAGTTTCTGCAACAAGATAAATTTGTAAGAATATCTAATAATAAAATGTCAACAGAAGAATGCAGCCAATTTTAGTATAAATCCCTACCACTATAGATTTCATGAAGAGAAATTCAAGTCAAAAGAATTTAAGTTCAAAACAAATTATCTTTTGTAAGTTAAAATTCAAAGAATTTAAATCCAAATTTCATACTCAGGAACTTTTTATTCATAGTTGCATCTGTTCTCTGGAGATTGCATATGGTTCTTTTAGAATTCAAAGTTTTGTTTAATACCACACTTCTGATTTGACTCACTTTTTAAATAATTCAGTATTTTAGGAAGAAAACCAGTATTATCATTGACCACAAAATTTAGAAAATGCTAATTCTCAGCCCAGGAGAAATTACCTCAGGCAAAATCTTGTGTCCAGAATCCAGATCCAGGAGTTAGTGCTGACAAGGATTATAGAGGGGGGGGCGGCGGGAAAGGCATGGTATCTCAGTGAATAAGGTTAAATGAGGAAAATCTTAGTTCCATCCTTAGGTGCTAGCATATGCCAATTGTCTGGAATGGTTGCATGAGTGAATTTAACCTCAACTGGGTAAAATCTCCCAGTGAGAGATTAACATTGGCACATTGTATTGGTGGACGAAGTATGCGTGCTACCTTCTCTCCCTCTGGGAGTGGTACTTGAAAACACTACCACCTTCTTGAAATTTGTTCCAATCCCTTGGTTTTAAAAGAAGTTCTTTTTCTTTTCCATCTTTATATGCAAAACCCCCTAATCACCAATTCAATTTGGCACACTATTTCTGACATCTCAGTGCTGCATCGAAGGTAACCTTAATCTAGTCACTAATGGCACAACCTCTGCCATAGTGGTTTTCACTTTTGGCAGTACATTTTAATTACCTGGGGAGCTTTGAACTACTAATGAGTGTATCTCTCCCAGAGTATCGGCAGCCCTATTTGGGCAATGGGAGTTTTAATAGCACCCAGGTGATTCTAACATACAGCCAGGATGGAAAACACCTGCTCTACTCTGCAGAGCAAGTATATTTACTTTAGGCCCCAATACCAGCTTTCTTCACTTTTTGCTTTGGAATTGCTAAGGGTGAAATCTGTCTCCAGTGCATATTTTCTCACTGAATCCTGCATTTGTTTCAACTGGAGAATCACTTTCTACAGATACCTAAATTATAGCTGCTATTGATCTTAATGAAACTTGTGGTCTCGGAAACATAGACTGTCCCATGTTTATACAGCAAATTTTTTGTAATACATTTTTGCCATCAATGGTAGGATACAGTTCCAGTGTTTCATTTCTCTTTGCTGTTGTTCTGTTCTTTCAACAAGGCTTACTATAACTTCTAATGGTTTAATGTTTTAAAAATTGGGCTATTTTCTATCACACGTAGAATTGTTTGATGGATTTTAGTGTAGTATTTTTTCTTTTCCTTTGGTATTTGGTCCAGATATTAATCTTCCAACACACTCTTATAGATTTTGCCACTAACGCATATTCTGGGTCCTCCTGTGGCCAGATAGAAAGCTCTGACGATACCAAAGTCATCTGTTGTCCATCTAAATCTCACCTCCTTGTGTTAGATAATTCTACCCAGAGTAGATACTCTTATATCAAATCAACATCCAATTCAGGCTTGGACCAGCACTGCCACTGCTGTGCCTGACTTCTAGGTAAAGATGCACCATTTTGTTGGGAGTTCTCTTGTTATAATTCTCTCAATTTTCTTAAGACACAGGAAATGTTGTAGCTACAAGGGTAATGGAGAAAACCTTCCAATAGAATTTCAATTATTCTATAATAATCTTTCATGATTCTCTTCTAAATCCATTCGGAATTTCTGTATCCTTGATCTTACTGTCCAAATCTTTGATAGATGTTTCTCTAATTGCTCTTACTATGACTGCATATAGTATTAAGACGTCATTTCTCTGTGAAATTCTGGAGCTGGATGCTTTTGGTGGTGATATCAGGCTGCTCTATGAGAATATACCTATCTTCCTCTGTTTTATTACTTTGGACCCTGGTCTAATAATACTTAGATTTTCCCTTTTTTATCCCTTTCCTAATGCACTCAGTTTTTCATTTCATTTATGTCTGATCAGCTGTTAAGATTATAGTCATTTTTCTAAAGAAATATTTCTTTTCCTCTGACTGAATCAGGCCTCTGTTTTCTTTAAAAATTTTTATTTATTTATTTTAGAAGGAGAGAGAGAGAAAGAGAGAGAGAGTGCTTGTGTAAGTGAGGCAGAGGGAGGGACAGAGGGAGAGGGAGAGAGAGAATCCCAAGCAGACTTCCCCACTGGGCATGGAGCCCCACTGAGCAGGGTTGCATCTCACAATGGTGAGATCATAATTTGAGCCAAAATCAAGAGTGGGAGGCTTAAATGACTGAGCTACCCAGGCACCCTAGCCCTCTATTTTTTATTTTCATTTGCTCATTACTTTTCTTTTTAATTTTTTTCTCCCAAATTTTTTAGAATTCTTGTTAACAACATTACTCCTCTTTTAATGGTTAGACAGAAGCAAGTTTGTTTTTGTTTTTTTTAACCATTCTAGTTCCTGCTTGATTTCCTGAGCAAACATGATGCATGGAGACACAATCTCAGAACTTTTAAGTTGTTCCTCTGCCTTTGGAATTATAGTAATTTCACTGTATTGTTTCTTTACCTTAACCCAAGAAAGTAGCATATTCTCACTATTGTAAGTTTCTTCATTTCTCATCATTTATTTGTGAAGACATTCTTTCATCTTCTACAGGTAAAGTTACATTTATGTCTTTGGAAATCCAAAACGAGGATCAGTATGATTAACAAATCCAGAGCTAAGTTGAGATTATAGAATTTTAGATGGATTAACCCCACACATTCCAAGTTTTTCCTTCCAGGTTCATCATCCCTTAGACCTGAAGAAGACAGCTCAAAACACATAAAATAAGGACACAGTCTGATGTCTGTGTCTATGTCATAGTCTATGTCTACACATACTTAAACTTGCTATCAAAAATTTTCTTCAAACCCAGCATTCTTTTCCTTTGCCTCAAGTGTGCCTGCTTTAAGAAAAAAATGTACCTGTATAATTCAAAGACAGACTATAGCAACTACATCATAATCAAATAAAAATGGCTTCATTTAGTAGGCACCTCCTTTGTCCCATATTCTGCTATCACTTAGGTAAAGTAATCATTATCAAAACTTATATAGCAGGCATCATTATCCTTACTTGGTAGACATTGAAATAGACTCATATATGTTAACAAATTTGTAAAAATACATGCAGCTGGGAGGTGGTGAAACTAGGATTCAAATCCAGGAATGTAAGAGATCCTGCTAGTCAGGACATATAAGAAGATGTACAGAATAAGGTAAACTGAGACTCTGGAATATCACATAACCTATGAGAAAAGGTAAATTCAAAAACATTTTCAGATCTAAGGGGATTAGATGTCTGAAATGAGCAGATTTTAGTCTGAACTTGGACAGTGAGAGCAACAGAGGCCTTTGGAAATGAAAAGTGCATCAGTCTTATCAAACCAGCCAAACAAAACAAGCCCCCCTACCTCACCCCCAGCCCCCCAAAAAACTGCCTGGGAATGTTTCCAAAATTTTTGTGAAAGTCCTCCTACCTACTTTGAGCTTCCAATGGATTTTTGGAGCCCTATGACCAGGAACATGTCCTAAGCCTTTAGGGCAATTCTTACCATCTTTTTCCCCTTTGGCTTACATCTTGGAAGAAATCTGGGTCTCAGAGGGGTATTTGGTTTATATCCATTCTTAAAGGATGTGAATCATAAAAGGAGATTCTTGACTTCTTTCTCTGGAGGTTGTTAGAGGCATGATCCTTCTTCTATAGAGAAAAATAGATCGAGGAGTACCTCTTATAAATGCCTACCCTCAGAGACCTTGGGAATTCTAAGGGTGATTTGATTCTCCTACAGGGACCTATGAAAAAAAGATGTGTATTGAAGTGCACTGAAGATACTATACTATTGCATGGATTTTTATACTTATCATCCTATAAGAGGAGATAAAATGGACAATTTCCCAAACTTCATCTCATATAATTCTGTTTAATCTTTTCTCTTTAAAGGAAGGATAATCAAACACAATGAAAGTGCTTTTAGAAACTTTCAATGAATAAGTGATGCTGAGGTATAAAATGATCAAATAATGATCTATTCTTAATATTGAATATTTCCTAGATCTGCTTATTGGTTATTTTAATTACTTTAGAACAGGAAATATTAGTTACTTCTATTGGAAAAGGAAGGGAATGGAAATAAAAATCAATTATGGCATGCCCAAGACAAGAAAGAAAGGAAGAAAGAAGCAGAGTTTTGAAAATGTGACTGATTTTCTGTAATCTAAATTGAATATCTTAAAAAGAGCTTCACTGGCATTTATATAGAGAGGTTCTCTTTTTATGTATCCCAAGGCATATGGGCCATAGTTTCATTTTTAATAAATGCTACAGATAAAGAAATACAAGTACTCTGGGGGTAGTTGAGGGAGAATTAACATAAAGGAGCATCTGCCTTTGGCTCAGGTCATGATCCTAGGGTCTTGGGATGGATCCCCACATCAGGCCCTCTCTCAATAGGGAGCCTACTTCTCTCTCTCTGCGTCTTTTGCTTCTCTCTTGCTCACACTCTTTCTCTCTCAAATAAATAAATAATATCTTAAAAAAAAAAAAAAGAACTCCGGTAAAAGAGGAAAGTCTTGTGTACTTTGCTTTAAATTTAAACAGGTTCTCATTCTTGACAAAACTGTTAGAATTTTTTTATCATTTTAAATAAAATTTTTATTTATAAATAATTTTAGAATTACAGAAAAGTTGTAAAGATAGTATAGGAAATTCTAGTATAGTTTTTATTCCGTTTTCCCCATTACTACCATTTTATATTATCATGGTACATTTGTTAAAACTAAGAAAATGTAGTTGGTGTTATTAACTAAACTCCAGACTTTGGATTTCACTAGTATTTTGTTAATGTCCTTTTTCTGTTCTAGGATTCAATTCAAATACGTTTCATTGTCATTTCTCCTCCTCTGGTCTATGGTTTTTTTTCAGCCTTTCTTCAAGAATCTGGTAGGATTTTGTTATGGCAGAATACATTACATGGGATATAGGAAAAAAAGGCGGTGGAGAAATATGTTGCTTTGAAAACTTAAAGGAAATGAAAATACAGAAAAAGTGAATATATTATTTCTGGGAATAAGGGGTATTGACAAGAATTAAGAACTTTAAAATGTATTCTAGGAAACAAAGGGATAGATCCTTGCCAAGTACTTTGAAGGTTTCATACTCTAGAAGGAGAGGGGGATTTGAATTTCTGAAAGCTAATATGCTGGCATTTACACCATTTACTTAGCTCTTCTCATATGTTAGCACTCTTCAAAGCATGTTTAATATGTTAATTATGTCTCAAAAAATTCCATAAGATGTGGACTATTATTAGTTTCTAAGATTAGTACCTCATCATAAGAAAGGGATTCAGCAGGAACAATATATTAAAGTAATATTGAGAACAGGGAGTGTGTGTGTGTGCGTGTGTGTGTGTGTGTGTGTTGGTACAATATATAAAGTATTGAGTATTCAGCTAACACAAATACTTATCTAAAGAGTGACAGAAATATCTATTCTTATTAACAAGATGAATATTTGGGGCAATAATTTTAAATTTTAAAACGATGTAAGAATGAGGTTAGGCTTTGTGTTCAGTTATTACTGGACCTAGACTGGGATGCTGAGAATAAAGAGAGCATGTTAATACAAGAGATACTGTGAAGAGAAAAGAAATAATGAAAAAAGCTTGCAGGATGAGTAGCTATTCCAAGTAAAGGAAAGAGAAGTAAAAAAAAAAAAAAAATTTGCTGTTCCAAGCTATAGGGCCTAGGAGAATTATGGCAGAACATAACAGAGATGGTTAAACTGGGGAAATAAACTGGTTTAGGGAAAGGAACATTGCTTGGTTCTGAATGGTGCTGCCCTGTAGCAATGGGGGTGTGGCAGGCTGGGGGAATAGGGATTGCAGGCTTGATAAAGTTTGGTTCTAGATCTTATATCCTGGTTTGCCTCAGAAAGTCCCAGTTTAAGTCTGTGGTCTGGGCATTATTCTTAACATTGCTCTCTCATTTCTAAAAGTGTCTTATTTGGATAATAAATTATGCAGTCACCCTAACAGGAATACAGTAAGGTATTCTATAATCCTTTGGTATTTCCAGATGATGCTAAATTTGAGAAATAATACTAGAGAATGCTGATAAATACCAGCAGGGCACTTTCCTATCAGCAGGCAAACTATACCTCAGAGTGTGGAACATCTCTTCCAGATCACAGTGAAGCAAAACCTGGGAAGCTAAATTCTTAGTTTTTGTTTTCCAAAGACATGAAAACACCATACTTTTAAATATAATTAAGAAGAGGTGAAAAAGAAGAATATAACACCGGAAATAGATCCTCTATGATAGATCACGGTTGGGGTGGTTTATTTAACTAGACAGAGACAGAGACTGAAAACAATGGGGCTGAGAATGACTTTAGTTTATATTATTCTTAACATTGTAATGTAACATCCGTACTACACATGGATGAAATACTAGTCTCTACTGAGTTTGGGAAAACTTAACTATCTTGACACAACTTTATATATTTTTATATTTTATTTATTCAGTGATCCAAGATTCATTGTTTATGCACTACACCCAGTGCTCCATGCAGTACGCGCCCTCCTTAGTACCCACCACCAGGCTCACCCATCCCCCCACCTCCTCCCCTCCATAACCCTCAGTTTGTTTCTCAGAGTCCACAGTCTCTCATGGTTCGTCTCCCCTTGACACAACTTTAAACTTTATTTGAACTTAAGTTGTTGGAAGAGTATGTAGAACACAGAAATAGGTATTCCCCACCTGGTTTCTGTCTGACTTAAGCAATGGGCTTGGAACATTTTGGGTCGGGCAGAATATTGGAAACAGAAGGAAACTAATTTTAGCTTGATTGATTATAATACGATCTCTTCAAATCTTTCTTATTCTCATAAACTTTACATATTGCATCTGTTTAGGAACCTTTCTCAATGGAGCAGTATATAAAACAGATGCAGACTTTGGAGGATTTTAGAAGCACAAAGAAAATCATATGAACTTCATTCAACTGAGCACAAAATTCAACATCTGGAGGAGTCGATTTTTGATCCCAGTTCCGCAATTGCCTTGCAATATCGCTCACGGAAAAATCTCTCATTCCCTTTGGGCTCCAGTACTCTCTTCTTAAGAATGGGAAGCATCCTGTCATCAGCTGTATGGGCAGTATATAGAACTAACTAGTTCCTTGCAATATGATTTGGGAAATCTTACAAAAACAATGTAAATGACTACTAAATTTAGGTCAAGATCCATAATTTCTCTGTAGAAATGTCATTGTTTTGCTAGATACTATAAATCTTCAAATTCTTCTCCAGGTTTTTTTTTTTTTAACAAAATCTTTGGATGATAAATTGGGAAGATGCTCTTCCCATTTCAATCTCTTCATCTGATTATTCTTATATCTGCGCTTAGCCAAATTATCTCTAACCAAAAAATTAGTACTGTCCTGTAACTAAAAACTTTGCCTTGGTTCTTAAAAATCTGATAGTAAAAGTCATATAGTTTCACTTTAGAAAAAAAGATAAAATTTTAAAAATCAAATTACTTGTTTTCTCATTAGTCAAGAAACAACCTCTTTTAACACTGTGCTGTATATATTTTGTCTCATTTTTGTAAGTGGGTTTGTATCTATAAGTATAGTGTGTGAGAGAGAGTGAGAGATTTTGTATGTACTCTTCATTTTTCTATGTAATGTACTCTAAATTCCTCAAAAATCTTGATTCAAATATTTTCCAAACTCTTTAAGTTTTTAATGCTATTTCTGCCTCTTTGCCCTCAGCAAATGACCTCACCTCTAATGAGGAATAAGAGTTTGTCAATTGGAAATTTTATCAACTTTCTTGCTACTAGACCTACAAATTTGACATCTTCAACTATCCTTTGCTTTGCCATTTAGTTAGAGTGGTGAATATGTTGCTTTTCCTTTCCATTGACAGTCATTCCAACTGAACGTATTCTCAGGAATCACATTTTTTTTGTTTGTTTTTGTTTTTAAAGAGTTTTATTTATTTATTTTGATAGAGATTACAAGTAGGCAGAGAAGCAGGCAGAGAGAGGGGGGAAGCAGGCTCCCTGCTGAGCAGAGAGCCCGATGTGGGGCTCTCTCCTAGGACCCTGAGATCATGACCTGAGCCATAGGCAGAGGCTTTAACCCACTGAGCCATCCAGGCGCCCCAGAAATCACATTGTAACAATTGTTCTTTCATCTCCCTTCTCTTTAATATGTTCACTCACATTGACAGATATTCAACTTTTTTTTTGTTTCCTAGTTACAGAGAATGTTGTTTCTATGGCTCTCTGGTGCATATTTGAACTACTCATAGTTCCTCAGTTCATGACTTGCAATCAACGATTTCACAATTTCTTCCTTTAACCTCAAGGCCACCAGAGGGTCCTACTCCAGTCTGTTTATCCACACACATATTGTTGTCCTTGGAAACCTATAAAATGCACAATGTATTTGTGTTGGAATTTTTTGACTCACATCAGAGCCTCACATCAAAAAGTATATTATCAGTTCGATATAGAAATGTGGTTTTTATGACTAGTGAAAAAAAAAGCTAGATGGAGATTTTGGCGCTGGTATAAGACCAAATGGACTTGCTGATACTCTTCTCTACCTACCGTCTTGTCTTGTCTTGTCTTTTCTCTTCTTTTCTTTTCTTTTCTTTTCTCTAATCTTCTCTTCTCGCTGTATTGCACAAGTTGGGACTCCTAATAAAATCTTGATTCAAAATGATAAGATTAGACATCCTTGCTTTGTTCTCAATCATAGAGAACATTTCTTTCACCATTATTTAGGATATTAGCTGTAAACCTTGTATGTGCCTTTTTTTTTTTTTAAACTTTTAGGTTGATGATGTTTAATTTCATTCCTAGTTTATTGACAGTTTTTATTAGGAATTTTGTGAATTTTGTGTACTGCTTATTCTGCACCTATTAAGATACTCTCCTTATTCTCTTTACTTCTTCATATGTTAATATGGTGAATTATATGGATTAATTTTTATTAAACTATAAACTATATTTGGACATGATCTATTAAACTTTTTATGTATTCCTAGATTCAATGTCTAATATTTTGTCAAAGATTTTCTTGTCTATATTTATGAGGGATATTGATGTGTAATTTTCTTACTATAGCTTTGTAAGATTTTGTGCCGAATATATCTATGATCTTAAAATGAATTAGATTGTGCATTCTTGTCCTCTGTTTTCTGTAAGAGTTGGTATGGAGTTGGGAATATTTATTTTTTAAATACGTATTAGAAGCCCTGGGCCAGGAATTTTCCTTGTGTGTTTTATAATCTTTTTAATATCTGTAGGATCTGCATTGATAACTTTTTCTTTCATTCTTCTTTTTCTAGATTCTTAAGTTAAAATTTGTATTGATTTGAGATCTTCTTTCTGACAAAATTGTTTAATGATACCATTTTCTTTCTAAAAACTGTTTTAGCTAAATCTCACATTTTGATTTATTTTCATTTAGTTCATTTTTTTTCTAATTTTCTTTATAATTTTGTTTCATAGGTTATTTACAAGTTTTTAGGTTAATTTCAAAACACTTGGCAATTTTCCAGTTATCTTTTTAATTTTT
The DNA here is from genome assembly GCA_002007465.1 of Ailurus styani. Taxonomy (NCBI): domain Eukaryota; kingdom Metazoa; phylum Chordata; class Mammalia; order Carnivora; family Ailuridae; genus Ailurus; species Ailurus styani. Next base: position 945,426 of record LNAC01000404.1, read on the forward strand.
TTCCTAGTTTAATTCTATTTTGGTTAAAGAATCTATATTATTTCAGACCTCTTGATTTGGTTAAGACCTCTTTATAGCCCTTAACATGTGTGGTTTCTCTGGGTGACAGTGCCTTGTGCATGAAAAGAATGTGCAGTCTGCTGTTGCTAGGAATGTTGTTCCATAAGGAAAATTAGATCGAGTTTGATGGAAATGTTTACTTCCTCTACATCCTTATTGAATATCTATATACTTTTCCCCTATGAATTACCGAAAAGAGTATTGAAATGTTCAACTCTGTCTTTCACTTTCTCCATTTCTCCTTTCAATTCTATTGTTTTTTTTCTCTTTACCTTGAAACTCAGTTATTAGGTGCATGCAAATTTAAGGGTAAGCATTGTTATATCCTCTTAATGAATCATTCATCTTACAAAATTTTTTCATTTTAATCCTGGTAACGTGCCTGTTCTGAAGTCTTTTGATTAATATTAATATAGACAACTCTCATCTTTTTTTCATCTTTTTTTGATTTGTGTTTTCATGGTCTGTATTTTTTGTTATTTTTAGAATTTTTGTGTCTATATTTAAAGTAGGCTTTTAAAAAATGTTTTGAGAAAGAGGTGTGTACATGTGCATACAAGAATGGGGAGGAATAGAGTGAGAGAATCTCTAGCACACACTGCACTGAGTATGGAGTCCCACATGGGGCTGGATTTGTTGACCCTGAGATCATGACCTGAGCCAAAATCAAGAGTTGGAGGCTTAAGAGATTCAGCCTCCTAGGCACCCCCAAAGCAGGCTTCTTATAGACAGCATATAGTTAGATCTTTTTGTTTTTAATCCTGATAATCTTTGCCTTTTAATTGGAATATTTATTTTATTTTATTTTTTTAAAATTTATTTATTTGAGAGCATGAGAAAGAGCATAAGCAGGGGGAAGGACGGAGGGAGAAGCAGACTCCCCACTGAACAGGGAGCCTGATGTGGGATTCAGTCCCAGGATCTTGGGATCACGACCTGAGCCGAAGGCAGATGGTTAACAAATGAAGCCACCCAGCCACCCCTAATTTGAATGTTTAAACCGCCAATATCAAATGCAATTATTGACATTGCTGGGTTTAAATATTACACATTGCTATTTTTGTATCTTCGTGTCCATATAGGTTTGTTTCACCATTCTTTTTTCTATATTCTTTTATTCTATTTATTTACACCATTGGCTTAGGAGTTACATATCCTTGTTTATTTTTTTAAAAAGATTTTATTTATTTATTTGAGAGACAGAAAAAGAGAGAGAGAGAGAGAGAGTGTGTGTGTGTGTGTGTGTGTGTGCGCGCGTGCAAGCAGTGGGAGTGGCAGGCTGAGGGAGAAGCAGGCTCTTGGATGAACAGGGAACCCGATACAAGACTAGATCCCAGGACCCTGAGATTATGACCTGAGCTGAAGGCAGACACTTAACTGACTGACCCACCCAGGCACCCCATCCTTGTTTAGTTTTTAATGGTTTTCCTTGTATTCATCTATATATCTTTAACTTTAAACAGTCTACCTTCATATAATATTATTTCCTTTTATGTATAGAAGAGTATATTTCTATTTCCTTATCTTTTTTGTAACTGCTATGAAACAGTTTACTTCTAGGTATTCTATAAAGCCAACAATAATTTACTAGTTTCGCTTTAAATAGTCAATTACATTCGGAAGAGTTTAAAAGTGAGAAGATATATAAGTTCTGTCTTTCCAAACTTTAAAGATTTCTGGCAATTTTTATTTATGTTTATCCAAATTTCCATTTGGTAGAGTTTTCCTTGAAAGGCTTTCTTTTTTTAAAGTTTTTATTTAAATTCTAGTTGGTTAACATAAATATTATATTAGTTTCAGGTATACAATATAGTGATTCAGTACTTGCATATATTACAGGGTGCTCAGTACAACAAGAATACTGCTTAATCCCCATCCACTATTTAACTCATTCCTCAACGCATTCTGTTCTGGAATTCACCAGTTTATTCTCTAATGTTATGAGTCTGTTTCTCTGTTTGCCTCTCTCTCTCTCTCTTTTTCCCCTTTGCTCTTTTTTGTTTGTTTCTTAAATTACACATGAGTGAAATCATATGGTATTTGTCTTTCTCTGACTGACTTATTTCACTTAGCATAATTCTCTCTAGCTCCATACATGTCTTTGCAAAATAGCAAGATTTCATTCTTTTTTATGGTTGAGTAATATTCCAGTGTGTGTGTGTGTGTGTGTGTGTGTGTGTGTGTGTGTATACACATATCCCAAACCTTCTTTGTCCATTCTTCATTTGATGGACACTTGGGCTGTTTTCATAATTTGGCTATGATAGATGGTGCTATTGTATTGGAGTGCATGTATCCCTTTGAATCAGTATTTTCATATTCTTTGGGTAAATACCTAGTAGTGTGATTGCTGGATCATAGGGTAGTTCTATTTTTAACATTTTGAGGAACCTCCAAAACTGACTTCCAGAGGGGCTGCACCAGTTTGCATTCCCATAAAGCGTCCAAAGGTTTCCCCTTTCTCTGCATCCTTGCTGACACCTGTTGTTGTTGATTTTAGCCATTCAATTAGGTGTGAGGTGTTAACTCATTGTAGTTTTGATTTGTATTTCCTTGGTGATAATTGATGTTGAGCATCTTTTCACATGTCCGATAGCCATTTATATCTCTTCTTAGGAAAAATGTCTATTCATGTCTTCTGCCCAGTTTTTAATTGGATTGTTGTTTTGGGGGAGTTTTATAAGTTCTTTATATAGTTTGGATACTAACCCTTTATCAGATATGTCATTGGCAAGTCTTCTCCCATTCTATAGATTGCCTTTTAGTTTTGTTAATTGTTTCCTTTGTCGTACAGAAGATTTTTATTTTGATGTAGTCCAATAGTTTATGTTTTCCTTTATTTTTCTTGCTTCAGGAGACATAGCTAGAAAGAAGTTACTGTGGCTGATGTCAAGGAAGTAATGGCTTGTGTTATCTGTTGGATTTTTATGGTTTCAGGGCTCACATTTTGGTCTTTAATCCATTTTGAAATTGTTTTTGTGCATGGTGTAAGAAAATGGTCCAGTTTCATTCTTTTGCATTTTTTTAAAGAGTTTATTTATTTGACAGAGAGAAAGAGATTACAGGTAGGCAGAGAGGCAGGCAGAGAGAGAGGAGGAAGCAGGCTCCCTGCTGAGTAGGGAGCCAATGCGGGGCTTGATCCCAGGACCCTGAGATCATGACCTGAGCCGAAGGCAGAGGCTTTAACCCACTGAGCCACCTAGGCACCCCAATTCTTTTGCATGTTGCTGTCTACTTTTCCCAGCACCATTTGTTGAGGAGACTGTCTTTTTCACATTGGATATTCTTTCCTGCTTTGTCAAAGATCAATTGACCATATAATTGTGGGTTAATTTCTGAGTTTTCTATACTGTTCCATTGATTTATGTGTCTGTTTTTACACCAGTTCCATACCGTTTTGATTACTATACCTTTGTAATATAACTTGAAATCTGGAATTCTGATGCCTTCAGCTTTGCTTTTTATTTTCAAGATTGCTTTGACTATTCAGGGTCTTTTGTGACTCCATATAAATTTTAAGATTGTTTTTTATAGTTCAGTGAAAAATGCTGTTGATATTTTGACAGAGATTGCATTAAATCTGTAGATTTTTTTAGGTAATATAGACGTTTTAATGATATTTGTTCTTCCAATCCATGGGCATGAAATATCTTTCCATTTTTTGTGTGTTGTCTTCAGTTTCTTTCATCAGTGTTTCATGGTTTTCAGAGTATAGATTTTTTTTTTTTTTTTTTTACTCCTTTGGTTAGGGTTATTCCTAGGTATCTTAGTGTTTTTGGTGCAATTATAAATGGAATTGATTCCTTATTTTCTCTTTCTACTGCTTCATTATTGGTATATAGAAATGCAACAGATTTCTGTAAGTTGATTTTGCATTCTGTGACTTATTAAATGCAGTTATCAGTTCTAGCAGTTTTTTAGTGGACTCTTTCAGGTTTATATGTATAGTATCATGCCATGTGCAAATAGTGAAAATTTTACCCCTTTCTTGCTGATTTTCTTTTTGTTGTTTGATTGTTATGGCTAGGACTTCAAGTACTATGATTAATAAATATGAGAGTAGACTTCCTTACCTTGTTACTGACCATAGTGGAAAAGCTCTCAGTTTTTCCCCATTGAGGATCATATTAACTGTGGGTTTTTCATATATGGCCTTTACTTTGTTGATGTACGTTCCCTCTAAACCTACTTTGCGGAGGACTTTCATCATAAATGGATGTTGTATTTTGTCCAATGATTGTTCTGCTATTGAACTGGTCATATAGTTTTTATCTTTTCTCTTATTGATGTGATGTATTGCTTTGATTTGCAAATATCAAACCACACTTTAAACCTAGGAATAAATCTCACTTGATCATGGTGAATGATTTTTTTTTATCATATTATTGGATTTGGTTGGCTGGTATTTTGTTGAGGATTTTTACATCTATAGTCAACAGAGATAATGGCCTACAATTCTCTCTTTTTTTTTTTTTTGTGACATCTTTATCTGGTTTTGGTATCAGGGTAATGCTAGCAATGAATTTGGAGGTTTTCCTTCCTTTTCTATTTTTTTGGAATAGTTTGAGAAGAATGGGTATTAATTCTTCTTTAAATAAATGTTTGGTAGATTTCACCTGTGAAGTCACTTGGTCCTTTTGTTTGTTGGGAGTTTTAAGATTACCGATTCAATTTCTTTGCTGTTTATCAATCTGTTCGATTTTTTTTTTACTTCTTCCTACTTAAGCTTTGTTAATTTATATGTTTCTAGGAATTTATCCATTTCTTCTAGGTTTGACCAGTTTGTTGGCATATAGTTTTTATAATATTCTCTTCTAATTGTTTGTATTTCTTTGTTAATGGTTTTATTTCTCCTCTCTCATTTATGATTTTATTTATTTGGGTACTTCCTCTTTTCTTTTTGATAAATCTGGCTAGAAATTTATCAATTTTATTGATTTTTTTAAAAGAACTGGCTCCTGGCTTCATTGACCTGTTCTGTGTGTGTGTGTGTGTGTGTGTGTGTGTGTGTGTGTGTGTGTTTGTTTTTGTTTTGTTTTTTGGTCTGTTTTGTTTTAGTTTCTATATCATTTATTTATTTTCTAATCTTTATTATTTCCTTCCTTTTGATGGTGTTAGGCTTCATTTGTTGTTCCTTTTCTAGTTCTTCTAGGTGTAAGGTTAATTTGTATATTTGAGATTTTTCTTGCTACTTAAGGTAGGCCTGTATTGCTATTTATTTCCCTTTTATGACTACTTTTGCTGGATCTCAAAGGTTTTGGACTGTTTTGTTTTCATTTTCATTTGTTTCCATGTATTTTTTTAATTTCTTCTTTGATTTCCTGGTTGATTCATTCATTGTTCTATAACATGTTGTTTAACTTCCATGTATTTGAGATCTTTCCAAACTTTTTCTTGTGGTTGACTCCTAGTTTCATAGCATTGTGGTCAGAAAGAGTGCAGCGTAAGACTTCGATGTTCTTGAATGTGTTGAGGCCTATTTGTGGCCTAATATGTGGTCTATTCTGGAGACTGTTCCATGTGCACTTGAAAAGAATGTGTATTCAAATATTTTAGGATGGAAAATTCTGAATATATCTGTTATGTCCATCTGGTCCAGTGTTTCATTCAAAGCCATTGTTTCCTTGTTGATTTTCTGTTTCCATCAATGTAAATAGGGTGTTAAAGTCCCCAAGTTTTATTGTATTATTATTGAGTAGATCCTTTATGTTTGTTATTAATTGTTTTATGTGGCTGAGTGCTCCCATGTTGAGTGCGTAAATATTTACAATTATTGTATCTTCTTATTGGATAGTCTCCATTATGACTGTATAGTATCTTTGTTTGTCTCTTGTTACAATCTTTATTTTAAAGTCTAGTTTGTTCTATAGAAGTATCACCACTCTGGCTTTTTTTAGACATCCATTTGCATGATAAATATTTCTCCATCATTTCACTTTCAACCTGTAGGTGTCTTTAGGTCTAAAATGAGTCTTTTGTAGTCAGCATATAAATGGGTCTTGTTTTCTATCCAACCTGACAGCTTATGTCTTTTGGGTGGAGTGTTTAGTCCATTTGCTACATTCAAAGTAGTTATTTATAGATATGTATTTGTTGCCATTTTATTACATGTTTGGTGGTTGTTTCTAGAGATTTTCTGGTCCTTTCTTGTCTTTCCATCTTTCACGTTTTGCTGGTTTTCTTCAGTGATATATTTGGATCTCTTTCTCTTTATTCTTTGCATATTTATTAGTGATTTTTATATATGGTTACCATTAGGTTTGTATATAACCTCTTCTGCATATAGCAGTCTTTATTAAGTTGATGGTCATTTAAGTTTGAACCCATTCTTTTCTCCTCTCCTCGGCACATTTAGGTGTATGTTATGATATTTTATATCCTTTGTGTATGTGTGTGAATTACTTAACCGATTTTTCACAGAAATACTCATTTTTACTGTTTTGTGTTTCTTACCTTTATACTGTCACTTTTGGTCTCTCCATTCAAAAGGTCCCCTTTCATATTTCTTTCAGGGTTGATTGAGTGACCATGAACTCCTTTAGTTTTTATTTGGGAAGCTGTTCATCTCTCCTATTCTGAATGATAGCTTTTCTGGATAGAATATTCTTGGCTGCAAATTTTTCTATTTCAGCACTTTGAAAGTGTCATGCCACTTTCTTTTGGCTTGCAAAGTTTCTGTTGAAAAATCTCCTGCTATCCTTATCAGATTTCCCTTGTAAGCTTATGACTTCCTTTGTTTTGCTGCTTTCAGTATTTTTTTCTTTATCGCTATAATTTACAAATTTAATCGCAGTATGTGTTGGTGTTGGCCTGCTTTTGTTGATTCTGATGAGAGCTCTCTGTGCCTCCTGGACTTGGAAGTCTGCTCCTTTCCTAGATTAGGGAAGTTTTCAACTATTTTTTCAAATAAATTTTCTGCCACCTTTTCTCTCTCCTCTTCTTCTGAGACTTCTATAATATGAATGTTATTACTGTTGATGGGGTCACTGAGTTCCCTGTCTGTTCTCATTTTGCATAATTCTTTCTCTCTTTTATTCAGCTTCATTGCTTTCCATTACTTTGTCTTCTTGGTCATTAATTAATTCCTCTGCTTCTTCCAGCCTGTTGTTCATTTTATCAAGCCCAGTCCTAATCTCATTTATTGCACTCTTCATTTCTGATTCTTTTTTAACTCTTTTACCTCTATGGTAAAGGTCTCACTGATGTCTCCTATCAAGTCCAGGAAGTATCCATATGGTCATTGCTTTAAATTCTCCATCAGGTATGTTACTTATATCTGTTTTGCTTAGACCTCTGGCCATGACCTTATCTTATGCTTTCATCTGGGAAAAATACTCTGTCTTTTCATTCTGTCTACTCTCTGACTGATTCTCTGTGTTAGAAAAGCCAATTATATATTCTGCTCCTGAAAGTAATGTCGTTAAGAGGAAGAGGTCCTGTAGTGCAGGGCCTGGTACTTCAGGGAGTGTCTCCAGTGTGTGCTGTATGCATTCTGCTACTGTGTTTTGGCTGTTCTGTCCTTCAGGCCAGTCATCTGCAGAAGGCTCTGCTTGCCTGTTGTGGACAGTGTTCGGTTCTTGACCTGAATGTGGTAAGTTCTAACTAGGTGTGCTCTGGTGTGTTTATGAAATGAGACCTGTCACTACCTCGCCCAGAAATGAGTCCCTGCAAAACTCTGGTCAGGAGATGTGGGGGCAGGGGTTTATCCTGGACTTCCGGGGAAGGTCCTGCTGCACTGGGCCTGAGGTAAGGTTGATGATAAGGGGAGTTCCACAGGGCATGGTGGGGGTGGGTGGGCTTTGTGTAAGCAAGTTGGGCAGCGAGTGTCAGTTTTGTGCTGCTTCCCACAGTGTTGTGCTGCTTCCCCTCTCTGTTTATGCTGAGGGGTGGGGAGGGAAATGGCACCAGTCAGCTTCTTTGTTCCTGGAGGGACTAATTCTGCCTCTCAGGGACAGGCTCTCAGAAGAGTGAATAATCTCCCCCCTGTGTGACCCAGGTGCTCTTCAGATTGCTGTTTCCATGCTCTCTGCCCCCAGGTTGTTTGCCTGCCTTCTGTCCAAGAACAGCATAGTACCATCTGGGCTCTTTCCCAGCCATGTTCACAGAACTTTGAAACTTTAGACTTTAAGCCCTGCTTGTTGCAAGAACTCACAAAATTCAGCCCCTCTTGTTTTCCAAGCCAATGGCTGTGGGGAAACATTCTCCTTATACATTCCCCTGTGTGCTCCTCACTCATGCTCTTCTCTAAGCACAGTTTCCTTCCCTCTGTAGCAGTCAGGATCTGTTTCTCTCCTAATCTACATCTCCACACTTTCTGCCTTCCTCAGTGTGGCCTCTTCTTGCTTTAGTTGTGGAGTTTGTTCTGTCAGTCTTCAGGTTGATTTCTGTAGTATTTAGGATGATTTTATAGTTATCTAATTGTGTTTGTGGGATGAGGTGAGCCTAGGGTCTTCCTACTCCACCACCATCTTCCTGTCCCTTGAAAGATTTTCTTTAAAATTTCTTATAATACCAGTCTGTCAGTGATGAATTCTCTCAACTGTTGTTTGTATGAAAAATTCTTTGTTTCAACTTAAAATTTGGAAACTACTGTCACTGAGTAGAAGAGTCTTAGTTAAAAAAAAATTCCTTCCCTTATGTAAAGATGTATTTTTATTGTATTCTGGCATGTATGGCTTCTGATAATCTGTTTTTATTCTTATTTTTGTTCTTTTGTATATGTAACAAGTCTTTTTTCTTTGTCGGCTTTTAAGATATTTATTTCCCTTTTTAACAGACTTTGAGCATTTGATTATATTTTTTGATGTGGTTTTTTTTTAAAGGTTCTTCCAGTGAGGTTTATTGAGTTCTATAGATCAGTAGGTACACAGCTCCCATCAAACTTGGAAAAATTTTGCAAATATTCTTTCAAATTATTTCTGTTCTGTCATCTCTCTTCTCCTGGCATTCCAATTAATACATGTCATCCCATTCTGTATTGTACCACAGAGTATTGTTATGCGTCTTATTTTGATATTTTATCTTTTTTTTTTAAGATTTTATTTATTTATTATAAAGACAGCACAAGCAGGGGAACAGCAGAGGAGAGGGAGAAGCAGGCTCCCCACTGAACAGGGAGCCCACTGTGGGGCATGATCTCAGGACCCTAGGATCATGACCTGAGCCAAAGGCAGATGCTTAACTAACTGAGCCACCCAGGTGCCCCTATCTATTTCATTTTGGGTAATTTCAGCTGGTGTCTGTACAAGATCACTAATCACTAATCTTTTGTTGTACAGTGTCTAATCACCTCTTAATTCCATTCATTGTATTTTTCATTTCACAAGGCATATTTTTTTTCATCTACAGAATTTTTATTGGTATCTTTTTTGTATCTTACTTTTCTTTCTTTACTATGGCTGTGCTTTCTTCTATTTTCTTGAGCATATGGGACATGTTTTATCATCTTTGTCTTTGAGTTCCATTACACCTCATTCCTCATTCTGATTTTATTGTTGATTTTTCTCCTATTAATTGTTATAGTTCTGCTTTTTTGCATACCTGATAATTTCTTTTTTAAAAATAGATTTTAATTTATTTATTTTAGAGAGAGAGCATGAGTAGTGGAAGGGGCAAAGGGAGAGAGAGAGAGAGAGAGAGAGAGAGAGAGAGAATTTCAAGGAGACTCTGCCCCGAGCACAGAGCCTGAGGTGGGGATTAATGTCACAACCCTGAGATAATGACCTGAGCAGAAATCAAGTCAAACACTTAACCAACTGAGCTACCCAGGCACCCTGCATGCCTGATAATTTCTTGTTGAATGCCAGATGTCGTGAATTTTTCATTATTGGTTCTTAGATTTTGATATGTTCCTTTTTTAAAAGATTTTATTCATTTATTTGACAGAGAGAGACAGTGAGAGAGGGAACACAAGCAGGGGAGGTGGGAGAGAGAGAAGCAGGCTCCCCACCTCGCAGGGAGCCCGATGCAGAACTCGATCCCAGGACCCTGGGATCTGAGCCACCTGAGCCACCCAGGTGCCCTGATTTGGATATGTCCCTTTAGATAGTATTGGATTTTGTTCTGGTGTGGGATAAAATTATTTGGAATTAGCCAGATCTTTTTAAGCCTTGCTTTTAAGCTTTGGTCTAACAGGTTCTAATCAACCTTAGTGTAAGGCAAAAGTAATTCCAGGTACTAAGGTGATAATCTCTTACAATTTCTACACTATGCCTCCATGTATTACAAGGTCTTTCAACTCTGGCTCATAGGAATACAAATTATTCCCAATCCAGTGTGAGCTCTAGGAATCGTTATATTTACTCCTATGTCTTCCTACTCCTCTTTTTCCTGTGCTGAATAGTTGCCCCCCTCCACTGCACAGATCTACATTCAGCTAAGTACTCTTAAGAGTTCTTCAGAGTCTCAGCACTCTCTCTCTAGATATAGATATTGATTGATAGAGAGGGAAAGAGATCATCTTATTTATCTCTCTTTCTGTGCAACTCCTTTTTCCCCAGTACTTTGCTCTGTAAGTTATAGCTAACTTGGCCTCCTAAACTCCAGTCCCTGTTTCCTCAACTTGAGTTTTCCTTCACTTTGCTGTGGCTTGGAAACTACCTTCATGTAGTAATCTGGCATAATCATGTGCCCACCTTGTTTGTTTCTCTTCTTTCAGGGATCACAAGCTTATAGTGCTTGCTGTCTGATATCTGAAATTTATTATTTCCTCTACTTTGTCTTTTATTTCTTTTTTGATGTTTAGTGACAAGGGTAAATCTGATCCCATTTATTCCATGCTGGCCAGAATGAGAAGTCTCAGTATACCTTTCATCAGAATTCATTTCTGCCATAATATTTTATAATTTCCACTGATATTTTTCCTCCTTCTCTATAAAAATAGACTGAGTCAGAAGTTATCTTCTGATGTATTGAAGGAAAAACAGATACTAATGGAGTGGGCAACTAATAGATTAAGAGCAACAAGTTAGAAATGATAGCACCTTGGTTTCATTCCTCCTTCTCATTTGGAACAATATTTTGTAACTCTTTTGAAGGTTTCAGTTTATTTCATCTACTTTTTCTTACAGTTTCCCTAAGTAATTGTGGCTCATATTTTGTTTTCTTTTTATTTATCAATTTGATAAATTTGTATTTTTACCTAAAAGTCAAGAGTTACTGTAGCAAGTCACTTTTACTTCCGGTCTTCACACCTACTTACCCTCTATGCCTTGGTTAGCATTGTATCACTGTCATTTAGAATTTAAGATCTGTATTATTATTGCTACACATTTTTGGTCTTGTTTGTTTAGACAGTAGCAAAACATGTACTCATATTTCAGTGCACCCTCCTCTACTTGTTTCTCTCTTTTCTGAGATACTTCCAATGACGCTTTCAAAGAACATGATTATATGATGAGATTTCTGAACCTTTGCATGACTGAATACATTATTTGGCTTTCATTATTAAGTGACTACTTTTCTAGATCTAAAATTGTTTTTCAGTTTGTTATATTGCATCACCCAAATATGTTACTTCATGGTCTTCTTTATTCTGCATTATTGCCAATTTGTTCTATGGTAAGTATCATTACTTCACCAATATTTATGGAATTTTGTCTTTGTGTTTGATTTTTCTTCTAAACTTTACAGTGTCCAGGGGTGCCTGGGTGGCTCAGTGGGTTAAAGCCTCTGCCTTCGGCTCAGGTCGTGATCTCAGGGTCCTGGGATTGAGTTCTGCATTGGGGCTCTCTGCTCAGCAGGGAGCCTGCTTCCTGCTTTCTCTCTGCCTGCCTCTCTGCTTACTTGTGATCCCTCCCTGTCATACAAATAAATAAAATCTTAAAAAAAAAAAACAAAGCAAAACTTTATAGTGTCTAGGAATGGCCTTTAAAAATCTGTTTAGTGTGGTATACCACCACCATTTCATTTTGTAGTTGAATATTTTTCTATAAAAACATTTACATCAATTATTACTTCCTTTGATTAAACATAAAAATAGACTGAGTCAAAAGTTATCTTCTGACGTACTGAAGACAAAACAGATACTAATGGAGTGGGCAACTAATGGATTAAGGGCAACAAGTTAGAAATGAAAGCATCTTGGTTTCATTAAAAGCATTCCTATATGGAAAATCTGGTACGAGCATGTGGTTGATATTGGTTAGTAGGAATTTTCCATAGTGTTTCCTGTGTATTGTTCTTCTCTCCTGCTGAAGGGTCTTATTCTAACTTTGCTTAATGAAAAGGAATTCCATTTGGGATCTGGAAGTTTATTGACTAATATTTCTCATGTTGGTCCTGTTTAAATTTTTAATTTATTTGGAGATTTTTATGAGTAATTTGGTAGGACTATAGAAAAGGGTAAATCAGGCGATGCTAGCATTTTACCACAAAAAACTGGAACTCTTAAGATACCTTTACTTAAGACTTATTATTCACTTTCTTCTGGATTCTTTTTTGAGCATTGTCTGGACAGCTGCTGTCTTTTATATCTCCAGCAGAATTCTTCTACCCTTTCTTTTGGTGGAGAACTCTTTCTCTATATACCGGAATTAATAGATGTATCTACCCTTGACTCCAGCCCACCCTACTTCACCTAGGGCTTGAGCACTGTCTCAGACCTAATCTAGGATAATGAGATTTTCTCCTGGGAATTTGAATCATGAATAAACTGGTGAAAGAATGGGAAGAGTTGAAGAATTTTGGAGAAAGGGCCTTGTTCCTGTCCTTCCAAGCCCCTTTATACAAATTATCTCTAATCTCTGAGCTACCCACTATCCTTCCAATATACTCCCCCTCCTTTTTTTGCCTATGTTTAAGTCAAAATTTATTATGGTTTCTTGGAGAGAAAAACATCCTGACTGATGAGATTCTGTGTAAGAGTTGGCTGTAGGAAACAGATCCTGAGACATGTGCAATGTTTATTAGATAGAGATAAAATGAAAGACATTAAGATTTTTGTCCATTCTTAGGGAAGTAAATTAGCATTCTAAGGTACCCAGGTCACCATCAGCTAATTATGTTATGGTCTGTCATCATCTGAGATCTGACTTCTGTACTACAACACCAGGTACATGCTGCTGTAAGATAACTTAATGGGAATGGTTAGGGAAAAAAAAATCATAGCATAGGATAGTTGTTTTTGATAGGATTGGATAATATAAAGCAAGAGAGTGACAAGATACAATGCCAAAATTCTTGTCTCCCGGAAGGAAAATATCACATACTCTGTATACATTCAGATTTATAGATTTGCAATTACTGAAAACAAATTCAGTGATTAACATGGGGTCGCTCAGTTATAAAAGTAAAATTTACAGCCTCATAATCTTCCTATATGACACTTACAACACTGACCAGAAAGATGTTGAACCCTAATAATTGGAATGAAAAGATTTGTGACTAACTCAGCAAATTCTTGGAATAATCTTGAAAAAGTTCAACTTTATTTTCTAGTTCTAAGAAGTAAGTATTTCCTTTTAGGAGAAAGCTAAAATTGTCTTCTTTCTCTACTTTCCATTGCCTGTCTATTCTTTAACTAAAGCCTGAATTCACCATGCCCTGTGAGAATATTTAAAATCAGAGTGAAAAAAAGGAAGGAATTCAAGTAAAAAAATTAGGAATTTCTTATATACATCATAAAAAGTCTAGTTATGGTTATAAGAATTGGACAGGGTTATGTAAGATATTAACATTAAGTAGAGCCAGAGTGGAGGGTATATAGGAAGTCTCTGTAAAACTGTATTAGTCTGCTCCGACTTCCATAGCAAGATAACACAGGCTGAGCTTAAACAACAGAAATGTATTTCTCACAATTCTGGAGTCTGCAAGTCCAAGATTAGATTTGTTGGCAGGTTGGGTTTCTTTTGAGCCCTCTCTCCTTGGCTTACAAATGGCTACTTTCTCTGGTCTTTGCATGGTGTTTCCTTTGTGTGTGTTCTTGGTGTCTTTCTGTGTCCAAATTTCATTGTCTTTTTAAAAAAGTTTTTATTTAAATTCCAGTTAGTCAACATTCAGTGTAATATTAGCTGTAAGTGTATAATATAGTGACTCAACACTTCCATACATCACCTGGTGCTCATCACAAGTACACTCCTTAATCCCCCATCATCTATTTAACTCACCCCCCATGTCCCTTCTGGTAACCACTAGATTGTTCTCTATAGTTAAGAGTCTGTTTCTTGGTTTGCCCCTCTTTCTCTTTTCTTTTACCTTTGTTCATTTTTTGGTTTCTTAAATTTCATGTATGTGTGAAGTCACATGCTATTTGTCTTTCTCTGACTGAATTTTTTCCTTAGCATAATACTTCCTAGCTCCATCCACATCATTGCAAATGGTAAAATTTCTTTCTTTTTTATGGCTAAGTAATATTCCACTGCAGATATTTACCACATTTTCTCTATCCATTCATCAATTCATGGACACTTGGGCTGTTTCCATAATTTGGCTATTGTAGATAATGCTGTTATATGCATCAGGCTGTATACATCCCTTTGAATTAGTATTTTTGACTCTCTTGGTAAGTATCTAGTGGTGTATTTCCTGGATTATTGGGGGTTCTATTTTTAACTTTTTGGTAGGCCTCTGTGTTTGTTTTTTTTGTTTTGTTTTGTTTTTTTAAGTTTTTTTTTTTTTTTTTGACACACAGAGAGAGATCAGATCACAATTAGGCAGAGAGGCAGACAGAGAGAGAGGAGGAAGCAGGCTCCCTGCTGAGCAGAGAGCCTGACGCAGGCCTCGATCCCAGGACCCTGAGATCATGACCTGAGCCGAAAGCAGAGGCTTTAACCCACTGAGCCACCCAGGCGCCCGGCCTCTGTGTTTGTTATTGTTTATTATGGTTGTTATTAATTTCCTCCTCTTATGAGGATACCATTCAGATTAAATAAGGCCCACTCAAATGGTCTCATTTTAACTTTATCAATTCTTTAAAGGCCCACTCTTCAAATATAGTCACATTCTGACATGCTATTAGTTAGGGTTTCAACAAATGAATTGTGGGGGCATAATTTTTAACCTGGAGGCATAATTTTTAACCATAAAAAGTTATTTTTAAAAGAAAGTTATTTCAAAAGAAAGACTTAAAAATCTAGGTGTTATGTATGGGATTAGATATTGAAGTTGTTATACCAAAAGAACTAATTGTCCACAAGTAGACTTATCGATAGGAAAAATTGGGCAAATTCTGCATTCAAGGCTCCAATAGGGACTAAAAACTGTTATATACTTGTTTGCTGACTTGGGTAATACCAAGTTGGATCCAGCATTAGCCTATCCCAAATGACCTTGAGACCCAGAAATAGGTCTAAGCATAATTGATAGGAAGACATTTTGTTTTAATTCCAGAAAAATACTGTTCATTTTATCTCTGTCCATCCACTATGAAATGCAACTGAGTCCAGAAAATTTACCTACAGCTTTATCTAAAGAACATATTGGGGAGGAGGAGGACCACAATATTCTCAACATGTTTTAGGGCCTGCTCTTATAGACTTTAAATGTTGCTATTGAGTGGGCCAGCCTAGGAGAAATGCACAATGGAATAATCTATGTCAAAACAGCTACAGTTACCAAGAAGGCATAGTTTTTATAATACATATTCAGGAGGTGAAGTGCTCTGAACTTAGGCTTTTCTCTCATTGGCTTTGTTCATATTTTCTTTGTATATCAGTTCAGCAAAGTAACAGCATATATAAAAGTTGCTCAGTAAATGTTTGTTGAATAAATGTATGGACTATAATAATATCCAGTAATATCTAAGATTTAATGAGGGCTTACCATTTCCCAAACCTTTTCTCAGGTCTCTTATCCAAGTATTAATGTATATAATCACCAAAATATCTCTCATAGCTTTGGCACTATTATTTTTCCCATGATCCAGATAAGGAAAAGTAATTTTCCCAGAATCATCTACCTGATACCTGGCACAACTGGGCCTTGAACCTAATTTAAGATAGATTCCAGAACCCATGTTATTTAATACCATAAAAATTATTTTTAGAATTTCTAAAAAGAACCTCTGGATTTTTATCTAGATGATTGCATTTTAATCATTTGCTCTAGAAGGTGGGATAGTTGAAGTCAGCATTTATAAACATTTCTCTTAAACTGACTGGAGGGTCAAGGGTCTAGTCTAGAAAGAGAAAAAATGATGAACTGGTGACAAGGACTATTTTTGGGAATATTACACCTGTGGGCCTTTCAGAATGAATCAAAGTCCTGAAAAGTATCTGTACCTCATGTGAATGGTTAACCAAATATCTCCAATATCTAGTTGAGACTAGTAATCCAGTGGACAGGAAGGCTCCTATCTTGATTAGAGTCAGTTTCTGCAGTCACCCAACTACTTGCTTAGTACCCTCATGATTTCTTTATTCAGTGTGGCAGTAATAAAAAAGTGCAATGATCCAAAAACAAATTTCCACTTATCAGGGCTGGCCTGGTGATTGCAACTATTAAGTTCCTAAATTGCCAGCAGCAGCAGTCAACCCTGAAGTTGTAGAATGGTACAAATACCTGAAAGGGACTAGCCAACTCCCCAGTGGCAGGTTGATTAAACTGAACCTCTTTTGTCATAGGAAGGACAGTACAGATTTTTTTTTCTTATTAGAATAATAGCTTTTCTTCTTTCCGTTTAGGGTTTTTGTTTTGTTTTGTTTCTTGTCTCCCACTTTTCTGGACTTAGCAGTCAATGCAATATGATGATGAAATCAGTGTCTTCCAGAAAATGCTTACCAAATTGAAGGATGGATGGTAGACAGAAGATTTCCATGAGTTTCAGTATTCATGTACATCATCACACACAAATAGCTGGCTTTATGAAATGGCTCAATGAAAACTTAATTCCAGGGCCAGCTGGAAGATGTTATTCTGTCAATTAAGGAAGGTCATATATGCCTGAAACAGCAAAAAAAAAAAAAAAAAGTTTCTGTATTTCCCCCAACCAAAATATATAGGTCTACTAATCATTGATTAAAGATGGGATGATGCCTTCCAATTTGTACAAAATGACCCACAATTAAAATATTTAATTCCATTCTCACGAATCTGGTATCTGCTGGGTCAGAGGTCTTAGTAGTGAAGGTTGAATGGTTCCACTAGGAGGTACATTCTTGTGACCACTGGATTGGAAGCTGAGGCTAACATTTGGTCATTGTGCACAAAAGAGGGTTAAGGCATTAAGACTGGTGATTGACATTTACTGTCAAGGGAAGACACAATTGTTTCCAGATACAGAGGGTAACAGGATATGGTTGGAACCCAAATATTCTTTATGCTCCTCTTTGTACTTTGAATCCCCATGGATATAATTACTGGAAGACTATTACAACCTCATGTAGGTAGTATCACAAGCACTCTTCTTGGGGCAAATATTCACCAGTATTTGGGTCAGACCTTTATGCAAAAACACCTGACCAACTAAGAGAGTGGCTAAAGGATTGATAAATATAAATAACTTGGGATTAATTAATTGATAAATACAAAATATGTTGAAAATTAAAAAAGTAAAAAAATATTCACTACAGCTTTTTGAGCAGTTGAACAAATAAAGGTCAAGTACTTACTGGTATCTTCCTGCTTGCTGTATCATTCCTTTTTTTTTTTTTTTTTGCCTTTTGCCTTTTGACTACTATCCTATCCCAGATTTTGAGTGGTAGTTACATTTTTCATGTCACCTATAGATTGCAAATAACAAGATGGAATAGTGTTGAATTTAGAAAAGAGATGGACATCAATTGAAGCCATGTTGTTGAAGCCATGTGCTGGAACTATACAGTCCTCTGGAGGTTACTTTGGGGATAGGAATGAGTGTTTGTTTGCCCAGCATTACTTCCCCTTCTTTTAGTAATATTCCTTTTTTTTTTTCTTCCCAGAAAAAGGACACATGAGGTCCCTGCAGGATTTGCACTCCTCTAGCACATGAACCAAGTAAGGCCAGCCAGGCAGAATAAAGACACCTGAAAATGGAACTCTTAAGAGGGCTAACACAAGGTTGCAAAGAGATGGAGCTCAGTCGTTACAGCACCCTGAGGAAACTCCCCATTATATCTCCCAGTTAGTCTTTGTGGCTTCTTTGAATTCTGTTCTTGCTGAGGTCTTATGGTTAAATTCTTCCTAGGAATTTGTGAGCTTCCCACCCAATAGCCTTTCAGGAAACTGTCTCTCTGCTTAAATTAGCCCATTTGTTTTCAACACTTAGGACCAAAAAATCTAACTGATACATTTTCTTAATTTGTTTCCCAGGCTCTTTACCTTGAAAACATGATTGCATCCTGTTCTTTCATGCTTTCTCTTTGCTGGTTTTTTCTTTTTTAATCAATACTCAAAGGTACCACTAAGTAGCTGTTTGCCCTGGGCAAGTCATTAGTCTCTCTGGGCCTCAGAGTTTTCATATATAAAATAAAGTGATTTTTACCCTACCTACTCACAGTTGTAGAAATTAAATTATGAACAGTATGAGATGATGTATGGAGGAATATATGGTATAACATATAGCATTCATAGGCACAAACCTAATTAGGACAAACTTTTATTAGAAGGCTCTTTCTCTGGATTTAATCTCTCTTAGCATAAGAATATTTCCAGTGGTTAGATATAGTCTGTACAACCCAGGTATATATGCATTACAAGACTTTCTTCTCTATGAAAACATTCCCCAGGAACCGTGCACTTCTTCCTAGCCAAAGAGTAATTTTTTCCCTGTACTTTGCCTTGTATACTCATAGCATTTAGTATCATCACCATCATAACCCTTGCCACAGTGTGATGGAATACTTGGATGTCTTTCTTTCATCTCTTAGTGATTAAGAGTTCCTTGAAGACAGTTACCACAGCTTAGTTATCATTGTATACTTTTTTTATGCATTCAGTTTTCAATTAATTAATAGAAAAACTAAAAATAAAGATTAGGAGAACAAAGCAAAGCAGTAATGGCATTATTAACGTTCAAATTTCATGCTTTGATAATTTTGGAGTAACAGGCATGATGTTTGTTATAGATGCTGCACAAATGAACTGTTCTTACTAGGACATAAATGGATGATGATTCCCAGAAAGTATTACTATAAGTCATAATGGGGACATGCCAGAGGATCGATCAATTTTAAAAACAAAAGTCTCTATCCATTCATCTGTCTATGGAAATCTGGACTCTTTCCATATTTTGGCTATTGTGGACATTACTACTGTAAACTTTGGGGTGCATGTGCCCCTTCAAATCACCGTGTTCATATTCTTTGGGTGAATACCTAGTAGTGCAATTGTTGGGTCATGGGGTAGCTCTATTTTGAACTTTTTGAGAAACTTCCCTACTGTTTTCCAGAGCGGCTGCACCAGTTTGCATTCCCATCAACAGTGTAAGAGGGTTTCCCTTTTTCTGCATCCTTGCCAACATCTGTTATTTCCTGAGTTATTAATTTTAGCCATTCTGACTGGTGTGTGGTGGTATTTCTTTGTGGTTTGGATTTGTATTTCCCTGATGCCTGCAATGGAATATTACTCAGCCATAAAAAAGAATGAAATCTTTCCATTTGCAATGCTGTGGATGGAATTAAAGGATATTATGCTAAGCAAAATAAGTCAGAGAAAGAAAAATACCATATTATTTCACTCATATGTGGAATTCAAGAAACAAAACAGACAAACATAGGGGAAAGGAAGGAAAATTAAAATAAGATGAAAACAGAGAGGGCTACAAACCATAAAGAGACTCTTTAGGAAACAAACTGAGAGTTGCTGGAAAGGAGGTAGGTGGGGGGATGAACTGTGTGATAGACATTAAGGAGAGCACTTGAAGTAATGAGCACTGAGCGTTGTATGCAACTGATTAATCACTAAATTCTACTTCTGAAACTAATAATACAGTATATGTTAATTAAATTGAATTTAAATAAAAAATTTAAAAAGAAGAGGCTCTGGTTTGGCAGTTTAGTTTAAAACAGATATTTGTTGAAAGAGTTTGATAGAAAGACCAAATGTTAATGACATCAGGAAACATTCTCAATGTTACTGTGAGTCACCACCTAAGTATTAACATTCAACTAGTCACCCAAACTACCACTGAGATGACTATCAGAACACAGGGAGATTTATTACTGGAATAAATAATTATTCTAACATTGGTTGGAAGCTCTGAGCAAACTCAAACCATTTATGGATTATAGCAGCTAGGTAGAAAAAAGAGCAAGCCTGGGCATAGGTTTCTAAGAGACCATGGGTAATGTGGTGAGATGATATGGAACTTTGTTTCACACTAATTTTCATAACATATAGAGGGTTTTATTGATTTTGTGTGTCTGACTTTGCTTCATTGAGACCAAGGTTCTATAAATGGGAGATCTGTGTTATTGAGCAGAGTGAATCAATAGAAATCTCCCTTAGTATAGAGGAGAATCATATTAATAAAGGGTGCTATGTTCACTTATTAACTAATATTTCTATGAGTTTTAAGTTCAAAAATGGAATCTCAATTTGAACTATCTCTGTTCCGTTAGAGAGCATGAGCAATAGTTTAATTATGATATCATGGGGCAATCAACTTTTTATTTAGCTTTACTCTAAAACACTCTGAAACAGTCTTTATCTATCAATAATTTTTCTAAGAATTTGAGGGAAATAATGAACAAGAGGCTGGAATTTTTTTTTATTTGTCCTTAAAATTTTTATTTCAGCCCTATTTTTATTCAAAGTAATTCAGGGCATGTGTGTATCATTGTTATATGTTTGCAAAGCACTCTTGATAATCAATAGCTATTTCACTCACTGCCTTGGTAGCAAAAGAAATGTTGCCCTATGCAAATTAAAATCAATGTAATTTTATATAATGAAAAGAGTTTTAGAACAAGCTCTAGAATCAGAACAAACGTAATTTCAAATCTATGCTCCGTTATTTAATATCTGTTTGATTCGAGTATGTTATTTTACTAAGTGTCAGTTTTGTCATCAACAAAGTGAAGATTTTTTTTTAAAAAGCCTGTTAGAATTTTGAAAGGAGTAAATGAAAAGAAGCAAAGTTCTAGCTCAAAGCAATAGCTGATAAAAATAAATTTATTTTTACTTTTCATGTTGTTTTCTAAGAAAGTGATGGCAGGTAAGAAAAATCATAGATCAGGGCAAGTAGATGAGAGAGTAGCCCCTGATCACTGGAAGGGAGAATAATAGTGTAGAACCACATTTTAGGTTTTCCCATATCATGGGGGAATAGGAGTGAGAATGGGAGCCCCTCTGGTCACATATCAAGTAGAAATGACTGCCACTCAGCTGCACCTTGCCTGACTTCCAGAAATTCCCACATTGTGCAAAAGCTTTGGTGTTCCCTTCAATGGCTGTATGGATATTTCTTGACATTTGTTTTATGAAATATGATTTCTATTCAAAAGGTAGAAAATATGATTTATGTATTTCCTTTAGGTTTCACGCTTTGAAAATGAACCCTCTTCTATATAACATTAAGAAAAGTCAATTTATGAATTTTTAGGTGAGAGGCTTTTCTCTATTCTAATCTTTTAAATAATTAGGATAGTAGTAATGTAATCCTTTAAAAAATCAGATTTACTAAACATCTTTGCAGGTTTCATCTTTTGTTTAATTTAGTGTTTAATTTTTTCCTATTCTGTCTATATCCTCATTATCTTTAACATATATGTTAATTTTCTATTGTTGCTTTAGCAGAGCATCACAAACAGTATGTTAAAATAGCGCAAATTTATTTTCCTACATTTTTTAGATTAGAAGTCTGAGACAGGTCCTACTGAGCTAAAATAAAGGTGTTTTTCTGGGCTGTATTTGATTCTGGAGGCACTAGAAGAAAGAAAAGATTTTGTTCCTTGCCTTTTCCAGGTTCTAGCCACTGTCTGCATCCCTTGGCTCATGACCCTCTTTCCTCCATCTTCAAAGTCAGCAATGGTGAGTAGAGTCCTCCTATGGCAACACTGTGACTTCTGCTTCTACTTTCTTGTTCTGCTTTTAAGGACTTGAAAATTATATTTTGCCTACTTAGATAATTGAGGATAATATTCCAATCTCAAAGTTCTTAATCATCTTTACAAAGTTTCTTTTGCTGTATAACATATTTACAGATTGCAGGGATTGTGATATGGATATTTTTGAGGGACAATTTTGTGAAATAGCTGTCCTTTGATTTATTTCTCTTTCTTTCACTTACATATTTTTAAGGTCTCTGTATTTTATTGTGTGTTAAGTTAGTTACTTCTACGTGCTGTCTGGTATTCCTTCTTGTACACCAACTGCATTTTACTTATCAATTCCCCTGTTTATAGACAAATAAGTTGCCAGCACTTCCTATCGCAAACGAAGCTATTATGAACAACCTCATGCATTTCCCATTTTTAAACAGCATGGAATATTTCTTGAGTATATATTCAGAAGAAAATTTATTGGGTAGAATGGTACAAGCACAAACCCTTATCCTTGCAAACACTTACTGTTATTTGGTCTTATGATTTTTGCCACTCTCATAGACACCATCTGGTTTTTAATATGTTTTGTTTAATACTCTTTAATTCAGTGGAATACACATATAGAACAGGGTAGAGATCATAAGTGTACAGCTCAGTTACCACAAAATAAACATACTTGTGCAGCCCACTCCCCCAAAACAGAAGCCTCCACACCCAATAAGTGGTAGGTGGTGTTTCTGTGAGCTGCTATGTTTCCCAAACCCTTTCTCTCCTAGCCTCTAGATATGCACCCCTGAAACAGGGCTCAGACAAACTGCTTTCATTTTCTTTTTCTTTTTTTTTTTTTTAAAGATTTTATTTATTTATTTATTTGACACAGAGAGAGAGAGAGAGATTACAAGTAGGCAGAGAGACAGGGAGAGGAGGAAGCAGGCTCCCCGCTGAGCAGGGAGCCCGATGCGGGCCTCGATCCCAGGACGCTGAGATCATGACCTGAGCCGAAAGCAGAGGCTTTAACCCACTGAGCCACCCAGGCGCCCTGCTTTCATTTTCAAGTTCAAATTCTTTGGCAGGCTAGTTCAGACCCTGCCAGCCTCTATATTCATTCCACATAAGTCAGCCTCCATATCATTTACTGTTAACTCAAATGACCTGTTGTTCCTGTTGCCTGAAATAACTTGTCTACTGTGTTAAACTCCTACAAATTTATTTCATAATTTATTTATTCTACTGTAGATGTACATTTGTGTTGCTTCAGCATATTATGAATTGTGCTATGATAGAAATGCTGGTAGGTGACCTTTGCTAAATGTATGTATGCATTTTTAGTGGGTCCAAATCTGGTGTCAGAATTGATGAGTCATATTGAGTGAGTTTGCTCATCTTTTACAGATATTATCAAAGTGGTTATATCAGTTTCTACTCTCACCATTAATGTACGAGAGTGCCAGTTGCTTCACATTCTTGTCAATAGCTTTGTCTAACTTTTCTGCCTTTCCATTCTGGTAGATGTATAAAGCTATCTTACTGTTCTTTTAATTGCCATTCCCATGATGACTAATAAAGTTGAACACTTTCTATATGTTACTATATATGTGGATATTTTGTGAAGTGGCTATTCAAATATTCTGCCCTTTTTAAAATTGGATTGCTTGTCCTTCCTTACTGATTTATAATAGTTATTTGTATATTATAAATATAAATGATATTTTGAACAAATGTGTAAAAAATAGTATCTCTAAGATTGTGGCTTGATTTTTTCACACTTTGTAATGACAAGTTGATAGGTAATATCAGTACTTTAATGTAGTCAGACTTAGTTTTTCCTCTAAAGACCAGGCTTCAAGGTCCAGTTTAAAAAGTGTTTGCTTCTGAGGCACCTGGTGGTACCCAGTTGGTAAAGTATCTGACTTCAGCTCAGGTCATGATCTTGGAGTCCTAGGATTGCCCTTAGTTGGGCTCCATGCATGGCAGAGTCTGCTTCTCCCTCTATCTCTACTTTTTCCCCTGCTCATGCATGAATGTACACATACTCTCTCCCTCTCTCTCAAATAAATAAATAAAATCTTAAAAAAAAAGGGTTTGCTTCTGAATGTATTACTGGTTTACCTGCCACATTAATAGCTATTATCAATCTGGAACTGATTGTTTTGTTTATGGTAAAGTTGGGGATCAAGTGCTCCCATTGATTTAGCCCTAATCAGTAAAAAGACCCTATTTAACCCAATGTATTACAGTATCACTTTGGTCATAAATCAGGGGATTCTGCACCTGTATGTATGATGTATTCTGGTCAGTAATGTTACTTGCTTTTTGTATCAAAGATCTACCATTCTCATAAAATGAGTTGGGAATTATTTACTGTTTTTCTGTTCTCTGGAAGATGTTATATAAAATTTGTGTTATTTCTTTATTACACATGTAGAAGAAATCAGCCCTGAGACTCTCTAAACCTCTAGAGATTTTTTTGAATATGTATGGTAGTCCTCATTACAGATTTAAATTATTTAAGAGATCTAGGTCCATACAAACTTTCTACTTATTTATATGCTGATTTTAGAAAGTTATGTTCCACTTGGTATTTGAACATTTAATATACTTTTTCAGCTTTGTTGGGATAAGTTGTGGGTAGTACCTTACTAATATTATTTTATTATTTGTAAGATCTTTACTTTTATCCGCTTACACATCTAAATAATATTTTTGTTGAAACTGGCTTTTTGAATCAGCTTATGTCCATTTTTGTTTAATGTTTGATATGCTCTTTAAAAAATAACATGTGTATTCTCTAAATCTTTCTTGCTGTGGTTTGTATTCATCAATTAAGTTACATTTCCTAATCAAGTTGTTCAAAGCTTCTACATTCACACAGAATGTCTATTAATTATTGAGAGAGGTGTAGTAGTTTCCAACTGTGATTTTGAATTTGACTACTTCTCTTTTTAGTTCCGCCAATCTTTGCTTAGCTATTTATTTGCTGAGCACATACATATACAAAGAAGTAAACATATCATAAGTGTCCCTCTTAGTAAATGTTCATACGTTGCACCTACTCATGTAGTCAGCTCCCAGATCAAGAACAAAATACCATCACTCAGGGAGTTAACATTGTTCTCCCTTCTAGTTATTATCTCTTAAAGGATTATCAAAATGTGCTTTCTAACAGCAAACAAACATTTTATATGTCTTAATTATTTTTTAATGGAACATGCTATGCATTCCTTTGCATCTGGCTTCTTTGGTTGAACATTATGCCTTGAGATTAAACCATGACATTGTAAGTTCTTTTTTTTTTTTTTTGACATTGTAAGTTCTTATAGATATTCGTTATCATTGTTGTATAGCCTTCTACTTTGTGAATATACTAATATTTAAATGTCCATTCTACTGTTGATGGGCAGTTGGATTATTTCTAGGTGGAAGCTGTTTTTGAAGTACTGCAGTAAATAGTTCAGTACTAGCCCTTTGGTGCACATATGTAGACAGTGGGCATGGAGATGCACCTAGAAGTAGAACTGATGAGTCATAGGGTTTGTGTATCTTTAACTTCAAGTGGGTACCACAGAACAGTGTTGCAGTGTGGCTGTGCCAGTTTACTTTCTCAGCAGCACAGCATGAGAGTTTTGGTTATTCTGCTGTGCTCAAAATAGTCGTTATTTTCTGACTTTTTTGCTTTAGCCATTCTGGCATGTGTACAGTGGTTCTCACTGAGGCTCTAATTTGCATTTCTAGGAAAGTTTAACACCAATTCAAATGTTTAGATTCACTTTCAGGATGTGTCTGGTCACTCCTTGACCCATTATCTACTGTGTTGTCAGACTTTTCTTACTGATGTGTAGGAATTTTTTATTCTGATTATGTATCTTTTGTTAAATATAGGAAGAGTAAAGGACGCCTGTGTGGCTCAGTCAGTTCAGTGAAGGACGCCAGTGGGCTCTTGGTTTTGGCTCATGTCATGATATCACGGTGGTGAGATCAAGCCCCGCGTGGGGTTCTGTGCTCAGCACAGAGTCTCCTTTAGATTCTCTGTCCCTCTCCCTCCAGCTTGTGCTCATTCACTCTCTCAAATAAATAATTAAAATCTTTAAAAATATATATAAGAAGAGTGAATATCGGGCGCCTGGGTCGCTCAGTGGGTTAAAGCCTCTGCCTTCAGCTCAGGTCATGATCTCAGCGTCCTGGGATCGAGGCCTGCATCGGGCTCTCTGCTCAGCAGGGAGCTTGCCTCCTCCTCTCTCTCTGCCTGCCTCTCTGCCTACTTGTGATCTCTCTCTCTCTCTCTCTGTCAAATAAATAAAATCTTAAAAAAAATCTTTGAAAATATAAGAAGAGTGACTATCTTCTTCCATTTCATGTGTTGCCTTTTCATTCTACTAATCGTATTATAACCAAAAGGAACTGTGCCAGTTTGAGTTGTTGCACAAAGGAAACTTTTATTTGTAGCAAACAAGGAGATCATGGGGAATGGTTTCCAAAGCTGTGACTACCGCCCCCCCCCAACCCTTCCCAGAAAGGGTGGATGGGCTCCTTTTGTTTAAGGTTAAGAAGATATTTAGATAGGGAATCCCTGTCATGGAATGTAGAGAAGGGCCTAAGTCGTGCATGTGCCTTAAGGAAACACGACTAGACACATATTGTCTGTTATGTAAATGAGCCTGAGGCTCCTCCTTGGGTGAAGATTTTAGTACTATACTGAGGGAAGGATGATCGTAGGTCATTCCAGATGTCTGTGGAGGCACAAGGCAGGTTTAGTTCAAGTGGTCTGGGTTGATTTAGGCTGGCCAGAGGTCTTGTCAGGCCAGTTGCCATCACCTGGGGCATTGCTTCGGGTTTCATTTGCCTGAGTTAAGAGGAAAGCTAGAAAGAAGAACTCAGGGAAAAATGTAAGACAAAGGTGAATTAGGTAGGCAGTTAAGGCCGATTCTTGGAGTTTAGCTGGTGACAGTGTCTCGATAAATATAAATTCTTTTTTTAAAATGTTTATTTATTTTAGAGGGAGAGGGACAGCAGGGGGAGGGGCAGAGGAGAGAGAGAATCCTGAAGCGGACTCTCTGCTGAGTGTGGAGCCCAATGCAGGGCTTGATCCCAGGACCCTGAGATTATAACCTGAGTCAAAATCGAGAGTCAGATGCTTAACCAACTGAGCACTCAGGCACCGTGGTAAATATAAGTTCTTAAAATGTAGTCATTTACCTTTTTAAAAAAATATATATACATAGCATTTTGGGGACCCCATTAAGAAATCTTTGCCCACAGTCAGGGAATAAAGATTTTCTTCTGTTTTTCTCCAAAGAGTTTATTGTTTTACATGTCACAATTAATATTTGATCCATCCAGAACTGATTTTTTTGTTGATGGTGTGAGAAGAGTCAAAATACATATTTTCACATGGCTATTCACAGAACTACAGTGTTATTGTTGTCAAAAATTAGGTGACCCTCTATGCCTGGGCCTATTTATATGTTCTCTGTTCTGTTTTATTGGTTAGTTTGTGTATCCTTGAACTCATACCATACTCTCTTGATTAACATATCTTTATGTCTTGATGTTTTGTCATAGATGCCCTTTTTACTGCATCGTTTAAATTGCCTTGCATACTTTGCCAATCTGACTATTGAGAAGTGATAACATAGTATTTTAATTTTGATTTTTCTGATTACTTTAAGGTTGAGCTTTTTTCTTATATTGACAGAAAACTCATTAATTTGTTCTCATGTAAAATTTCTTTCCTTCGGGCGCCTGGGTGGCTCAGTGGGTTAAAGCCTCTGCCTTCAGCTCAGGTCATGATCTCAGAGTCCTGGGATCGAGGCCCACATCAGGCTCTCTGCTCGTGCTCAGCAGGGAGCCTGCTTCCTCCTCTCTCTCTGCCTGCCTCTCTGCCTACTTGTGATCTCTCTCTCTCTGTGTCAAATAAATAAAATCTTTAAAAAAAAAATTTCTTTCCTTCTTTTATGTATTGATACAAAGTAGCTCTTTACCTGTTCTAGATAATAACCCTTTATCATTTTAAGTATTTTATATATTTTTTCCAGTGTGTGCCTTGTCTATACACTCTTCAATCTATAAAAGATTATATATATTGATATACAGTCAAGCTAACCAGTTTTTACTCCAGTAGTCCATGTTTTTTGTGATCGTGTCATCTTTAAGAACACTATTTTTGCTTTTAAATTTTATTAAAGCTTTTTTTTATACATATAAGCCTTGAGTTTACCTGAAATTTGTTTTTCTTTATGATATCAGGTAAGGCTATAGTTTTATTCATTTATTTTCCATATGGTTAACCATTTGTTACATTTATTGATGAGTCCATTCTTCATTGACTTCTCTGAAAATTCATTTCAGTTATACTTCAGTCTTTGTGTCTACTTGGTTCTCTTTCTCGAACTTCTGTTTTATTTCAGTAGACTATTTTTTTTAACTTGTATCAATATTTCTCACCACTTACATTCCTTTAATTCCTAAAACTTTATAAAATATAATTTTGATTTTTGCTAGGACAAGTACCTCCATGAAGTAATTTTAGTTATGTTTATGGAACAAAAGGATTTTTCTATTCTTGTTTTGTGATAACTTGAGTCATAACTAGGTATTGAAATCTGTCAAATATTTTCACTATAATTTCTTTATTTTACAAAGACCCTGATGCCTGAAAAGATTAAATGTTCTGTAAAGCAATGACTCCTGATCCTCAGTATACCTCTTTTATTATGTAAAAAGACCCAAAATAGTCGTTATGTGAAAAATTATATTTTACCAATTTACTGTGATCCTCTCAGAAGAAACAAAATCATTATGCATTTTGTTTTGTTTTTCTTTTGGCAACAAAACATTGTCCAGGGAACTATTTTGTTTCATAGCTTAATTAAAATAATAAAATCCGGGAAAAGAACACTGATTTTCAGTTAGTGAAAGAGGATTTTAACAACAGGTGTGCTAATCACCACCACGTAACTAAAGATAAGTTTCATTTGTCTATTCACACTGTGGGTGGATTTGTCTGGTGATGTTTAGATCCCAACTGATTTTTAAACTCCCTGTAATTTTATCATTATGTATTAAAAAATAATTGATATTGTTCATGTTAGTAAGAAGAATGAAACAGCTTCTGTTATAGTTTGTGAGTAATTACAAAGAGATATTTTGAAACTAAGATTAAAATAATGAATTAATATTAAAGAAGGACAACCAAATAAAAATAGACACATATGAAAAATATCAGATGGGATCCTTGTATTTCATGGTTGTTTATATTATCTCATAACTTTATTTAGGATAAAGACAATGTAGATTCACTACTCTAATGTCATGAATTGTTACTTTTTCTAGCATTGTCTGTTCAGATAGTGATCTGAAAAATTTAAGATAAAATATTTTATATCTGAATTACTTCATGAAGTAAATGATAAACTTCTTTAGACAATGAGGTTTGACTGTATTGTAAATATCAATCATTATATGTTTTCATTCTTTTATTTGTATGTATCAAGCAATGGTACATTTTCTCAGTATTTGAAACCATGAGATGTTGTCATGGGATATGAAGTTGATGGGTAGGAATATTCAATTTTATTGAAATAATAGGCTAAGTAGAAAATGCAGTCTCACACCAAAGAACTAAATAGTTCGTGTTTCAGTTATATAATAGGACCCATGAAATTTAACTTCCTATGTGGAAACATAGTTCTAATTAAGAAAACCATGGTTTTAAAACAAAAGGACTATTTTTAAGCATTTATATATACAAATGCTTTCCAATGACTTGTGAGTTATAATCTAAAAAACCTAATATGAGATCCATGTGGAAGTATTTAAAAAAATACTTTTCGGGCTTAGGTATTCTCTAGTTTATTTTGAAAGTATACTCACTGGGACTGCTGGATAGATGATGGTGGTATACTTAAAATCCCTGGAAAAATGGTGGAGAAGCCAACATAAAACATGTAGAACAAAATTTCAGTTAAATACATCTTAATGAACCTCCAAATATGAATGGTTGGAGACAAACTAGTAACAGCCAAACAAGTGCTATCGGTATCTGTAAAGTGTGAAGTGAAAAGAATGTCTAGAACACCTGGAAGACCTAAGAATAATGGAACCCAAAAAGATAACAGAAACTGCAAAGATCTGGGGGCAATTTGAATATTGTGGTTGAAAATAAGAGCCTGCTGTACACCAAAAATGATTCATGGTAAGATCTAAAGGAGCAAAAGCAGTCTGTGCCTTCCCCATAAAATCTGAAAACCAACAAGCCAAGACTACCTTCTCCAACAAAGGTGAACACTTAGGAGAGAATATTGAGATTTGGATCTATATTAAACAGGATAGGACAAAGGAAAGGGAAGGAGCAGATAGAGATGGGCAAGAGAATCAGTGCCAGGAGAGCTTTGCAAGTATGACACCACATTTTTGAGCTCTTTACAAAAGCAAAGGATGCTGGTACTATACACTATGAAGCTAGAAAGATATCTTGATCCAATCTTCCTCTTTAAAGTTTAGGAAAATTAAAATTATATCAAAATTAAGAATAGGAAAATACTGTGTTTGAATCCCATACAAAGATATTATAAGGACAAAGGTGGTGGGTGGGGTGGGTGGTATATCTCTAATATACCTAGAGACCAATAATAATAACAATAATAATAATAATAATAATAAAAATAGCATGCCACTATTTCAAAACGAGCTAAAATAGACCAAGTAAAATAATATAGACTATGAAAAAAAATGACACTAATTACAATTATGAAAAAATCAAAAGTGAACTTACAGAAGTCAAGACAATTAAAATAAAAGAAAAATATTTCAGAAATTAATATTAAACTAAGAATAGCATAAATGATAATTAAAACAATAGATAATCCCTCAAGATAAATAAAAGTTGAGAGGGAGAAATGGTAAATGTAGAAGATATGCAAAGAAGATCCAATATATGTGTAATAGGAATTACCAAAGAAGAAAAATCAAAGGACCCACATACTTATAATAGAAATTAAAGAAATTGAAAAGTCACTAGAATGATCAACACTAAGATTTAGTCTAGTAAAATCCAATAAACCTTAAAAATACTCTTTAGACTTCCAAACAAAAAGCACAAATCACTTATAAGGGAATGATCATGTCATCAGAACTTTTTAATAGCAACCTTTTGTTTCAGATGACAGTGTTTACCCAAGGAAACATATTCAAAGAAAGAATATATGAATCAAGTATTTTATATCTTTAAAAACTCATTTTCAAAGTAAAAGTAGAACTAAAGTTATCAAAATCCCAGGGAATTTTATTCTCATGAGACTTTCCTAAGGCATCTGCTATCAAATGAACTTTAGACAACCAAATAATTGGGAAGATAATGATAGAAAGACTACATAAAAACAGTTTTTGGAACTGAGAATAAATTATGGATATAAGGGAGAATTATTATATATCATAGATATACACTTTGACAAAAGATACAGTTTGATTATTTAAAAAAATAAGAGGAAATTGGTCCCTGGCTAGCTCAGTTGAGCATACGACTCTCGATTTTGAGGTTGTGAGTTCAAGACTCACACTGGGTGTAGAGATTACTTCAAAATAAAGTAGTTCCAAAAAATGGCAAAATATGAGGATAATAAGAAGAGCACATCAAAATACATAAAACCAGTTATTACCTGAAGATAAAGTGATAGTACTTCAAATTATATGCTATGGTTGAAGCATATAAAGGTTGAAGTAAGGGAAGAAAATCTTATTAGCTACTTTCAATTTTCTTCTTAGTAAAGTACTAATAAAATAATTCTTGAAAGTGTATCATAAAATAGTATTAATATTAAAGTAAACATAGGAACAAAAATGCAAACTTTTCTAAAAGAAATCATATATTAAAATATATGCTACCCACTATGTAAAGGATGGTAGTATATAGATATTTGCTCTTCTTAAAAAATGATGGAAGGATAATCTATCAAATAGCTAACTAATTAATTAACCTGTAAGAGAGGAAGGGAATAAAGTAGAACAGGGATAGAGTTTATGCTTTTAAAAATGTGACTCATTTCATAGATTTAATGTGGAACTGTGTAAATATCTAAAATGAAAATGAAACATTAGATAGTTTTTAAATTTCTAAAATTTAAAATGATTCATTAAGCTAAACCAAGACGTGTCCTTGACAACATAGAAAAAGATTAGTCCCGGTCATTTGGGACACATTAATTCGATAATACTAATATGTTAGGGGCACCTGGGTGGCTCACTGGGTTAAAGTCTCTGCCTTTGGCTCAGGTAATGATCTCGGGGTCCTGGGATTGAGCCCCACATAGGGCTCCCTGCTCAGCAGGGAGCCTACTTCCCCCTATCTCTCTGCCCACCTCTCTGTCTACTTGTGATCTCTCTCTCTCTGTCAAATAAATAAACAAAATCTTGAAAAAATACTAATATGTTAAATTGAATTGCAAGAACTCCAAAATAAAAAATTGTACAGTTTGTAGTAATTGTATTTTTAGTGGTTAGTCAGTATTATAATTTTGTTTCACTGTGTGTAATGTGGGATAAAATTAACGGGTAATCACAGGACATTTTGATATTAGCATCTCCACTTTTCTTGACAACTAGAATTTTTCAATATTAAACAGAGTAGATGAAAATGTAAGATAGAAGAACTTACTTAAAAATCTTATAATCCTGACTTGAAAGTATCTTCATGATTTCATTACTCATATCACAAAAGTATGTCTTGATTTAACCAATGAAGAGAACTAAAAACAACAGATCAGAAGTGATGAGTATACTTAATTCCTATATTGTGGTCACATCATAAGGAACCAGGGCACTTGGAAAAATTACTGATTTCAGATTTGGGGCAATAAGTGTGTATGAGTAAGTCTGTAATAACTTTATAGATCTGATATCAAGGAAGTTATCTATGGGCCCTAGAATTGGGTCAAAAGAATTCAAAAGGCAAATTTGGAAAGTTTCTCATGCCCCAAATTAAGATAATTTATAAACCAATCAAAGTAACAGCTACAAGTAAGAACCTCAAGTACATTTAATCCATGATTTGAAAATCATTCAAAAAAGATTGAATACCAGCAGAAAATTATAATTAATCAACTCACTATTTTTAAGACATTAAGGAAAAGTCATGGATTTATTCTTCCCTTTTAATATGAACTGTATCATGGGGTAAACACATAGAGGGTAAGTGTCTCTTTAAAGAAGTATTCCAGCTAATAAATGAAAAAGAAACAGGATCTTGTAATTTTGCAGTGATATGCCATTCCATGTGTATATTTAAATGTATATGCACTTCATGTGTAATTTTTTAAAAAGATTTTATTTGTTTATTTGACAGAGAGAGATTATAAGTAGGCAAGAGAGAGAGAGGAAGAAACAGGCTTCCTGCTGAGCAGGGAGCCCGATGCGGGGCTCGATCCCAGGACACTGAGATCATGACCTGAGCCGAAGGCAGAGGCTTTAACCCACTGAGCCACCCAGGCGCCCGACTTCATATGTAATTTTGAAAACTTTGAGGGCTTAATGGACCTCTGCCGTGAGGATCAAGAGCTGCTAATATCACAAAATGAGAAGCAAGTAGGCATTTATCTTCTAGTGAAAGAACTCAATATTATTTGAGGTAACAATACCAAAATCTGCTTTGATTAAGATTCTTAATCCAGCTATCAAATTATAGGATATGCAGAGGACCATGTTAAAAAACATGAGGATGCAGTCAGCAAAATCCAAACCATGGCTATTTTGTAGGACCATATTTCTTGAATAGATAAATCCCAAGAAAAGAAAGAGAGACAGAGGGATGGAGAGAGAGAGAAAGAGAGAGCACCTAGAGAGAGAATCTAAGAGAGAAAAGAGACTTAAAAATATCAAACAGTTGTGGGGTGCCTGGATGGCTCAGTCATTAAGGGTCTGCCTTCAGCTCAGGTCATGATCCCAGGGTCCTGGGATTGAGCCCTGCATGGGGCTCCCTGCTCTGCGGGAAAGCCTGGTTCTCCCTCTCCCACTTCCCCTGCTTGTGTTCTCTCTCTCGCTGTGTCTCTGTCAAATAAATGAATAAAATCTTTAAAAAAAATATCAAATAGTTGTACTGTATGGACATCAGTTAAATCCTCGTTCAAACACACAAAATAAAAAAAAATTTGACATTTTATGATGCAACTGAAAATTCAAATTGTCTGCTTATTTGACGATGCTTAAAAAAAACTATTGTTACATTTTTAGATGTTATGATAATGTGGCTATGTTAGAAAAAAAAGCCTCATATTTTACAAACATAACAATTTTTACAAATGAAATTATATGATGTTTGATATTTGACTTAAAAAACAAGGGATGTGGAATGTGGGTGTGAAGCAAAATAAAACGAGTTTGACCATGAATTGAGAACAGCTTATTGGTAGTTCAGGAGTCCATTTTATCATTCTGACCAGTTTTGTATGTAGTTGAAGTGTTCCATAATTAAAAGTTAACATAATAATACGTGTATATGCTGATCTTGGGGACAGCAGAGTACACAAGTGACATACATGGAAATAGCCTGTCTCTTCTTTCTTCATGGGCCTTCACTGGAGATATTTTTATTCCTTATTCTCCAGGAAAATTCTTTCCTACTTATCTGCCATATTTGCCTCAATCTCCTCAGCCTCTTTCCATGAGGCATCAGTGTTAGCATCTCATTTATTGCCTGTTATTTTTATCTGTCATTCATAGAGCTTACCAGTCTTTCATTGGTTTAATATAATAGAACAAACTCTGTGCCTGGGACCATCTGGAGTTCTGTTCCTTAATAAAATTTCTCTCAATACCTACCAGCCCTGAGGTGGTTGTGAACATGCTCCTGGGATAAAATAGACATCTATTTCATGGCCAAGTTCTGTCAGATTTATTTACTTGAACATTGTGAGGTCAATTTGTTATGGGCTTTTGGTTAGGTCAGTGTACTTTAATTGGCATTAGCCATGCACTGGGTTTTAAATATACCCTCGGCATCTCTAATTACAATACCACTTATTGTCCTGTTCTGGTAAATACCTGCTTTAGAGCAGTCATCTCATGAAAACTTCAGATATGTCTGCCAGGTGTTTCTAATAGACAACTCTAGTCACGAGGCTATAAATGATGGTCATTTTAAGACCTCTGTAGTTATGGAACCTGTGAGAAATTAAAAAGAAAAGTCAACTTATTTGACAATAAACTGAAATCATGAAGTAGTCTATTTAGAATATGAACTCAGTTCTATTAGGACAAATACATGGGTGAATAAGAAAATAGTTAAATTCTAGACAATGGAGAGGCTAGTGCCATTATTTATTAAGTTTATAAACAAAGGTATGTTTTTCCTTAGGTATCAGAAGCACTTTAGTTCTTTAACAGCAAGAATCTTATTCAGTTTTATACTATTGAAATATTTCTTGCCAAAATGACTTGATTTCAGGATCCAAAAAACCCCAGAAAATTTGATTTCCACTTATATACCACTTATAAACCATGAACTTAATCATTGTCTTCTAACTTGAGATGCACACTTCCCCGCATTTGATCCCTTCAGTAATTTTATCACACGTTCCTCCTTGCCAATTCTGATCATAGTCAATGTCATCAAAACTGTTACATGGAGTTGCTAATTCCAAGAGGCCACATTACATTGTGTTCCCTGGAGTGCGTAGAACCCAATGAGAATGGTGTTCCTTAGGTTGTGCAAAGTGGTGGCACTGATATTTAGAATGTATAGAAGCAAATAACGCCTACAATAGACTAGATCTTTGTGTCCTTCTCAAATTCGTATATTGAATCCCTAACCCCTTTGTGATGGTAGAACCTTTATGAATGGGGTTAGTACCCAAAGTTCTCCCTTTCACTCTGTGAGGACACAGTGAGAAGATGGCCATCTGTGAACCAGGAGCAGGTCCTCATTAGACACCAAATCTGCCAGCAACTTGATCTTGGACTTCCTGAGCTGTGACATATAAATGTCTGTTGTTTATAAGCCACCTAGTCTATGGTATTGCATTAGAGAAGCTGAACGGACTAAGACAACTCCCCTAAAATGGAACAAGTTATTGTTCCAAATTCCACAAAATCCCTAGGAAACATTCTGAAACAATCACCTTTTCCAATGGTGAATTATTTTTGAACTTCACAGTACATTTTCTCTTTGATTGAAAACATGGATTTTTGAAAGAAGCTTAATTAAAGGTAAAATGTTTTCATAACCAAATAAGAGCCTGTGATATTTAAACTATAAAGATTCCTGTTTAAAAGTAATTGTTGATTTGTTTCCAAGGCTGCAAGGGGAATAAAGGAGAAATTTAAATGGCAGGCTTGAGGAGAGAGGTCAGATGTTGCCACAGGCAAATGGAACATGAAGTTTAAAAGCTTCCGTGCTACACTGAACTCCAAAGCTGTTATTTTTAAGAGGGTTCTAAAGTTGGCAATCAAAATTCTCCCATTCTTAAATGAAAAACAGTAAATTTAATGTAATGCTCTTAAAAATAAATATACTCGAGTGGATGTTTTGGCTACTTTAGAGCTGGATAATCTGATCAAAAACCCCAAGAAGAAAAAGGAAAATACATCTGGGGAATGTTTTTCAGAGTGAAGACTTGGCTCTCTTCACACATATTTCCTTTAGCTTCATCACAAAAAGCTATAGCTATTCCAGATATTTTGAAAATTTCCCCCTATTGCTCAATGAATTTTCCCATTTCCCATACATGTTCATATGTTTATATATCTTCTTTTGGTTGAATCTCAGCTTCATGGTTTTCTGTGGTTGGCTAAACCTCTCTAAAACAAAACTATCTTCAAAACATAATGTCTAATATGAATTTTATAGGTCTGCCATGTAAGCCTCTGAAAAGGGGGAGAAAACACATTTTGTGTGTGTGTGTTTTCATTATCTTAATGATATGAGATCTGCTTGCTGGTCAAGTTCAGGGGACAGTTGCTGTCTATCTAGTACTCTACTAAGTTGTGCCTGTGTGTTGGTGAAGATAAAAACTCAACAACCCTTAACATCTTTCATTTTACTAAATAGCTATTAATCGACATTTTCTATGAACTTTGGTTCTAAGTGTAAAAGCAAATATAAAGCTCTAAATTGCTGTGAAAGAGCAAAAAATGCTAATGATTGTCCTCAGAATTAGTGAAACTCGCCTTCTCCTCCTGTAGAATTCACAATCAATGCCTCTGACCTTAACATTCTTTGAATGAAAGAAAATACAACTTTCTTGCCTCTCTTCTTGCTTTCAGGTTCAAAAACAATATAATGTTCTTCACATGGAATAAGAAGATCTTTTATGATTCGGTTCTATTTTTTCTGTCCAGGTTTCTGAAACCTTGAGAGAATAGATTTCAGGCTAATAAGCAAGGGAACATCAACTGCATTATCCAAAGATAAACTGGTTCCTATCACAGGTGGTGGTTTCACTCTCCATGGACAACCAGTTGGCTATACTGTTCCAGATGTGATGGAAATATAAATGGAAAAATAACATAGTAGTTAATGCTCAGACTTTCAAGGTTCAAATCCCAATTTTACTCACAAGCTTCATGCACTCAGGCATATTACGTTTCTTTTTAAGATTAAATTTATTTATCTTAGAGAGAGGGCACAAACATGAGTAGGGGGAAGGGCAGAGGGTGAGAATCTCAAGCAGATGCCCACTGAGTGCAGAGCCCCATGCAGGGCTTGATCTCGTGACCCATGAGGCCATGACTTGAATTGAAGTCACGAGTCAGATGCTTAACTGACGAGCCACTCAAGTGTCCAAGGCATATTACTTTTGTGTATTTATCATCTTCATACTTACTTCGTAAAATTGTGTGAAGATCAAATAAGATACTACACATAAATGGGTAATCATATAATTTATCATCTTCCAAACTGAGTTACTTTTGAGATGAAAGAGGGGGTTATTAATAATTATGTCAAGAGAACAAGTGTTCTCCTAGGAATTTTAAAAAGAAAACATTTAAGAAACTACCTGGTACAAATGATGAAGAAGTTTTAGCTCTTATTGTTGTGATATTACTCTTATCATTTTAGCTGTTGTCGTGAAAGAGATGACCCTTAAGCTTTCTTTCCAGCTCTGAGATTCTAAGATTTGTTAATGAATAGCTGTCATTTGCTAGCTCTGGTGAATCCATGACTAAACAGTCCATTTCAGGAAGGAGCTGAGAGAGGGAGAGGAGGATGTTAAGTGTGAAGAAATATGTTTATTTCTGGATTCAATGTGCTTTGTCTTCTGTGCACCAGCTAAGCATAAAATGGAGAATACCTCTGTCAGACCTGTGGAGGAGACCACTTCATCACATTGGCAACTTTCTTTCTTCCTATCAACTTTGGATTGTAAAAGACAAGTAAATTGAGTTGATGTTTTCTGTTATGACTTGCACTGACATGATTAATACGAAGCAACCTTCATGTTGCGTCGGAGAAAAGAAAATAATAGCACCTTGCAGCCAATGGAGGGTGTCAGGCACAGAGAATCTCTCCAAGTCTCTGCAGGGGCCCAGAAACATTTGTGTTCTCATTTCTCCTCAAGCTAAGAAGAAGAAGGAAAGAAAAGATGAATTCATTTTAAAGATGGATACATTTTTACAAGATTGGATGTAATAGCGTGAGTGTGCTAATGCTCTTTACTATACTGTTGTTAAAGGATCCCTTTCAAAAAAGGTAATATAAAAAATTTTTTAAAAAGGTAATATAATGACCCTCAGGTATAAATTGAACACGTGTTAAAGATTTTATTTAATTCATTAGTAAAATAAGGGGACCGGTATGTGTCAAACCAGTTCAAAGGAGAATCAAAAGAACAGGCATCTGTGTAAATGAGGCTTATGGAAATGAATATAAAAATGGAAGGAAAACTAACTTCTTCCATAGTGGGAAAAATTCTACTAGGCTCTTTATATCTACTATTTTCGTTCACCTTCATGATAACCATACAAGAGAGGTATGATCATACTTATTTAACAAAGAATGGTTATCATGAAGATGAACGAAAATAGTAGATATAAAGAGCCTGGTAGAATTTTTCAATAAAAACAGTAAGAAGTTAAAAAAATGTTAATTTTTATTCATTTCTATTAGAATTCATCCTTAGGGCCAAAACTACCAATAAGCCAATAGTCTTAAATTACTGGGCTTCTCATCAAAAGAGAGCTGGCCGTTCATGCTGCCTGCGATAGTATCTGGC
Source organism: Ailurus styani (assembly GCA_002007465.1). Taxonomy (NCBI): domain Eukaryota; kingdom Metazoa; phylum Chordata; class Mammalia; order Carnivora; family Ailuridae; genus Ailurus; species Ailurus styani. The sequence continues at coordinate 984,583 of LNAC01000404.1, forward strand.
CACCAGGCAATTCTTTGGGACAATAAAGAGCAGCCCAGTGCATCAATGAGCACAGTGGGACGGGGATCAGGAGATTAGAGACCCAGCCCGGTGAGTTTGGAAAACTCTCAAATCTTTCTAGTTGTTAATTACTTTATCTCTAAAGTGAAGATGTGTAGATAAAGGCAGAGAACTACTGGGGTCCTTCAAGGCTCTGAAATTCTGTGAAATGATGCCACAATAAGCTCCTTATATCATGTCACAGCTGAGAGAGTGAAGTTTGTGGTAAAGAGGAAACATGACAGGAAATTATGCCCATAAAGAGAGCAGTTATTTTTTTCAGCATAATACTATTATTGCTTTCTTCTATATTTTCTAACGGGTATTTCTTTAGGCATAAAGTGATGTCTGCAATATTTTATGTTATACACCTACTCTGCTTCTTAAAGAGTTAATAGAGTTCTGCACACAGTGGAACTTAATTAGTAGCCAATGAAGATGGAAATAATTCTTTAATGATTATTATCATTAACTGTTCTTCATAACATCCCTGGGAAGCAATGTCAGTGTAATTGCCTTAGTTTTACAGGTGAGAAATCTGAAACCCAGAGAAGGTGGAGCCACATGGCTAAAGTCACACAATTAGTAATTAGCAGAGCTGGGAATAGAATTCAGCATCCCAAATCCTGGGATTTTGTTCAAACAAAATTATAATCACAGCCTGCCAATGGACTAGGAGCCTTGGGGAAAGACATTCCCCTGAAAAGACCAGCAGCTTTATATTGCTAGCCAAAAGCACTGAGCAGGGTAGACTCCTGAGAAGTCATTTCTTTCTTTCTTTTTTTTTTTTTAATTTTTTTATTTACTTGACAGAGAGAGAGAGCGATCACAAGTAGGCAGAGAGGGGAGGAAGCAGACTCCCCGCTGAGCAGGGAGCCCGAAACGGGCCTCAATCCCAGGACCCTGGGATCATGACCTGAGCCAAAGGTAGGGGCTTTAACCCACTGAGCCACCCAGGTGCCCAGAAGTCATTTATTTCTTACATGTTAATATATTTTCTCATTCTTTATGATGATCTTTATATTAAAAATGTTCTTGTGATTCTAGACACCTTGTTAGCATGGCTTTTTAATTCTTGGGTAAAATGTCTAAGCTTAAAAGCTTGCCATAGCAATGAGGTTAGTGAGTTTAAGACTGCTGATTAAGAAAGTAGGTGGCCCGTAAAGTATGATTTATTTCACTCATTTATCCAACAAATGTTTATTGAGTGGCAACTACCTGCCAGGCACTGATCTAGGCATTAGGATTATAGCCACAAACCAAAATTCCTCTCTTAATGGACATCACAGTCTGGTGAGGTATAGAAAATAAGTAAGTATATGTATAATATAAAATTATTATTGACAAATGTAATGGAGAATCACAAAATCACTTTAGGAAATGAGAGTAGGCAATGTTTAGGGAGTTTGATATTTTTATTTTATTTTGGGGGCACTGAGAGGGGAGTTTGCTACTTTTATGTACAAATGTCAGGGAGGTCTTTTCTGGCGAGGTAACATTTGAGAAGAAGCCTAAAGTTAAGAGATAATGCTGGAAAAAAGGTAGCTGGAAGATTTAGTGTGTCCCAGAGTCTGGAGATACCACATGCTTGGCGGGTATATGGAATAGCAAGTAGGCTAGTGGGGATATAGCAGGCTAAATAAAGGGTAGTGCTAGAAGATCATGCTGCAGAGGAAGCTGTGTAGGTTCAGAGGCCAGGGTAAGAACTTTGAATTTTATTCTCATTGAGGAGAGAATGCATTGGAGGGTTTGAGGCAGAGCACTACCATGCTGTAATTTATATTTTATATTGCTGTGCCAATGGTGCTATGGAGAATGGACTGTAGTGAGTAAAATTGTGAGAAGACAGAGTTCAGAGTGCATTGCAGTAGCTGAGGAGACAAATCATGGGGGGGTTGTTGTGGATGTGGTGAATCAAGTTTGGAGACTGGATCTATTTTGAAGATGAAGAAAACTTACCTAGTGGATTGGTTATAGAGTGTGAAAGAAAAGAAGTGTCAATGAGTTAGATAATTCCAAGTTTTTTGGCCTTAGTACCTAAGTGACTGATGATACAATTTATTGAGCTAGAGAACACACGAAAAAAATTGGGGAAGGATGCAAGATTTCAATTTTGGACAAATTAAACTTGAGATATTTGTTTGAAACCTGAGAGAAGCTATTCAGCAAGCAGTGGGATTTGTGAGTGTGTATTTCAGAGGAGAACTTGAGACTACAAACATTGTTAGGAAAAAAAGTATGTAGATGGTATTTAAAACCATAGATCTGGTCAAGTTCATACCTAAAGATTAGAACTGTGGCACAGCAATATTTAGATGTTCGGAAGTGAAGGAAGATCCATATAGTAAACTGAGAAGGAGGAGAAGCCAGGTGAGTATGGGGTCTCAAGGTTCAGGTGAAGAGAATTTCAAAAGCGGGCATGATTACCTTTGTTAAATGCTGTTAAGAAACTGGATTTTAAAAGGACTGATAATTGACTGTTGAATTGGGTAATGTGGTCTTTGGTAATAAGGTCCTTGGTGACTTGAACAAAAATAGTTTTAGTAGAGAGGTAGGAATGGAAAGCTTCTCAGACGGCATTCAAGAGAGAATTAGAGGGCAGATATTGGAAAAAGACACAGAAAATTTCTTTTTGTATATCCTAAAGAAACAATTAGAGAAATGAGACAGTAACTGCATGATGATGAATAAATAACTTATTTTTTAAATGTAGGAGATAGTACATCATGTTTGAGTACTGTTGGGGCTAATGTAATAAAGAGGGGCTGTCAGGCAAGGGGACAAGGGATTGACAGAGATAATAGACAGTAAAAAATGTATAGGGCTCACAGATTGAAAATTCTTGTAGGCTTAAAATTCATTAGATTTATGTTACTGGAAAGAATGAGTTGGAAAGAGAAAAGACAGTGGGATGCTTGACCTTGAGGTCTTGTTAATATACAAGATCCAAAGCATGAAAAAAATGAGGATATTGCTTCCTTGTATGTTTACACTTGTTAATTCATTGACCCTAAGAGCACAAGTGTTAGTTCTGTTTTCTGGTACCATGAACATGCAGAATAAATGTATGTAGAATAAATTCTAAATATAACTAAAATTTTTCCTATTAGAGGTTGTCTATACTCTTTGTATTCATGCAATGGAGACAGAAAAGAAGGCATAACTGTAAAGGTTCTGTGTAGGCTCCAGGACAAAAGTGTGTGAATTGACTTTAGGATTATACAAATTAATCTGTTCTAACATAAAAGGAAGGTGTAATCTGTGTCAATAGAGGCAAATTGGTAAACTTAGAAAAAGCATGAAAATATGACAGCTATTTCCTGATTCCGGTTTTTCTCTGTGAAATGAGTAGCAAGAGCTCCAAAGAAGAGACAGCAAACTGGGTGGGGAAATGGAGGAGGATTGCTAGGCAGCCCTGAGGGCCTACTTGAGGTTTGTGGTCATAAATTTAAAGTGAGACCAGCCAGCACATTTATGTGTATTACAATATTAGGGTTTTTAGTTGAAATAAAATTTTTTTATTGAATTCCCACTTCATCTTTTCTTGTTTACTGCCACCCAACATAATATCTTCAGGCAATGAGGAAAGGATTTTATTTACATGAAAATTGGATGATAAAATTAGGCAGCCCACATCCACTCTTCTTTCTGGAAGCAAATAGACTGTACTTAAACTAATTTCTTTGCTTCAATTGGAGAGTTTTTCAGATACATTGCTTCTTCTAGAGATACGCATGTTAACAGACTTTCATTTTATGTTTTGAGAAGAAATAACTTTTTATATTGTATAAGTCACAGTATTCATTATGTAAAATGTAAGAGTCAGTTAAAAATATAAGGAAATAAAAGTCAGTGTTCCTATCAACCAGTGATAATCACTAGTAATGTTTTAGTATATTTCTTTTTTGGACTGTCTAGATAAATAGATTTATTTCTCTCCCAGTGGGACCACCCTTTAAAAAGTTTTATTATCCACTTTTTAAAATGCAATAATATATATTCTAAGTGCCTTTCAATGTCATTCTTCTAGCATATCATTTTTAATGAATTCTTTTGTGTGCACAGTTTTTTGATAGAACTGACAAATTGATTCTAAAGTTCGATGGAAGAGGAAAAGTATAAGAATACCTAAGAATATTTTGAAAAAAGAGGAAAACAGCAACAAAAAGTCCATGTCTTATAGCCCGGCAATACTGTTTCTAAGATATACATTTTATAAAAATATTAGCACTTTTGCAAAGTAACATTTTTATGGAGGAACTTACTGAAGCATTGTTTCTAATACATCACATTTAGAAATCACTCAAATGTTTTTCAATAGGTGAACAGGTAAATAAATAATGATACATTTAATTTAAAAATAGGGTTTCCAAGACATATTATCCAGTGGGAAAAATCATCAAATAATAGGTACAATATATTTTTTATGAAAATGAGATAAAAAATAACAAAACTCTCTGTATTTACATGCATATAAATATGCATAGCTGTACACCAAACCAATAACAATGGTTATCTCTGGAACAAGAAATGAGATTTGGGGAAGGACAAATAGAGCAATGTGAGAGAAATTTTTTGATGTGAGAGAAATTTTTGCACTTTTTACTGTGTATATTTGTGATTGGTTTATGTTTAATATTGAAAATGTGGCTATGCATTATTTGTTATTTATGTATATATTTTTATAAATAACATATAGTACATTTTATAAAGCACCTAAAAGCAGAACTTATTAACAAAATTTTGGAGCCTGTTATAGCTAGCTTTATCTGAAATATGTGTGTTTATGGATGGGAGCAGTTGAGGTTTCATTAAATAAATGAATTTTAAATTGGGGTGCAAAGGATTAACATTATTAGACAAAAATATCAGAGATGTAAAAAGCAAGTTGTATGAAAGCTCACAGGTTAGAAGAAGCATGGCATATTTGAGGAACAGAACAGATGTATGACTAAAACATAGAGATCAATGTAAAGAATAACATAGGGAAATATGGTGAGATTATCGGAGTTAAGATCCTGAAGGGGCCTTGTAATCCATGCTGGGATTTGGAGATTATATTAACAGTAATTAAAGAGTTCTTAAATTCAAGAGTGATGTGATCAGATTTACATTTAAAAAATCTCGTATATGCTTGAAAAAGGACACTGGATCGAAGGAGAATATATTTGGATAAGAAAGATCTATTCATACGTAGTGGTCCAAGTGACACAAGACAGTAAATTAGGCAAGTATTGTAGCAGTGAGTATGGAGACAAAAGGATTGACTTGCGGAATATCTATGAAGAGGAATTTATAGGAATTCCTGGTAGGTTGGACATTAAGGTAGGACAAAAAGTCAAGCTTTATGCTTTAAAAAAGAGACACTTATAAAACAAATACATGGAAAGGTCAAAAGTAAAATAATGAAAAAGTATAGATCAGGCAAGTACCAAGCATCTAGATATTTAAGAATTTCTATAAATCAATAAGAAAAAAACCCATTTTGATATATTTATTTTTCCCACTTTCTTGAGATACTATTCAAATATGATATGTAACGTTAAGTTGTACAATGTGATAATTAGACACATACATACTACAAAACAATTACCACAATAAAGTTAGTAAACACCTCCATCCGTTCACATATGTAAGATCTTTCTCAACAACTTTCAAATATATAATTACTTATTGTTAAATATAGTCATTATGCTGTACATTAGATCTCCAGAACTTATTCATCTTACACGGGAAATTTATAGCCTTTGACCAGCATCTTCCTATTTCCCCATCCTCTATTCCTTGTCAACCACTATTCTCTCTTTTTCTATGAGTTCAGCCTTTTTAGATTTCACATATATGTGGGAATTGTGTGTGTGAGTGTGTGTGTGTATGTGTGTATTTCTCTCTCTGATCTATTTCACTTAGCGTAATGCCCTTAAGTTCCATCCATGTCATTACAAAAGGCAAGAATTCCTTCTTTTTTTGAGTAGCTAAATCGTATTCCTCTGTGTGTTTCATGCCGTGTTTCCTTTATCTATTCATCCTTCAGTGGACACCTAGGTGGTTCCCATGTCTTAGCTATTGTGAATGATGCAACAATGAACATGGGAGTTCAGATATCTTTTCAAGATAGTGATTTCAGGGCGCCTGGGTGGCTCAGTGGGTTAAAGCCTCTGCTTTCGGCTCAGGTCATGATCTCAGCGTCCTGGGATCGAGGTCCGCATCGGGCTCTCTGCTCAGCAGGGAGCCTGCTTCCTCCTCTCCTTGTCTCTCTGCCTGCCTCTCTGCCTAGTAACCTGTGATCTCTCTCTCTGTGTCAAATAAATAAATAAAATCTTAAAAAAAAAAAAGATAGTGATTTCATTTACTTTGGATATCTCTCATGTACCTAGTGATCATTTAGATGTCTTTGGGAAAATGTCTATTCAAGTCTTCTGATCATTTTTTAATCAGATTTTTGTTTTTTGTTTTGTTTTGTTTTTGTTTTTGTTTTTTCCTGTTGAGTTGTGTGAATTCCTTATATATGTTGGGTATCAACTATTTATCAGAATATGCTTTGCCAGTATTTCCTATATTCCATGGGTTGCCTTTTCATTTTGGTGATTGTTTCTTATGCTTTGCTGAAATTTTAATTTGATGTAGTCCTACTTCTGCTTCTTCCTCTCCCTCTGTCCCCTCCTCATGCTCTCTCTCTCGTTCTTTATCTCAAATAAATAGATAAAATCTTAAAAAAAATAATTGCCAATACCAAAATCAAAGAGTGTTTTAAACCTACGTTTTTATCTACAGGTTTATCTAATACTGTTATAGTATGGGGTCTTACATTTAAGTATTTAATTTTGAGTTGTCTGAGTGGCACAAGATAGAAGTCAATTTCATTTTTTTGCAGTAAACATCCAGTTTTTCATCACCATTTATTTGAAGAGACTTTCTCCCTATTGAGTATTCTTGGCACCCTTGTCAAATATTTGTTGATCATATATCTGTGGGTTTACTTCTGGACTCTGAATTTCATTCCATTGAGCTACGTCAGTTTTTATGCCAGTGTCATACTGTTTTGACCACTATAACTTTGCAATAAGTTTGAAATAAGGAATTGTGATACCTTTAACTTTGTACTTCTTTCTTATGATGATTTTGGCCATTCAGGTTTTTTGTGGTTCCATATAGATTTTAGGGTTGTTTCTATTTCTGTGAAAAATGCTATTGAAATTTGATAAGTATTGTACTGAATCTATAGATCACCTTGGGTGGTATGGACATTTTAATAATATACAATTATTCTGATCTAGAAACTTGAGATATCTTTCCAATTATTTGTGTCTTCTTCAATTCCTATCATCAATGTCTTGTGATTTTCAGTATACATATCCTTTGCCTCTTTGGTTAAATTTATTCCTAAGTATATTATTATTTGTGGTGTTATCATAAATGAGATGGTCTTTTTTCTTTATTTTTCTCAGATATCTCATTGTTAGTGTCTAGAACTGATTTTTATATATTGATTTTATATCCTGTAGTTTTGTTGAATTCATTTATTACTACTAACATTTTTTGGTGGAGGATTTTCTATATAAAAGAAAAAATCATCTGAAAACAAAACATTTTACTTCTTCCTTTCCAATTTAGATGCCTTTTATTTCTTTATCTTGCCTGTTCCAACTAGAGCTTCCAGTACTAAACTGAGTAAGAGTAGTCAAAGTGACATCCTTCTCTTGTTGCTAGTATTACAGGAAAAACTTTCAAAATTTCACCATTGAGTATTATGTTAGCTATAAATTTGTTATGCATGGACTTTATATGTTTAAGTGTATTTCTTCTATATCCAAATTGTTAAGTATTTTTATAATAAAACAGTGCTGAGGTTTATCAAATACCTTTTTATGCATCTATCGAAATCATGGAATTTTTCTCTTTCAATCTATTAATGTGTTAAATTTAATATGGTATTAAATTTAATAACATTTAATGGTTTGCCTATGTGGAACCACCCTTGCATCCCAGAGATAAATCACACTTGATCACGGCGTGTGATCCTTTTAGTGTGCTATTGAATTTGGTTTGCTAGTATTTTGTTGAGAATTTTTTGCATGTATAATCATCAGAGATATTGGCCATTAGTTTTCTTGTAGTGTCCTAGTCTGGTTTTGGCGTCAGGATAATGTTGGTCTCATAAAATGAGTTTGTGAGTATACCTTCTTCTTCAAGTTTTTCAATTTCCCTTCTTCAAACTTTAGTTTCATAAGGATTGGTGTTAATGTTTCTTTAAATATTTGGCAAAATTCACCAGTGAAACCACCTGCTTCTGGGATTTTTTTTTTAAAAGATTTTATTTATTTATTTGTCAGAGAGAGAGAGCATAAGCAGGCAGAGCAGCAGGCAGAGGCAGAGAGAGAAGCAGGCTCCCTGCTGAGCAAGGAGCCCGATACGGGACTCAATCCCAGGACCCTGGGATCATGACCTGAGGCCAAGACAGTTGCTTAACCAACTGAGCCACCCAGGCCTCCCTCTGGGATTTTTTTTTTTATGGGAAGTTTTTGATTACTGATTCAATCTCATTATTAGTAACTACTCTGANGCCAAGGCAGCTGCTTAACCAACTGAGCCACCCAGGCGTCCCTCTGGGATTTTTTTTTTTTATGGGAAGTTTTTGATTACTGATTCAATCTCATTATTAGTAACTACTCTGATCAGATTTTCTATTTTTTTTTTCATAATTCAGTCTTGGTAAGTGGTATGTTTTAAGGAATTTATCCATTTCTTCTGTTATCCAATTTGTTAGCTTATAATTGTTAATAGTATTCTCTTATGATCCTGTTTTTGTGTGGTGTCAACTGTCATGTCTCCTCCTTCATTTCTAATTTTGAGTCTTCTCTCTTTTTTTCTTAGTCTAGCTAAAGGTTTGTTATTTATCTTTTCACAAAACCAGCTCTTAGCTTCATTGAACTTTTCTATTGCTTTTCTGATCTCGGTTTCATTTATTTTTGCTCTTTATTATTTCCTTCCTCCTGCTAACTGGGCTTCGTTAGTTACTTCAGGCATAAACTGAGGTTGTTTATTTGGGATCTTCCTTTTTTTTTTTTCTTAATGTAAGAGTTTATCAATATAAAATTCCATCTTTGAACTGCTTTTGCTACATCTTGTAAGTTTTGGTATGTTATGTTTTCATTTTTATTTGTCTCAATATATTTTTTAATTTTCGTTTCATTTTTAACCCATTGGTTACTTAGTAGCATATTGTTTAATCTCCACATATTTGTGACTTTTTGGTTTTTCTCCTGTTACTAATTCCTAGTTCATACCACTGTGGTCAGAAAAAATAATTGGTATGATTTCAGTCTTTCTATGTTTGCTAAGGTTAATTTTATTACCTAATATATGATCTATCCTGGAGGATGTTTCATGTCCACTTGAGAAAAATTGTATTCAGACTTTGGGGACAAAATGTTCTATATTTGTCTATTGGGTCCATTTTGCATAAAGTATACTTCAAGTTCAATGTTTGTTTATTGATTTTTTTTTTGACTGGGTAATCTCTGCATTGCTAGGATTTAGATATTGAAAACTACCCTACTACTATTCCCTTCAGATCTTTGAGTATTTGCTTGTATTTTTTAGGTGTTCAATAATCAGTGCCTATTTATTTACAATTGTTATATCTTCTTGATGAATTCACCCAATTATCATTATATAATGACCTTATTTGTTTCTTGTTACAGTTTCTGTCCTCTATTTTGTCTGAGCATAGCTACTCCTGCTTTCTTTTAGTTTCCATTTATTTGTGCAGAATATTTTTTGTCATCCCTTCACTTTCAGTTTGTGTGTGTCCTTACAATTGAAGTGAGTCTTTTGTAGACAGCATATGATTGGGTCTTGTTTAATTCATTCAGCCACTCTATGCGTTTTGATAGGAGGATTTATTCCGTTCATATCTAAAGTAATTATTGATAGGTAAGGACTTACTAATGCCGTCTGATTAATTATTTTCTGGTTGTTTTGTAGTTCCATTGTTCCTTTGTTCCTCTTTTGCTGTCTTCTTTTCGCACTGATCATTTTCTATAGTGGTATTGTTTGAGTCCCTTCTCTTTATTTTTTCTGTATTTTAAGTTTTTGTTTTGTGGTTACCATGACTCTTACATAAAACATCCTATAGATATAACAGCCTATTTTAAACTGATAACAACCTACTGGAGTAGGTCAAAATCCTATGCCCATAGTGGTGGGCCTGGATGGGAGCTTGGGTTTACAGGGGCTGATTTTGAGCTTGCTGCCTCAGGAACCACCACCCAGGGATGGTGCCAAGGTAGACCAAGGGCCTGGATTCATGGTGACCCACTTAATGACCCTTTGTCACAGAAATCATCTGGGGCCATGGAAGCCACCTGGGACCAATGGAGCCAGCAGATGGCTGGGTAAGCCAGAGGCCTAAGTCTACTGGGAGCTATCTAGAACCACAGGAGCTGGTCTGATGCTGGAGCATGCATGGGGGAGGGGGTCCAGGATGGTTAGGTACTCAGTTCACTCTTTCTCCCGTAGGGAGAGTGTGTCCCCATGTTGGGCTGCTCAGGCTTGGTTGAAGAGTGATAGGGGTAATGTAAATCCATTTTTCCTACCCTCTTCTGTGTGTCTTTTCTTATTTCTGTACTTGTTTTAGGTGTCCTAATCTCATCTGGAATTCTTACCCTTTGTAATGGTATTTTCATACACAGATAATTGTTCAAACTGATGAGTTTGAGAGGGAATGGACACTAAAATTCTTATGCCACCATTTGCAAACATCACTGTCCCCAAAAAGCTCAATTAAAAAATGGGCAGAAGGCTTGAATACCCATTGCAGATTGTGGGCAATGGACAGAATGTTCTGAATAGGATCCAAGAGCTCATCTGCTTTTGTGGTAATCAGCTACCTAAGAGAGTGTAACCCCCTTCTTCCAGCTGGAAGGACTGGATATACACATCTCCCTAGAGGTTCAATAGCTTCCTACACCTGAAAGTTGGGTTTTTCTCTTTCCAAAATTAGCACCCCCAGAGATGAGGAGCACCTCCCTAGTATTCTTACTGATGCAGACTTGGCTCAGTTAGGGACCATAGTGAAAGCAAAAAGTATCTCAGTATCACTCTCCTTTATAAAATAGTAATTATATTAAGAGATAAAATCTTGAATTCGCATGAAGCAACCCTAACACTCCAGTGGTTAATTAGTGTTAAATTAATGGTGATACAGCCCAGATTCTGACATTAGGTTATATGATAGTTTTATTTTTCAGTGTACCAAGAGTTTTTATTTTTACTTATACTTCATCAGAGTAAAATTGGAGCTTAGATGCTTCATGGCCCATTAGCAAATTTTATTTTTCACTTTCATTCTAATATGAAGTATAGAAAATGAAGATCTCTTAGAGCAGCCAAGATGCGTTTCTCTATTTCTGGGGATGACGAAAAGAGAGCAACTTGGCTCAAGCACATTAGCGATGATTTTTGACTATTTTAAAGACTGTCTTACTGGTCTTACACATAACATTGAGACAGGCTACTGAAAGAGATTTACATAGCCCCATCTTCAAAATCTTTGAGAAGTGGAAAGGAGACAACATGATATCATACCTCTTTAAAGGCAAAGAAAATAATTCCACGAAACACCAAGCCAAAAAAATGAAGAGAGAAAGCACTTTTCCTTAGACCTTTGAATTAAATTGACCTGTTTTAGGTCTTTCTAGAAAAGGGTTACCTCGTAGGTGGGAATAATTTCAAGCCTGTATTCCCGTTCAAATGACTGGAGGGATAAGTGTATAAAAAGAATACTCCATATCCTCTCTAAACTATAATCCCTTCCATTATCAATGGGAAAGCTCCAAACCTTAGCAACATGATTTAATGTAAAGTGATTCTTTGACATGACTAACCCATCAATAATCTTCTTGGGTCTAGAGTGAATAACGAAGAGAAATAAAGTTTCCATCCTCTATTTCACAAATTTTTAGAAGTAACTTCTGTTTTGTCCTTCATAAAAAGGCTTAAAATANCGAAGAGAAATAAAGTTTCCATCCTGCTCTATTTCACAAATTTTTAGAAGTAACTTCTGTTTTGTCCTTCATAAAAAGGCTTAAAATAGAGTTGTGAGGGATTTTTTGTTTTTGGTTTTTTTTAACTTAAAGCTCTATGGAATTGACCCAGAAATTTCACTGAGGAAGGAGATGACAGGGGTGGGACTCCGTGCTTCTACTCCTGCCTTTTTTAAAAATAGCTTTATTGAGATATAGTTCATATACAAGTAACCCATTATTTAAAGCATACCATTCCATGGTTTTTAGCATATTCACAAATATGTGCAATTATTACTGCAGTCAATATTAGAATATTTTCTTCATCTTAGAAGAAACCCTGTGTCCTGTACCTATTATCCTAACATCCCACTTGTCACCCCAGTTTTAGGCAACCAAAATTTACCTTGTGATTCTATAGATTTTTTTCTTTTATGGAAGTTTCATAGGAATGGAATTATATAATATTTGTTTTTTGTAACTGGCTTCTTTTACTTAGCCTGATGTTTTCACATGTTGAACATGTATCCATACTTCATTCGTTTTTATGTCTGAAAATTATTTCATTGTAATTTTTTTCCAATATGTGGTTATAGTCAAATTTTTATTTGAAATAAAAATAGCATTTTTATGCTATACCAAATTTAAATAAATATACTTGTTCTGTACTAAGAATAATAATTTCAATACTAATGACATGAAGATCTGTAAGTCTGCTCCATATCAAATAGTCTTTGAACCTATATTTTATCTTTTCTATAACCAACGATCCCACTGAATACTCTTGGTGAGCAAATGACCCAACTCCCTTTATTTATAATAAAACTAAAGAAAAATTGAGTTGGTGTGTGATAACCTTAACTAGTATGTTCAGGTTAACAATGACTGCCCAATCAAGTCTCCCTCTTTAACAAAGTACAGTATTCACAATCTTCACCGATACACCACATCTCTTGAAAAGCTCCAAATGAGATCTTGGATTTGAATCCCGATACCATCAATTTCTTCTTTTGGGACCTTTGGCAAGATGCTTGCCTATTCTAAGCTTTAGATTTTTAAATCTATGCAATAAGATAATAATTATATCTTAATCTCAGGGCTTTTTTTGGAGACAATTTAGTGAGAAAATGTATATAAATTTCAGGTACAGTTCCTGGTATACTGAATGCTGTTAAGCATTTAATAAATGTGAGTTGCCATTATTCATATAATTATTATCAGTTGAATCCCAGTATGTAGCATAGTGCTTATTAAATATTAATTGCCCCCAAATATTTGTCTAATAAGGAGTAGATGAATTAAGGAGCCTCTCAAGACTGGAGAACCCTACATTATATTTCTCATTTTATTAACCCTGGGCTTCACGACAGAGTTGTCTGTTCTGTGTATTATTTGGGGCAAGCTACTGAGGGAAGTTCTTCTCATGACAAAAGTAACTACTAATGGGGAGATGTGTCAATATCTGTATTGAACCTCTCATTGTCATCTCAAGGAGAAGAGCAGATATTAGGATGTTTCATTTCTGTCGATAAACAGTGATGGTATTACATCCCCTGCACTCCCTTCCAAGGTAAAATGACAACATCAGAATCCTTGGAAGCATTTTTTCGAGAACCACCTGGCATTGATTTTTTTTTTTTTTTAGGCTGCCCTTCCTGAGGACTCAGCAAATTTACAAAGTGAAGGAAGCAATAATTCTCTAGCCAAGAAAACTGCTGAAGTAAAGCCACATGTTCTCTCTATACCCATTGGTATAACACAGAGCCAGTTTGACAAAAATGCTGACCCCCTCCCTCCTGTTTGAAACTTAATTTCTGAGGAGTGGGGAGCCTGGAGCTAAATCTCTGTATTTTTGTTGCTCTTAGGTACCTGTGGGTGTATGTGTTCCATTTGATTTTCAAAGTTGTCGACTGCCTTGATTTACGATAGGGTAAGTCCAGAATTTCCTTTTAGGAATAAATTACAATTTATAGGAGGCTTGCTCTTTCTCTGTACATTTTTTGGATACATTAAAAACAACATAAAAATGGGACCTTTTCAAAACATAGTGGGGGAAAGAGGACACAAGTCTGCCCTGTCCTTTGAGTTCCTGAATCTGAGCAATTTGGGAGACTAGGTGGATATTTCTTGAGTGAGTGAAACTTTGGAATTTTGTAAGGAGGATAAATGAAGGAGAGAGAGTGAAATTGTATAAGGGAAGTTCTCAGCTACTCATTGCTGTCTCTTATTCTGTCTTTTCTTTCTTTCTTTTTTTCCCCCCTTATTCTGTCTTTTTGATGTCTGTGTTCCTATGGGTCATCAGCTCTCCTGGGACTGACCCTGTCTCCACTTTGCCTGATTGGGTTCATTACTTCCCCGTGGTAGAATGGGGACAAATCCCCACTATGTTTGGCCAAAATAAACTTGTTGTTTTTTAAAAGGATTATTTTAGGGAAAAGAAAAGATGAGAAATAAAACAAAGCTAAAGTAAATTAATCCCTTGCCTGAAAGAATAGAGAACATTTAAAAACGTGGAGGAAAGGGGGACTGTGGTGCTCAATACAGCCATAGATTGGCTTCATGGGCATGGCTGAGCAGGAAAACAGCACTTTCTTTCTTTCTTTTCTTTTCATTTTTAAAGATTTTATTTATTTGACAGAGACACAGCAAGAGAGGGAACACAAGCAGGGGCAGAGGGAGAGGGGGAAGCAGGCTTCCCACTGAGCAGGGTGCCTAATGTGGGGCTCGAAACCCTGGGATCATGAGCTGAGCCAAAGGCAGACATTTAATGACCGTGCCACCCGGGCACCTTACTTTATTTCTATGTACTTTAAACATCTCTACTTATCGCAAACCTGTGTTTGCCTTGGGCTGTCTGTGAGCTGTTTGCATATACCATTTTTTTTTTTAATGTGGCTTAAATAGTGTGTTACCATCCTTGGAGCCTCTGTGCTACATGTGGTCCTTCTTAGTTGGCCTTGCTTAAATCCGAGATTCACTATATTCTAATTGTGTGATCTTTGTAGGTCACAGTTCCATCAAAGGTAATAGGCTGAAATTCTAAAACCTGACTTGGAGGGCTGTTTTGAGTATTGCTGGTATTGTCTTCATGGTTCTTAGCAGAGGCTGGCACAATGTAGGAGCTCAGGAAAATGGCAGATATTTTTTGTTATTACCACGGCTGATTGGAAGTATCTGCCTCTTATGGCTAAGCTTTGGCACCTGTGTTTTAAGTTTTAGCTTCCAGTTTTCAAAGCGTAAGTGACTGACAAATTATTATGAATTACTTCTGTATCATTTCTGGTTTCTCTATATAATTTTTTAATAAAAGATTTTATTTACTTATTTGACAGAGATTACAGGTAGGCAGAGAGTCAGGCAGATAGAGAGGAGGAAGCAGGCTCCCCGCTGAGCAGGCAGCCTCATGCGGGCCTCGATCCCAGGACCCTGAGATCATGACCTGAACCAAAGGCAGAGGCTTTAACCCACTGAGCCACCCAGGCGCCTCTCTATACAATTTCTAATGACCGTACTTCCTATTGCTTTAGGCACCTCATGAAAACACCTGTAAAGATTCTTCCACAGAAGTGAAGGGCACAGTAGGCATTTAAATTCTTTCCTTCTCTCGATAGCAGGGCTCAGAGTTTCTTATCTCAGAGATGGTAGACCAGCTTTTACTTTTTTGAGTACTTAGTTGCTTATCAGAACTAGAAAGGCAAATGAACAAACCTGTAAAGAGTCAAAGTATATATAAATTTTGCTCCCCTATTCCCGCCTTAATGGTCTAATAGCGAATTCTCCAACCCACATTCAAATTTTACTTTTCTGTGTTCCACTGGTATTGACTTAAATATTGAGCAATGTAGTAAGCCATGTGTCACACTATACTACTTTTTAAAAAAAAGATTTTATTTTGTTATGAGAGAGAGAGAGTATGCAGTGGGAGGAGCAGCGGGGAGAGATAAGCAGACTCCGCACCTCTGCACTGAGGACCAAGCCCCATGAGGCCTCGATCCTAGGTCCCCGAGATCATGACCTGAGCTGAGACCAGGAGTCCAGTGCTTAACCATCTGAGGCATCCAGGTGCCCCAACACTATATTACTTTTAGTTGGGCATGGGCTAGGCTAGGCTTGGGCAGTAGTGAACAGGGCCAGAGGACAAAACCCAGAAGATTTGTGATTTCAAGAATTAGCAGAAGATTAAGCCAAGCGGTAAGTCTAGCACCATGTAACAGACTGAAGCCACTAATTTGAGCAGAGCAGTGAGTCAGTGGGACTGGGGTCAAGAGAGCAGATGCAGTTACTGGGGAAAGAAGAGATTAATAGAGAAACAGTGTATTTAATATAGAAGGAAGGTTGCTGAAAAGCCTGTGAATCTAGTGCTCACATCAGCATTTTCTGTTTCTACTTCCTGGGTATATAATTATAAGCAAACCCATTCCCTCCTGTGAATTGTATTTTCCTCACATATAACATAGGAAGGGTATTTATCTTCCCTTCCAAGGCGCTAGTGATATAAACAATAATAAAGCACTTCATAAACAATTGAGCACTATGTACATTATAAGGTAAAGGTAGCCTGGGGGTTAGAGGCCGCATGCAGATGTATTTCGTTTGGCCAAAATGTGGCATCCAACCTACGGGTTACAGACAGTGTGGATTTCCTTGAAACACCGACAGATCTGGATGGAGCCTCTGGGCCGTTGTTACTGTACAACAATAAGAGGCTGGGTATTTGGGTTTGTCACCTGTAATGAGAGATTCACGTCTCCCCTCTGCTCAGGATCCAGACCTGACAGCCCAGGGTATGATTAATCAGGGCTCAGGGCTCAGCAAGCAGCTCTCCACACCTGGCAGAGCCTGACAAAATCTTCGCAATCAGATTAACAAAGCAGTGATATGATGTCCTGTCAGTGGGGGCATGGACATGGAACACCATTATGCAGAACAATTTATTATCATAGCCGACCTTGTCCTGGGCTTTTGACTGCATATTGATGCAGAGCAGCTCACTGAAGATGCTGGACAAATGCGGCTAAGGCATTGGGAGAGCAACCAGTAGCAAATCGAAAAGTAGCTCTTTCTTCCGCACGCTCAGCTTGAGAAGAAACGAAGTTGTGGGGACACCATTCATTTTGCTATTTCTGAGTCCTTTCACCTCCACTTCAACAAGATACTGGGACTGCTTTTCTTTATTCCTGAGTAAGTTTTTCTATTTCTTCTTCAATTATTTTTTCCTCTCTGGTGCTGAGGAGGTCACTGGGGTGGGATAGTGGTAGAACTTTTTATTTATTTATTTTTTAAATACCAATTCTCCTTTTCTTTTTTTGGAACAGTCCAGGATATACCTGTTCCCTTCAGAATCTCCTTTTTTTCCAAGCCTATTGTCCTCACTCAGTAAGTGTATGATGTCACTCACAGGTACCACGAGGCATCACTTTCTTGCATCCACATCAGGCTACTGCCCCCAGACACATGGGACTTCCCATGACAGTTCACTGAAATACCCACCAAGAATTTTAGACAGAGCTTTAGTCATGTTCCACCTCTGCTAATTTAATAAAATGGGAGGCCCTGGTATTATTTGGTTAATTCTTTTAAGCTTTAGCTTCTTCTTTCTTAAAATGGCCATTATAGGGAAGACGGGACAGTAAGCTCTGTTTCATCTGGCTACCTTCATAGCACTAAAGTGCATTGGATTAGGGGTTGCACTCTGAGCCCGTGACCAGCCTGGTAATCCCAACTTCAGTGCACTTCACAGACCTGGTGATCTTAGACTTGGAAGGGAAAAAGACACAAGAGGTCCCACTGACACCTTCTGGAGCAAGCCACATTCTCCGAACTGCATTTCTCAGAGGGTGCTTGCCTACTTACCTCTTTGGTCACCATCCTTGAGTGCATAGATCCTTTATAGAAACCGATTGTAATGATGGGAGGGTAAAATCTAGTTTCATTTACACAACAAAAATACACCTTCACCAATGCCATGTTTATAAAACATACTCCTTGGGCGCCTGGGTGGCTCAGTGGGTTAAAGCCTGTGCCTTCGGCTCAGGTCATGACCTCAGGGTCCTGGGATCGAGGCCCGCATCGGGCTCTCTGCTCAGCAGGGAACCTGCTTCCTCCTCTTTCTCTGCCTGCCTCTCTGCCTACTTGTGATCTCTCCCTCTGTGTCAAATAAATAAATAAAATCTTTAAAAAAAAGCTCTTTAAAAAAATAAAATAAAACATACTCCTTGTCTTTGGAAAAAGATGTTGGTGTCACAGTTTAGGTTCCCCAGGCAGTACACTTTGAACAGAGGTTTGTGTATGGCAAATTTATTAGGAAATGCTCTTGAGGGCAGTACTCCTGGAACAGAGGGGAAGGAGGAAGGATGGGGCAGAATGAAAACTTAGGCTATGTTGCAATCTCAATTTAATTTTTAACCAATCCCATGGATAAAAATGAGTGGGATAGCTATTCACTTTTCCTACACACTGGAGTTGAGGGTCAGGCCTTTATACCCTACTTTGACCATCACTGGTTGTGGGAAGGCTCTAGGAAGGGGTTTTAACTTTCACAGAGGCAATACTGTCTAGACCTGAGCAGCTTGGGGTGGAGCCTGGGGCAGAGAAGCTGGATAAAGGATAGGTTTTATGCTTTTTCTTAGTGCAGACATTTCCTCTTTCAAAACCACTCAGCTCTTTGCCTGTAACACCTCCTGATTTTTGCATAATGCTTTATATTTGACAGGGATTATCTCATATATCCCTCCTCTGGGACATTTTTTGAAGCCAGTGAAGCAGCTATCATTCCCATTTTAAAGAAAAGGAAATAAATTCTGAGACTCCTTCCAAACACTGCTTCCTTGTGTCACCCTCAACAAATTATCATTTCTGTGGGACTAAGCTTCCTTTTCAACAAATTGGAGGTGAAAATAGCTTCCATGCCTATTGTTTCATCCCCGATTCAGGATCTATGGTTGTGTACCTTGCACAGATGTATGTGTTTGCTAAGTGGAACACCTGTGTCCTGTAGACTCCTGCTTCAGGGCTCTCTCCATTGCCCCACACTGCTCCAACGGGACAGGTCAGTGATGGTCCGGACTATGCTCTGAGACAGCAGACAGGATAGCATGCAAAAGAAGTAAAATGCAATCTAAAATGTCATCCCCAGTGTGCAGGTGTCCTGCAAGTGTTTGGAATTGCATGAATAGCAATGAATAATATTTCCATGTTATGTGTGTCCTGAGATATTTTTTTCCCCTTCCAGATAAAATGATTCGTTCTCCTAAAGTGGAATCACATGGAACAGACTTGGCAGGATTCTATGCAACACTCATGCCTATTTTTTCTTAAGCTATTTGTTGACACAAGGCTTTTTCTGCGGTATACATGCTATTCTCTAAATTTAGCTTGTTCTGTTAGTGAAATATGAAAGCCGTGACATCTAACTTGAGTGTTTGTCATTCTCACATCACATTCCTAACCTCTGGATATTCCTGGTACACTCTTTCCAACTGAGAGGGTTTGCAGAACTACTCTACACCCATGGGTAGCATCTTTTTCCCCTATCCATGGGGGTGATGTTTAGCCTACAAATTTTCTTGCAATTTCAGCCAGCATTTAGTGCCCAAGAAAATTACCTGAAAGTGTGGGGCTGGAGCTGACCCAAGTCAGACCTCATCAGCATTCAGTAATACAGGTAGGAGGTGAGAAGAGGCGAGACATGTGGAAAGGGGTTCGATCAAAGAAGAGCGGTGAAGCAGAAAATGAGGACATTGCCAGGTTGCTTGGCCCCGATTTCATGTACCTTACAAGCTGTTTATTACAACAACATGAGATCTCCTGATCTACCTAAGTGTGCCTTTTCTAACACTATGGTTCTTATATTTGGGGTAACCTGGCTGTGTCGTATGTAAGCTTTGGTTTTAGAGGAAGAAAATGAAATTATGCATCAATTTGAAGGAGAGAATGCTCCCAGCTCCCTGATGCAAAAGAAATGGAGGAAGGCAAGCAAGAGGAAGTTCTTTTGCTTTGCACTATGCCTTTGTCCTTGACAGCTGCTCTCAAAAGCTTGGCCCATGAACTACCCTTCTAGATTTGTTTGAACTTTTTCTGATACACTTCGGTGAATTTTCATTTCTCCTCCCAGGTATTTCTCTTAAAACCTTTACTTTTTGACTCTAAATCTCTTTGAGGAAATATTCTTAATGTTCTTAAAACATTATATTGATTTAAATTGCATTCTTTAATGCATTAATTCATTTCATATATTTGTAATCACAAATATTACTAAATGATGTGTTCCCCATCATTGGAAGGAGCCAAAATGTTCTAGTCACAGTTCAGGTTCACAGTGAATATTGAATTTCACTCTTGTCCCTTCCTAATGTGCTATAGTAAGATGAGCTGAAATGAAGTCATTAGAGAAAGATGGGAAGGTCCCCATCTTAATTTCTGTCACCTTTTGGTGGGTAGCCACAGGAGCTAATCAGTCAATATATAGCATTTAGATATGGGATAAAAGATTAGAAGTAAATTTCTATGTATAGCCTCCTATCGACTGATAGACTCCTACCATGGTCATAGTGGACATGAGCCGTAATATTAACTACGGCTGTAAGGCCAATTCCATTTTGTAGAATAGGAAAGGCATATTAGAGCTTCCTTAGAATATCCTGAGAGTGGGGCATGCATTAAACCAAAGAACTTAACAGTTTTATCTAAAATAATCAATAATGTCTATTATAAACTAAGAAGTCACATCTCAAAGGATTATTCTAATCATTTATACATCAGGTCTGTCCCATCTTAAACTGACAGACAAAACCACTGAAAGAAACCAGTGATTTATTCTAACAGCAAAACCCTTTAACCTCAGTTTTCCCTCTACCTATGCAAGCATAGCTACTCATTGTCTCTTTGTTTAGAGTGAAACATCTGAAAACAGTGTTCTCCAATGTAGAATGTTAGGAGAAACTCGCTGTAGAGTAGCAGGAACTCTGTGCTATCTTGTGATTTTGCTGTAAATCTAAAACCATTCTAAAATAAAAGGTTTTATTGGTTAAACGTCCAGGTCTTGATCTCAGGATCATGAGTTCAGGCCCCCAGTTGGGCTCCATGCTGGATGTGGAGCCTACTTTAAATGAATGAATGAATGAACAAATAAGTAAGTGATAAATAAAAAGTTTATTAAAAAAATATTGTCTCTTCACCATCTCCATTTTCATCAAATCCCACTCCCTACTCAAGCTACTGCAATCTGATTCACTCAGCACTGAACTGAAAGGACTTTACAGAGTTACCAATAATCGCCATGTTGATAAATCCAGTGATCTCTGGTAGTCTTTATTTCCTTTAACATCTTAGGCATATTGAGCACTTCTGATCACTCTCTCCTTTTTGAAACATTTTCAAAGGAAAAGACCATTGCTCTTTATCTGAAACAGAGACCTGAATGTGAATGTGCTGTGTACTAAATAAGAGAGGACTGTATTTGAAAGGCACAGTCTTCTTTAACAATCAGTAGAGGGGTGCCTGGGTGACTCAGTCGGTTAAGCATCTGCCTTTGGCTCAGGTTGTGATCCCAGGTCCTGGGATCGAGCCCTACATCGGGCTCCCTGTTTAGTGGGGATTCTTGTTTCTGCTTCTTCCTCTGCCCCTCCCCTCCTCTCGTCCTTTCTCTGGCTCTCTTTCTCAAATAAATAAAATAAAATAAAATAAAATAATAAAATAAATAAAATAAAATAAAATAAAATAATAAAATAAAATAAAATAAATAAAATAAATAAAATAAATAAAATAAAATAAAATAAAATAAAATAAATAAAATAAATAAAATAAATAAAATAAAATAAAATAAAATACAACCAGTAGAGTCTGGGGAGCTATAGGGTGCAAAGANAAATAAAATAAAATAAATAAAATAAATAAAATAAATAAAATAAAATAAATAAAATAAATAAAATAAAATAAAATAAAATAAAATAAAATAAAACCAGTAGAGTCTGGGGAGCTATAGGGTGCAAAGACTGACAGACTTTCAGAAGTGGGGGTATTGAGAGATAGGTTAAACTTCAGCACTGAAAGATTGGTTATTGGGACGATGCTTTTGCTGATTAACTGACTTAAATGTATGGTTTCCAAAGACGGTTGTTGCCGTACAAGTCCTCACTGACCAATTGAGATGGATTTAAAACCAACTCTGGAGATTATTTTACATTTCTTGGACTGTGGCCAAAGAACAACCAGCCCTTTCCTTGAATTATTAGAAGTAAATCAACTTTTTAATTTCTCCCTTGGCTTCTGTTCCTCTCCTCACTTTCCTCCCATGTCGTTAATTCCCCCATTTCAAGATTTATTTGCCATACCATTTTCCCTATTTTAAGTGCTAAACACTTAAGTATTAGAATTCCTACTGTCCATACACTTTATGTGCATGCAATTTCATGTGTCCTAAGACCTCTTCTCTCCTCATCAATCTTTTGATGATTTCAGCTATGTCTTTAAACACAATTTCCTTGCTTTTACCTCCCCAGAGTAGATTTCTAGCTAAGACCTTACCTCTCTACCTCATATTTTTATATCTAACTGCCTAATTAATATCTTCATGTCATTGTCCAGTGCATATTTCAAGCTCAACATGGCCCAAATGAATCTCCACCTAAAAATTTGCTTCCATTGATAGCCCTGTTCATCTCAGCTAATGGCAATTCAGTCATTATTTTTTACATTTTATTTTTATTGAAATACAATTGACATAAAATTGTGTAAATTTAAGGTATACAGCATGTTGATTTGGTGCATTTATATATTCCAGGATGATTATCACCATAGCATTACCTAACACCTCTCTCATGTCACATATTCATCATTTCTTTTGTGGTGGGAACACTTAAGATCTAATCTTTTAGCAACTTTGAAGTTTATAACACACTACTATTGTTTATAATCATTATTCTGTGCATTAAGTCACCAAGACTTATTTATCTACTATTTCTAAGTTTGTACCCTTAAACATCTAATTTCCTACTCCTCAGTCTCTGGTAAACACAATTCTACTCTCAGTTTTTAACAAGTTCACCTTTTTTAGATTCACATATAACTGATATACAGCGTTTGTCTTACTCTGTCTCACTTGGCAGAATGCCCTTATGGTCCACCATGTTGTCCTTAATGGCAAGTTTTCCTTATTGTCATGGCTACATAATATTCCACTATGGGGTGTGTGTGTGTGTGTGTGTGTGTGTGTCATTGTTTGATNGTGTGTGTGTGTGTGTGTGTGTGTGATTGTTTGATGGACACTTAGGTTGTTCCATATATTGGCTATTGTGAATAATAGTGCAGTAAATGTTCTAAAAGGTGTGAGATGATATTTTATTGTGGTTTTGATTTGCATTTCCCTGAATGAGTAACCATGCTGAGCATCTTTTCATGTACCTGTTGACCATTTAGATGTATTCTTTGGAAAAATGTGTCTTTAGTTACTCTGTCCATTTTTAAATCAGATTTTGTTGCTATTGTAATTGAATTGTGTGAGTTCTTCACATATTTTGAACACTCAATAAGTAAAAGACAGTTTCAACAAATGATGTTGGGAAAACTGGATAACCACACACAGAAAAATGAAATTCGAACCTTGTCTTATACCACTCATAAAAAATAACACAAAATAAAAAAAATAACAAAATGGATTAAAGAATTCAAGACCTGATAACATAAAACTCCTAGGAGAAAACAGGGAAGAAGCTGCTTGACATTGGTCTGGACAGTGATCTTTTATTGGATATGACATCAAAAGCTCAAGCAACAAAAACAAAAATTGGTGAGTAGAACTACATCAAAACAAAAAGCTTCTACACAGAAAAAGACACAATTTTTTAAAAAGGCAATATGGGATAGGAGAAAATAAAAGCAAACCACATATTAGATAAGAGGTTAATATCTAAAATTTATAAAGAATTCATACAGTGCAGTAACAACAAAAACAACAAAAAAGCAACCTAATTTTAAAGTGGATGGAAGACCTAACTAGATATTTTTCCCAAGAAGACATCCAAATTGCCAATAGGTACATTAAAAAAAATAAATAAAAAAACGCTCAGTCATAGGAAAATTCAGCCTTTTGCTATGTTGCCTTATGAAGGTGGAGGGGCAGTGGAAAAGTTTCTCCTACCGCTGTGACTGAACTTATATTTTGAAGGGTTTTTTTTTTTTTTGATTATTTGTTTGTTTTACTGCTCCAGTGGTGTGTTGAAATCTTTTGGGGAGAAAGCTGTTATTTCTGTAAATTTTCTCCTGCCCATGGTAATTTGCCCAGGTGGCACATTCTGGGTTTTTTCCTATGAAAAAGGAACTACTACTATTACTATGAGAGGGGTTGTGGCATGTTTGTAGGCTCTGCTGATTCTGCAGCCTTTGTGCGGGTCTATCTGCTTGTTACTAGAGGCACAGATGGGTGAGACTCCTTCCAGGTCCCTTGGCATCTGGTGCTAGATCCCACAACACCCACAAAGGTGCTTTTGTTCATGGGCAGATATCTAATTCATTATTAAAAAATAAATAAGGACAAAAAGGAGGATCATCTTACACCACTGTACTTATGCCCATGTCATTGCTCCTTCTAGCACCAATCTGTTCTGTTGGAATAATCCTTGACTTTTCTCCTCTCACACCACACTATTCAACCTGTCAACAAATCCAGTTGACTATAACTTCAGGATAAATCTATAAAATGATCACATCTTGCTTTCTCCATGGCTACTGTCTTAGGCCTAAGCACTATGATTGCTTGAGAAGATTACTGCAATAGCTTCTAAACTTACTGGCCTACTTGTATTCTTGATCTTCTCACCTACTATTAAGTTGAGCAACCATCCTGGTTTTCTTGGAACTTACCTAGGTTTAGCACTGACATTCGTATGTCTCAGGACACCCCTCAGTCCCACGAAGCTGGGACAGGTGGTCACCCTATCATTTACTCTCCAGACAATGTCCAGAGTTTCCTTTTAAAAACATGAATCAGATCGTATCACTCTTCTGTTCAAATCCTTCAGTGACTCCCTACGTCACTTAGAATAAATGTTAATATCCTTACAATGGCCTACAAGACGCTATGCACTGTATTCCATTGCTTTCTCTGTTCTTCTGACTTTGCTACAACTCCTCTTCTCATTGTTTTGGAAGAGCCACAGCGACTTTTATGTTCCTTGAACTTTTCTCTTTTAGGATCTTTGTGTTGGTTGCTCCCTCTGGAATACTCACCCTCTAGATACATATGTGACTCATACCCTTGTTTATTTTGAGTCTTTGCTCAAATGCTACTTTCTCAATTATCTCCACCCTGACTATTTAACTTAATGTTGGAGTACCCACTCTCAGAACTCTGAAGCTTAGTTCCATGCATTTTTTTCTCCATTGTGTTTACCACTTTTAACGTATTATATAATCTACTTACCGATTATGTGCATGTCGTTAACAATGGAATATAATCTAATGAGGTTAGGAATTTTTCTCAGTTTTGTTTACTGACGTATTCTCAGTGCTTAGAATAGTTTCTAGCACATGATGGATCCTCAATACATATTTGTGAAATGAATAAATTAATGGCTCTATATACCATCTACACATGGAATGTTCTCTCCCTCTCTTTCTCTACCTCTTTCTCTCCTCCTACCCAGACCTTTCATAATAATTCAGAACTCTATATATTTCTGCCTTCTTCACTATATCATCAGAGTATCCTACAGGGATTTCAGACTCAATTTATTCAAAGTGTAATTCATTATCTTCCTACTAAAGCCACACCTCGGGCGCCTGGGTGGCTCAGTGGGTTAAAGCCTCTGCTTTCGGCTCAGGTCATGATCTCAGGGTCCTGGGATCGAGGCCCGCATCGGGCNTAATTCAGAACTCTATATATTTCTGCCTTCTTCACTATATCATCAGAGTGTCCTACAGGAATTTCAGACTCAATTTATTCAAAGTGTAATTCATTATCTTCCTACTAAAGCCACACCTCTTCCAATATGTTCTTTTCGAGTGAATGACTGTATTTTGTACCTGATTATGCAAACGAAGAACTTGAGAGTTATTTATGACACCCCTTTCTCCATGATCTACCATATCTAAAATTCTATCACTTCTAAATGAGTGGAATCTCTTCATTTTACTCCATCTACACTATCAACATCCCTACTCACACTATTATCATTTCTCAGCTGGCAGATGTCTTTAACTGATTTTTAAAAATCTTCTCTCCTCTCTTTTATCCATTCTTCCCACTGCAGCCAAGCTGAAACACAAAAATACAATTCTGTCACATTGTGAATATATGCATACCACTGTCACTGTGCTCAAACATTTAAATATTTTTTTATTGCCTTTAGGATAGAATAAATAGTAAATCATCGATATGGCCTCCAAGACCAGGTATGGTCTGGCCTTTGCATACGTCACTAACTTTATCTAGTGCTAACTTCCCCCTAGCTCTCCTAATTCTAGCCATAAAAGTCAGCTGGTTTTCCTTAAAAGCTTTATGCCCTTTCTGTCTTGAGGCGTTCATATGTGCCTTCCTTCTGCCTGAAATGCTTTCCTTTTCTACCTTTTCCTTATTTACTGCCTGCTTCAGAGCTCTGCTCAAACATTGATCTTTCTAGATAATGTTTTGGGACTCTCCAAATCTGGTCAGTGTCATGATTAGGTTCTCATAAAATCATTCATTTCTTTCTGTAGTCCTTTTAAAAAGTAACTTAAATAATTAGATGATTGCTTTTTAAATTTCTGTCTCCCTGATAAAATATCAGTTACATGATGGAAGAGACTATTCTTTTTCACTGCTGTTTCTCAAGCATTTAAACAGTTTGTCTTGGTCCATTTGGGCTGCTGTAACAAAACAGCACAGACTGGGTGACTTATAAAGACGGAAATTCACTTCTCACAGTTTCTAAGGCAGAAGTCCAAGATCATGTTCCAGAATGGTTGTTTTCTGGTATAGACCCTTTCCAAGCCACTTTCCAGGTTGCACACTACCAACTTTCAGCTATATCCTCACATGGTAGAAGTGGCTAGTGAGTTCTCTGGGTTCTCTTTTAGAAGAGCACTAATCCCATTTATGAGGGTTCCATCCTCATTATGTAAGTACCTCCCAACCTCCTATCTGTAAGCATCATCACATTGGGAATTAGGATTTCAACATATGAATTTTGGAAGAATACATATATTGAGTCCATAGCATAATTCTTTGCACATTTTTGGCACTTACCAATATTTATGAATGAATAGACAAATAGATGGGTGGGTGGATGGATGAATGGATAGATGAGTGAGTGAAGATTAAATTCTAGTTGATACCTCTCTGATTTTGTCCTTCCTCTCTCTACTTTCTCCTAATGTCATATTGATGAAAATCTTCTGAACTACATAATAGTTACATTTTGAGCATCACATCTATGACAGCCTTTTTCAATAGTGATAAAGAATTATTTCCCCCCCTTAGCAAGTATAGCTGCAAGTTAATCAGTAATTAATTTTGTAATGTTCATATGTTATGTAAAATAACAAGCCTGTGCGTGCTTTCATCTCTTAGTGTATAGTATGCTGATACGAAGCCAGGATATCAGGAAACTAAAAGTCTTGGGAGAGTGTCTTACCTGAGAGGCTTTAGGTGAGGGAAAGTGTATAGGATGAAATTAGAGTGATTATAAAGTGTTTTCATGGAAGATACCAAGTGCTGATTGGAGGGGTTATCAGAATTACAAGTATAGATAAAAGCAAATATTAGTAAGGTAAATTACACAACAGAAAATTTCTGTTCAGGGAGGAAACAATAGGAAAATTGATTAAATTCTCCTGGATAGAGCCTTGCAGACGATCTTGTAAAAACATCACTCACCTGTATACTTGTTTTACTAGCCATATTAAAATAAGTGACTTATCTGTCATTATTCCCACCCCCCCAATTTGTATTCTTAACAGAAGTGTAAAGATTTGATTATATTAAATTTTTGGAAAGATTGTAGAAATATATATTAGAAAACAAATTATTACATTGGTTTCTGAAATGTAGGATGGCAAGATTAAGATGAGCTCTTCTAACAAAGAATCAAAATAATAATGGCTTAATCAATGCAACAATTTTTCATAAAGTTAATAATATGTGTATAAGTGGTTCAGAGCTAGATCAGATCTTTCACAGTGTTGGGACCCAGATCTAGCCTATGCCCTTCAGTCTCCAGGGTCGTGCTCCAATCCAGTACTACTTACCAACCACGTTATAACCTCTGGGAAGGGCACAAGGGGTAGGAGAGAGCATGCCCAGAAAGGGCACATATCAGGTCTGATCCCATTGGTCAGAACTTAGTGCTAACCATAGCTGACTCTAAGGGAGGTTGAGAAATAAATGCATTATCATTAAGGCCATGTGTCTGTTTAAAATTGGGGCTTCTATTACTGTGAGAGCAAAGACAAGCATGTTTTATGAGAAAACTAACAATCTCTAGTATAGTCAATAAATCTAATCTCATTCACTTTTTACAAACTTCTCACTAAACTTGTTTTCTGGAGTTGGTTTCCAGGGAAAATATTTTTTGGAATACCTTCTGCTTTTGGTTAAACAGGCCAATGTTAAGTAAAAATAGTGGTAACTAAGGTCAACATGAGAATGAGTGGAAATTCTTACATGGAGAATAATTATAAGCTATAAATGAGTAACAGAAGTCAACTGAGTTATTTTTCTTGATGCAAACAAAATTTTGTGACTACAGGCTACCTGTGATGGAGACTCCATATCATTTTTGCTTTCTCTATGCATCCTGAGTAGCTTGTGTTTTTCCTAGTTAATTTTTGCTCTGATCTGTAGTATCCACTGAATTAGGGAGAGAACCATCTTCTTTTTTTTTAACTTTTTTTTTAAAGATTTTATTTATTTATTTATTTATTTATTTATTTATTTATTTATTTATTTGACAGAGAGAGATCACAAGTAGGCAGACAGGTAAGCAGAGGAAGAGGGGGAAGCAGGCTCCCTGCTGAGCAGAGAGCCCAATGTGGGGCTCCATCCCAGGACCCTGAGGTCATGACCTGAGCTGAAAGCAGAGGCTTAACCCACTGACCCACCCAAGCTCCCCAAGAGAACCATCTTCTTTCCCACTTAGGGTACCTTATTTACTCATTGCTGAAGTCTAGATGTGGAACAGTCAATATTTGATGTCTCCCAAAGACACCACTCACACAAAACATTAATGTATATAGCAGAATTTACTGAGGATTTTTGTAACGTTGGGCATGCGTGTGTTCGTGTTTTATGTCCATATTGAAGATGACAAAATATTTATTATTCGGTTGTTTTTTAAAGTATCTCTTTAAAGTTTCTGCCTTGAGCAGAAACTTAGTCTTGAGCCACCATTCTCCCTTCTCTTCTATTTGTCCTTGAAATTCCTATTGATTTCCTATTTAAAACAACTTGGCTTTCTTCTACTTTTTAAAATTTTTCTCTTTGTTCTGTTCATGTGAAAATATTCTTTTAAGCATACATGGTTCTTAACTAATTTTTGATAGCAGATACCAAATATTGGTATGATAATCATCTTGCTATTTGTGTTCCAATTATATGCATTTCCTGAATCTGAACTATCCAATAGAAATATGTGAACCTCTTATTTACTTTAACATTTTCTAATATCACATTAGCAAACTAAAAAATAAACCTGTATAATTAATAGTGTATTTTATTTAAATAAATATAAATTATAATTTCAAGTTATGATCAACATAAAAATTATTGAGAAATTTAATCTTTTTCTTTTTGTGCTAAGGCTTTAAAATTTGATGTGTATTTTAAACCTCTAGCAACACATCTCAGTTCACGTGCTAAGTTTTCAGTGGCTACGCATAATTTCTATTTAGATTTCGTAACATTTATAGGGGAAAGATCAGATTTACATACTCAAGTCTTTGCCAATATAAATAAAAGTTTTCCAATAATTGAATTGAAGAGCAAAAATAATTTTCCTTTAATATTCACATCTACATTGATAAAATTTATCTATCTTATATAGCAGAGTTGATTTTGCTTTGAAGCAAAAACATTTCAGTTTTAAAATTATATCTGTCCACATAAAATAAATTAACAACTTTTGCATCAATTTATAGTTATTAACACTGAATTCAAAGAAGTACTCCATAACTTAAAGGGCAGTTCTACATCTGACAGTATAAACGAGGCCTTTTAAAACTTTTCTTTTGGGCACCTGGGTGGCTCAGTGGGTTAAAGCTACTGCCTTCGGCTCAGGTCATGATCCCAGGGTCCTGGGATGGAGGCCCACATCGGGCTCTCTGCTC
Source organism: Ailurus styani (assembly GCA_002007465.1). Taxonomy (NCBI): domain Eukaryota; kingdom Metazoa; phylum Chordata; class Mammalia; order Carnivora; family Ailuridae; genus Ailurus; species Ailurus styani. Next base: position 1,014,945 of record LNAC01000404.1, read on the forward strand.
AGCGGGGAGCCTGCTTCCTCCTCTCTCCTCTCTCTCTGCCTGCCTCTCTGCCTACTTGTAATCTCTCTCTCTGTGTCAAATGAATAAATAAAATCTTTAAAAAAAATAAAATAAAATAAAAAATAAAACTTTTAATTTTGCAACTAATTTCCATAGCAAAGTCCATTTTGCATATTGATGCATGTTAGAAATATTTGTAGAATTACTATTGATTTGTATTTTAAAAACTCATAATTTCAAAATTAATTCTAGTACCTCTCTCATCAGTTCACAGATAAAGTCTTCCTTTCCCTTTCTTTGAAGCTTTAAATTTAGTTTGTTCATATGCAGTGAAAAAAATCCTAATTCATATTGCCATATTTGTCTTTGATTCTTAAATATTTAGCAAGGATTTCTCGTTTCCAGAAAATTCTGAATTTGAGTTTACAATGCAGTAAATCTTTTTAAAACTCTTCCATGCCTTCATCCAAATGGCCAACAGACACATGAGAAAGTGCTCAACATCACTCAGCATCAGGGAAATACAAATCAAAACCACAGTGAGATACCACCTCACACCAGTCAGAATAGCTAAAATCAACAAGTCAGGAAATGACAGATGTTGGCGAGGATGCGGAGAAAGGGGAACCCTCCTACACTGTTGGCGGGAATGCAAGCTGGTGCAGCCACTCTGGAAAACAGTATGGAGGTTCCTCAAAAAGTTGAAAATAGAGTTACCCTATGATCCAGCAATCGCACTATTGGGTATTTACCCTAAAAATACAAAGGTAGTGATCCTCAGGGGCACGTGCACCCCAATGTTTATAGCAGCAATGTCCACAATAGCCAAACTATGGAAAGAACCTAGATGTCCATCAACAGATGAATGGATAAAGAAGATGCAGTATATATACACAATGGAATACTATGCAGCTATCAAAAGAAACGAAATCTTGCCATTTGCAATGACATGGATGGAACTAGAGGGTATTATGCTGAGCGAAATAAGTCAATCAGAGAAGGACAATTATCATATGATCTCTCTGATATGAGGAACTTGAGGGGCAGGGTGGGGGGTTGTGGGGGTAGGGAGGGAAAAATAATGAAACAAGATGGGATGGGGAAGGAGACAAACTAAGAGACTCCTAATCTCACAAAACAAACTGAGGGTTACTGGGGGGTGGGAGGATAGGGATAGGGTGGATGGGTTATGGACATTGGGGAGGGTTTGTGCTTTGGTGAGTGCTGTGAAAGGTGTAAGCCTGATGATTCACAGACCTGTACCCCTGGGCAAATAAACAAAACAAAACAAAACAAAACAAAAAAACTCTTCCGTGCCTTAACCAATGAGTATTGACAGAGCACTAAAGATTATTAAATATATTGTTTTGTGTTTTTTTCAAAAGTTTCAAAAATTCGCTATCATACATGTGTTTATGACACTTTTGATTGTCTACTTCAAAAGCCAAAGCATAAATATTTTTAACATTTTTTAACATTTCTCGTACAGTGGAATAAAGCAATAAGAGAACTGTCAATCTCTGGTTTTAAAGTCTCATTAAATCAGGGTGCCTGGGTGGCTGAGTCAGTTAAGCGTCTGCCTTCGGCTCAGGTCATGATCCCAGGGTCCTGTGATGGAGCCCTGCATTAGACTCCCGTCAGACTCTCTGCTCAGTGGGGAGTTTGCTTCTCCCTCTCCATTTGCTCCTCCCCCAGCTCCTGCTCTCTCTCAAATAAATAAATAAAATCTTTTAAAACAATCTCAATAAACCCATATTTTTGACCTAATAAAGAGCACTGTTATTTGTAATGAAAATAAGTTTTTATTTTTCATATCTAGCTGAAATCCTTCTTTGAAGGATGCAAAATATTCAAAGATATATATGCCCTGAGGTTGATATTTTAGATTGACAACATTATGTCATAAATTTGAAAGTCCACTGAGCCCAATATTTAATTGGATAGTATGTTTTGTTTCACATGACTCATCTAAAGAAAAAAGGTATTGCAGTTTTTCAAATTTTGAATCAACTGATCTTTGATATTCTCAGAAAGGTATATCATCGGCAGTTGTTTAGTAGATTCATTGAAGATCTATCAAGTTTTAAAAATTGAAATCTTTTCCTCATGACTCACTAACTAAATTTTCATAACTGAAATAATTTATTTTACCATCTCTTGATCTAAAAATGGCTTTTTGTGTATGTGTTCAAGTATCCAAGTTATTTTATAGTTGACCAATATTAATCTTAGATCTGTTAAAAATAATTTATAATTTTTGGTGCTTAATTTTTATTATTATTATTTTATTTATTTATTTATTATTTTTTAGAGAGGGAGAGAGGAGGGGGAGCCTAGGCAGAGAGGAAAAGAGAGAATCCTAAGCCAGTCCCATGCCCAGCGTGGAGTCAAATGCAGGGCTTGATCTCCCAACTCTGAGATCATGACCTGAGCTGAAATCAAGAGTTGGACTCTCAACAGACTGAGTTACCCAGGCACTCTAAAATGTCTTTTAAATGACTGATTTCTTCAGTTCTTTTTTGGCTACTGAGATAAAATTTCTTATCAAATTTATTATGTCCACTTAACATTGTTCTCTTTATTATCCCAAAAATTGTTTTTGCTAATCAGTCAAGCAACATTTTAATTTTGCTCCACTGCAGCTAATTTTAATGGCCATATGTATTTTTTAATTAAAAATAATTCAATTATGTTATAATTAAAATAATATTTCAACTTGTCAGTTACACTTTATACAGGTACCATTGCAACTCTTGCTGTTTTCATAAAATATTCAAATTCAAATAAACACATTACAATGTTACGTAAAAAAATATTCAAATTGAATTAATCCATAGACACCAACTGAATTGATAGACATGTATAATAATAGAATTAATGAATATTTCCAATATATGCATTATAATATAACAATATCTTAATGATCCAACAGTTAAAATGAAATGTAGCTCTACCAAAATAACAAACTTGTGAAACACAAATATATTTTATGCCACCTAAGTTTTTAATGTAAATAAAGTAAAAGTAAATTAAAAGTTACATTCCTTAGACTTGTTAGCCACATTCAGATATTCAATGGCCACATGTGGCTAGTGGCTACTGTATTGAATAGGGCATTATAGGTGCTACAGTGACATCTCTTAATGTTTACCTCTCAGTGATTTCTTAAATTTCATAATTGTAATAACTTTTAAAAGAACATATTTCTCTGGATTGTCTGCTTTGTCATAAATTGTGTCTTTTATGTATTCCTCCTAGTATATTGCCAGTTCTTGATAAATACTATGTGAATAAAAAAGCCAAACTATACTTTATTGTTTTATATTCCTTCCAGTGANTCCAGCAATCGCACTATTGGGTATTTACCCTAAAAATACAAAGGTAGTGATCCTCAGGGGCACGTGCACCCCAATGTTTATAGCAGCAATGTCCACAATAGCCAAACTATGGAAAGAACCTAGATGTCCATCAACAGATGAATGGATAAAGAAGATGCAGTATATATACACAATGGAATACTATGCAGCTATCAAAAGAAACGAAATCTTGCCATTTGCAATGACATGGATGGAACTAGAGGGTATTATGCTGAGCGAAATAAGTCAATCAGAGAAGGACAATTATCATATGATCTCTCTGATATGAGGAACTTGAGGGGCAGGGTGGGGGGTTGTGGGGGTAGGGAGGGAAAAATAATGAAACAAGATGGGATGGGGAAGGAGACAAACTAAGAGACTCCTAATCTCACAAAACAAACTGAGGGTTACTGGGGGGTGGGAGGATAGGGATAGGGTGGATGGGTTATGGACATTGGGGAGGGTTTGTGCTTTGGTGAGTGCTGTGAAAGGTGTAAGCCTGATGATTCACAGACCTGTACCCCTGGGCAAATAAACAAAACAAAACAAAACAAAACAAAAAAACTCTTCCGTGCCTTAACCAATGAGTATTGACAGAGCACTAAAGATTATTAAATATATTGTTTTGTGTTTTTTTCAAAAGTTTTAAAAATTCGCTATCATACATGTGTTTATGACACTTTTGATTGTCTACTTCAAAAGCCAAAGCATAAATATTTTTAACATTTTTTAACATTTCTCGTACAGTGGAATAAAGCAATAAGAGAACTGTCAATCTCTGGTTTTAAAGTCTCATTAAATCAGGGTGCCTGGGTGGCTGAGTCAGTTAAGCGTCTGCCTTCGGCTCAGGTCATGATCCCAGGGTCCTGTGATGGAGCCCTGCATTAGACTCCCGTCAGACTCTCTGCTCAGTGGGGAGTTTGCTTCTCCCTCTCCATTTGCTCCTCCCCCAGCTCCTGCTCTCTCTCAAATAAATAAATAAAATCTTTTAAAACAATCTCAATAAACCCATATTTTTGACCTAATAAAGAGCACTGTTATTTGTAATGAAAATAAGTTTTTATTTTTCATATCTAGCTGAAATCCTTCTTTGAAGGATGCAAAATATTCAAAGATATATATGCCCTGAGGTTGATATTTTAGATTGACAACATTATGTCATAAATTTGAAAGTCCACTGAGCCCAATATTTAATTGGATAGTATGTTTTGTTTCACATGACTCATCTAAAGAAAAAAGGTATTGCAGTTTTTCAAATTTTGAATCAACTGATCTTTGATATTCTCAGAAAGGTATATCATCGGCAGTTGTTTAGTAGATTCATTGAAGATCTATCAAGTTTTAAAAATTGAAATCTTTTCCTCATGACTCACTAACTAAATTTTCATAACTGAAATAATTTATTTTACCATCTCTTGATCTAAAAATGGCTTTTTGTGTATGTGTTCAAGTATCCAAGTTATTTTATAGTTGACCAATATTAATCTTAGATCTGTTAAAAATAATTTATAATTTTTGGTGCTTAATTTTTATTATTATTATTTTATTTATTTATTTATTATTTTTTAGAGAGGGAGAGAGGAGGGGGAGCCTAGGCAGAGAGGAAAAGAGAGAATCCTAAGCCAGTCCCATGCCCAGCGTGGAGTCAAATGCAGGGCTTGATCTCCCAACTCTGAGATCATGACCTGAGCTGAAATCAAGAGTTGGACTCTCAACAGACTGAGTTACCCAGGCACTCTAAAATGTCTTTTAAATGACTGATTTCTTCAGTTCTTTTTTGGCTACTGAGATAAAATTTCTTATCAAATTTATTATGTCCACTTAACATTGTTCTCTTTATTATCCCAAAAATTGTTTTTGCTAATCAGTCAAGCAACATTTTAATTTTGCTCCACTGCAGCTAATTTTAATGGCCATATGTATTTTTTAATTAAAAATAATTCAATTATGTTATAATTAAAATAATATTTCAACTTGTCAGTTACACTTTATACAGGTACCATTGCAACTCTTGCTGTTTTCATAAAATATTCAAATTCAAATAAACACATTACAATGTTACGTAAAAAAATATTCAAATTGAATTAATCCATAGACACCAACTGAATTGATAGACATGTATAATAATAGAATTAATGAATATTTCCAATATATGCATTATAATATAACAATATCTTAATGATCCAACAGTTAAAATGAAATGTAGCTCTACCAAAATAACAAACTTGTGAAACACAAATATATTTTATGCCACCTAAGTTTTTAATGTAAATAAAGTAAAAGTAAATTAAAAGTTACATTCCTTAGACTTGTTAGCCACATTCAGATATTCAATGGCCACATGTGGCTAGTGGCTACTGTATTGAATAGGGCATTATAGGTGCTACAGTGACATCTCTTAATGTTTACCTCTCAGTGATTTCTTAAATTTCATAATTGTAATAACTTTTAAAAGAACATATTTCTCTGGATTGTCTGCTTTGTCATAAATTGTGTCTTTTATGTATTCCTCCTAGTATATTGCCAGTTCTTGATAAATACTATGTGAATAAAAAAGCAAAACTATACTTTATTGTTTTATATTCCTTCCAGTGATAGACTTTTCCAGTATATTTAGAGCAACCTATAAATCCGATCAAATCTAGAGACTAGGTCAACCGTTTGGCCTCTCTGCAGCCATCAGCTTTGGTTTCAGTTCTCTTCAGGCACCTCAGTCATCATTACTCATTTGACTGCTTTCCAGCCACCAAAATGTTGGCTGCTCTCATTGTCCCATATTCTCCCAGTCCCGGCGGGTTAATGCTTTTGTAATGTCATTTCAGGAATGTATAGAAATAAATGCTAGTATGCAACTCCCACATTTCCCTTTTCTCTTTTAGCTCAATATAATCTGCATTTTGGTTTCCTCTCTATTACAGATTTTCTCTCTAAAGTGACCAATGACCTTCATATTAGTAAGTCTCACTATTTTCAATTCTGTAATATTTCATGACTTTTATCTCTTCATTTTCTGGAGACCAGTTTCTTCTGGTTCTTCTTGTATTTATGTATTCATACTTCTTTATTCTTTATGCTTTCCCCTTCTCTTTGTCTCTTGAAAAGCCTCAATTTTCTTATCTATTATTTTTATTTTTTTATATAGACCTTAATTTTTCACTGAACTTAAGACCATTCAAATTTACACTCATTATTTTCTCACAGAAATACATTTTTATGTAAATTCTATATAAACAAATAATATGTTTCTTTTGTGCATAATTTCATTTCCAATCCTAGCAGGTGCCAGCAATGTAGTAAGCATATAATAAATGTTGTAGAATGACTTAATGACAACTCATTTTAAATTTTGTTTTCTTACATCTCTAACTAGATATCTTCCATTTCCTCCTTTGGCTTTTCTTTCTCTGTCACCAGGTAAATGTTTTTCTCCAGGTTCATCCTGGGCCTTCTCTGCATTTCACTCCAGTCCCTCTCTGTTTTCTCTTAGCCATGACTGTAACTATTCTATTTATAATGGTGACTACTGTGTTTGGATTTCTAGTTCCAAATTTTATACGAAGCTCCAGGCTCACATTTTCAGTTGCCTGCTGTGCACATGCAGAGTCTCACTCTGGCCTCTAAAACTTAACACTTACCATAGAATAATTTCTTCTGCACCATCCATCATAATCTGTCCTCCGTCTTTTGCTCCGTATCCTGGGTTATGGAATCACTATCCACCAAACTGTCTATGATGCACTCTCCCTCCATCTCCCCATACCAGGGAATTAGTCGCCAAATCCCGTGTTGTCCAGGTCATAGAATTTCAAATCAGAGTTGCCATGGTAGGTCATGTGCTACTATCTGATCAATAATTCCTCCCCCCCCATTTCCTCATTGCAAGACTGTCCTACCTGAACTTCCTGTCATCATTCCTTCCCATTTTAGTCCATCTTCCGTATTCCCTTATTATCTACATGATTATCTTTCTAAAATTCAAACTTGGCTATATATCTCTCTTGAACAAAACCTTTTTATTTTTGTCTCCTATTATCTACACACAGGACCTCACAACCTGTTTTTCTAGACTTAGCTCACAACTCCTTTCCTCCACCTTTAACTTCTATAATGAGCAGTGGCAGGCTCTCTATTAATAAACCCAGTGGAATTATTTTATCTATTTCTGAAACTGCTATCTCCTTTAATGCCTTTTTGTATATTTTTAGAGAAATATATATATTTCCCTTTGCCTGGAATGGCTTTCTGCCTCATCTTTGCCTGAGGAATCATCCAGTACTCCTTGTACATGGAAATTCACAGCATATCTATAGGTTCTAACATAAAAACACAGGTATAAATCTATTATTATTTGGGAAACTTATTCTGTTGCAAAGCTTCTACCTTCCAGAGGGGAGATGTGTGAAAGTAAAGGGATAGTGCTAAACCATACATAATCAAATGAATCAATCCTGCTAATTAGTAACATTGCAGGTGTGGAGTCTGGCCAGGGTCACACCTAGCTTAGGAGCAACTCAGGTTCTGTTTCTGCTCTGATGCTTTCTTATAGGCAGTCAGCCACTTTCTGGGTTTCCTGTGTATTTGGTTCATAGTCCCATTAAAGCACATATTATATTGTTTTCTAGTCATTGGTTGACATGAAATGTCAACTGAAATGTGATTTTCTTATGGACAAATCTAATTTATCTTTATATCCCTGGATATATAGTTTCCTCTAAATTCATTTCTTTTGAATGAATAAATTGAAAAGAACAAAGGAGTGGGGTATGTTGAAGACCTGTGGATGAAAAGCGTGTTTTTGATAGGTCTCTAGTTTCTTGGTTATATATTTCTAGAGGGTAGACTATACCTGCTAAGGTAAGAATTTTTAATAAAGAGCTCTTTTCACAGGAAGTCTCTAAAATCATATCTCATGTTTGCAGGTTGAGATTTTCGTTTATATTGGATCAGAAATTTTATTTAGGAGCCTTTAAGTAACCTCATGTATGAAGATTAGCTTTTCATGGACCCTTTTGTGGCATGAACTAAGGCACAACTCCTGTGATCCCTGGTATGTAAAATTGCTAAATGGGAAGGAGAAGGAGGACTTTGCTTAAGAATCTCAGGGTCTACTTGGAAGTAAATGAATAATGCTTTCCCCCTTCTCACTTAATATAAGAGAGTATTTTCATTTAAAATTCTTGCCATGGAAGGTACTGTGAAAATAATATTTTAATCATCAGATCATTTATTAAAAAGTATGATATGGGCCCAAGTGCTAGTCTCTGCCCTTTAAAAACATAATCCAAGAACTCGAGAGCTACCAAGACTAAGTTTTTGTTTTTGTTTCTTAATTTCAGTGTTAGGAAGATTTACTTTAGTGAAGTACAGCACTCCAACCAAGATTGATGGCAGGCATGTTTGATAAGTTTCCTAGAAATACATTATCTTAGGGAGGCTAGAAATCTGAACTGGAGTAACCTGAGTTACTAAGGGCAAATGTAGCTTTAACCGTGGCTACTTCTGGCACTTGCTCTAAATCCAAGAACTTGGCAATAAATTTGCTTTGGGGGAATACTAGCTGTATACGTGATTCCAAACTCTAACAGCCATAAGCTGGGGCCCACGGTGGCACCACATTAGGAACTATGGTAGGCATATGGACCTGTCTTGTCCTGCGGACAAATTTGCAAATGACTGTGCAGAATCCTGCTTCAAGAATAATAGCAGTAGTGCTTAAGCCAGTCTCCAGATCCTTCTGCTCTTGCTGTCAGGAGAAAATAGACTTACCTTTGGAGTGTGTAAACTTACCCTAGGATTCCTGGATAATTAAAGGGCAGGGAAAACGAGTCTTGATGGGGACTGGTGAGCTCCCAGCTAATAAGTCATGAAGGATTTGAAAGATTAATTAAAGAACAGAGATGGCATATTGCTCTCTGCATTTGTGGTGAGGCTCATACTAGTTATATAAAGTACTTTGTAGAACTCCTTTTGATACTGTAGAAGTCCAAAGGTGTGACATCTTTTAGTAAAATCATATAGTTATGAGTACTCAACAGGTGAAAAAAACTATACACGTGAAAGAAGCTTTATAATAGATTATTAGTATGAATTTAAAATTTACATAAGAATATTAGTGAAAATATTATACTAGCAGTTACTCTCAGTGAAATTATTCTAAACCATGTAAATGAAGTAAACTTACCAACATTATTTCTCTGATCTTGTACAAGGGGACTGTCTTAGATATACCTCTATCATAAACCATTTATCCAAGGCTTTGAGGCAGATGTGCTTAAGTCTGAAATGCAAAAAATACATATTTAGAGGCAAAGCATATTCCAACTAGGAGAAAAAAAGACAAGACTTTTGTTGTCTTTCATGACCCATTTAATCCTATTGCTTTACGTTCATTATGAATGTCTCTGAATAGTGCCAAAATAGACAGGTGAAAAGTGGAAGATTAAATCATGTTCAACCAACCAGTTGTTTGCCCACACTGTGCCAAAAATAAACATGCCTTTTTTTTTTTCAGCTAGTTGGCTGATTTTTTTCTATTCTCATTCTTATTGTTTTCTTCCTCCTTTGCTTTGAATTTAATTTGCTCTTCTTTTTCCAGTTTCTTAAGGAATTAGGTTATTTATTTGAAGTCTTGTTTCTTTTCTAATGTAGGTGTAAAGTTATAGATTAATATATAGATACGTAATACATATTTTAGTATATAGATTCATAATATATAGTTATAGATACTATATTAATCATAGATAATGTAGTTTAAAGTTATAGATTTCCCTTTAAGCCCTGCTTTCACTGCATTCCATAATTTCAATAATATATAAAAACATGGTCCTATATAGTTTCACTTTCCTCTCTCCTTTATACATTTGTCACAAGTTTTATCTGTATACATTATGTGCATACTAACTTTGATAAATATTGTACTATGCAGTTGTCTTTTAAATCAAATAGTGGAGAAAAAGGAGTTAAAAATAGATTTACACTGTCTTTGATATTTATCTATGTAGTTATCTTTACCAATATTCTACCTCTTCATATGGATTCAGGTTACTGTCTGTTGTCATTCATTTCTGCCAGAAAGATTTCTTTAGACTCTTTTTTAATGCAAGGGTGCTAGCAACAAAAAATATTAGTTATTTTATCTGCAATTTTTAAAATTTTCCTTTATTTTTGAAAAATAGTTTTGCCGGAAGTGGGATTCTCAGTTGACAGTTCCTTTCAGAACTTTGTGTCATCCCACTATCTTCTTGCCTTCATGATTTCTTATGTGAAATCAGCTGCTATTGTTATTGAGGATCCCTTATATGTAATGAGTTACTTCTTTCCTATTGCTTTCTGGATTCCCTTTTTGACTTTAATAATTTGATTATAATGTGTTTCAGAGTGGGTCTTTGAGTTTATCTTGCTTGGAGTTCCTGTATTCCTTAGATGTATAGATTCATACCTTTCATCAAATTGGGAAATTTTAAACCATCATTTCTTCTAATTTTTGACCACATGCATATGTTTCTATGTTTTATCGTGTTGAACAAGTTTCTAAGGTTAGGTTGACTTTCCTCCTCCTTCTTCTCCTCCTCCTCCCACTCTCCCTCCTCCTCTTCCTTCTTCCTCTTCTTCTTTTGATCCTCAGTTGACCTGTCTCAGGTTCACCAGTTCTTTCTTCTGTCTGCTCAAATCTGATGGTGAAATGCATTAATGAATTTTCACTTCAGCTTCATATAACTGAATAATACTCCGTAATCTCTATAATCTCTAATTGGTTCTTTTTATAATTTATATCTCTTTATTTATATTCTCATATTGTCTTTAGTTCTTGAGATGCGATTTCCTTTAGATCTTTGAACATATTTAAAAGAGCTAATCTAAAGACTGTGTCTAAGTCCAGTGTCGGTGTTTTCTCAGGAATAATTTCCATTGACTTTTTCCCCCCTGGGAATAGGCCATACATTTTTATTTCTCTGTATATCTCATAATTTTTTGTTGAAAATTAAACATTTAAAATAATATAATGTGGCAACTCTGGGAAACATATCCTCCCCCTTTCTCGGTTGCCGTGGTTGTTGTAGTTGTTCTTGTTTGTTTAGTGACTTTTCTAAACAAATTCTATAAAGTCTGTATCTTTGTCATATGTGACTACTGAAGTTTTCACTCAGTCTGCTTAGTGGTTCCACCAGGGAGGCATGTGTAGCACTGAGTTTAGGTAAGGTCAAAGAAAGACAAACTTTTTGAGTGGGGTCTTTCAGATCCATTAGACAAAAGAAGATGGGGACAATTCATTGGAAATGAGAGTCATTCTTTTTCCTATAGTGCTGGTAACACAGGTTGTTATTTTTAAATCTACCACTTACCTAGGTAATCGGAGATGGGCTAGAACAAGTTAAAATACCATGAAGCTTGCTGTTCTTACTGAGCTATTTTTCTTGATTAAATGTTCCCACATTGCTGGAAGTCTGGTTAATTTCCAGATTAAAAAAAAAAAAATTGATTCTGACAATGCCCCCCCCCCGGGCTATTTTTGTTTATTTTTGAAGGGACAGACTTTCAAAAATTCTTAATCCATCATTTTCACTGAAGTCACCACAGATTTAATCTCTTTAATACCTGAAAATGGTTGGTACTATTACTCTTGTTTTGCTGCTGCTGAGAGAATGAGTGAGTGCTAAGAAAGAGAGAGAGAGAAAATATTAATGTGCCTAGGAGCCAAGTCTAGCAGGCTAACTCAAGATCCATTACTTATGTTAAACACAGTATGAGGTTATCTTTCAAAAATTCAAGCTTGTGATGACTGAGGTCCTCAACAAGATTATTAACTCCCTATTATATTTGTTGAAAAATTTTTTGCCTCATATGAACAGTAGGTTCAGATGATCTTGAGCAAATTGACTTGATCTGATCTTGATCAGATTTCCTATGCAAAACACTTTATCTATAGTGTCATATTAGACCTTACAACTTTATGAGATACTTCTATTTTTTAAATGGGAAAAATCATATTTAGAAAGTTTATATAACTTGTCTAAAATCAGTACCATAGATAAAATTTAATCTAGAACTATTAACTAAAAAAGATCATTCTCTTCTAAAATCATTGGACTCGATGTATTTGAAAGTCAAAAAAAAATCAGATTATTCTGTCACATCCATTATTTTTCTGCAAACAACTGAGGAAAATGAATGCTTGAAAATATTAACCTTATATTAATATTAACTAACATTCACTTAGCAATAGCATGCTACGTTCTTGTCATACATTTTCTCTAATGCTTTTATCAATCCAGTAATGTGGGTATCTTGATTCCCTTTTTATATAAAAATGAAAGGTCAGAATACATAGCTATTGCCTAAAGTCACACAGTAAGTAAATGACTGAGCTGAAAATCAATTGTAGACTATCTAATCCCAGAGCTCAAGCTTTTTCCATTATGTACAGCTGCTTATACTTTGTAGACAAAATACTTGAGAGTTATCAAAGGTGATAAATGAGACACAGTGGCACACAATGGCAATGTACTGTACTCACGTTAAGACTTAATTGAATAGTCATCTAAGTTTTTGAGAATAATTGCTCCCTATTTTGGAACCTCAACATAGAGAATTTCAAACTTAACACAAATAGAAATTTATGTCCCACTAAGAATACCTCTTAGACACCAGATATGATCCAAAATGTACCAATGAATTAATCTCTTTTAGAATCTAAAGAGCTGCAGAATGAAATAAAACAAAACAAAAACATTTCCTTCCCAGGTTCACCAATGCAATGTCAGTACTCAAAAATGCAGATGGGTCTCAATAATGTGTTCTACTATAATACCTTCCCCCTAAGATTCTGCTATATTCTTGCAATACAAAGGGCAAACCCAATCTCCAATCTCAAGAAGTTCTCATACTTATTTATATGCATGTTTATCTGTTTACCTATAAAATGTCACATCATTCCTGTAAAATAGAGTCACATATACTGGATATGGAGAAAGGACAAGCCAGTAGTCTTCCCTTGCATTTCTGCAATTATTTCCAGCCCATGACTTTATTATTTTTTTTCTCTTTTAAAATTTTCATTTAAATTCTACTTAGTTAACATACAGTACAATATTGGTTTCAGGAGTAGAATTCAGTGATTCATCACTTATATACAATATCCACTGCTCATCATAACAAGTGTCCTCCTTAATTTCCATCACCCATCTAGCCCATCCCCCACCCATCTCCCTCCATCAACCCTCAGTTTGTTCTCTATCATTAAGAATCTCTTATGGTTTGTTTCCTTCTCTCTCTCTTTTTTCTCCTCTTCCCATATGTTCATCTGTTTTGTTTCTTAAATTCCATGTATGAATGAAATCATATGGTATCTTTCTCTGACTTTTTTCACTTAGCATAATATTCTCTAGCTTCATCCACTTTGTTACAAATGGCAAGATTTCATTCTTTTTGAAGCCAGCCAATGACTTTAAATCTCAACTATATCTATGCAACAGAATGGAGAGATGAAAAACTGATTCATGGGTTCATAAGAATTCAATGTGTTACTACAATGATAGCTATCATTTGATGAGCAGTCATTGTATATATGACATTATCCTGGTTTTGCCTGTATTACCACCTGCTGTGGAGATATCAGTATTACCCTTGCTTTTAAAATTAGAAAACTGAAGCTAGAATGAGTTAAACAATATATACAAGATTATACAGAAGATTAGGGATGGGATTTAAGCTCAAGAATTTTAGCAGCAGAGTCCTCTTTGTACCAGTGTGTTATATAGACTGACATAACAAAACCAAAAGGGAGAAATACATATTATTCAATTAGATGATGGAGTGTTAAACATCAACAAAATATAACTCCTATATAATTAAGGACATAATAAAAATAAGTTACAAAATGGGACATATTTGGAAAAGTGTATTAAACATATGTGATGGAAAAGAATTGACATCTTTAACATAAAAGTTATTTAAAACCAACAATAAAATGATAGACAACTTACATATTAAAATGACTAAAATGAGAAACAAAAGAAAAGTTTCAAGTGGCCAAGTACTTCAAGACCCTAGGTTTAGATCCTCTAATGGCTAAAAAAACACAACTCAGAGTCTCATAATATGCCAGTTTAATTTACACAATTAGCAAAGGTTATTTTTTTAAAATGATTTGCAATTTTGAAGAGCACATGGTGAAAATGACACATTCATACATATACAATAATTTAATTTAAACAAAAACATAAGTAAGCAGAAATGTAATTGTCTACATTAAATGAATTTATATAATGCCAATGTGACTAAGGACAAAATTAAAACAGGTTATAAAAGTTGACCTGTGTTTGAAATCAAGAATCTGAAGTAAGTCTTTAAGATACACAGATTAAAAAGAAACACCAAAAAGCCATAAAACCCAGTGTTCTTCCCCCCAAAAGTTGTGGAATATATTCTCTAAGACCTTAGATATGTTTTTAATGACTTCATGTTTTCCATTTAAAATTTCATGTATATAAAAATTTTTCATGGAATATGGCACTATGTTTTATAAATTTTAAAATACCAGGCTTACCTCAAAAGTAAGTTACTTGGCTCCTGAGACTGCCTCTATATTACACTATTTAGTTAGAGTGAGCGTGAAGACATAGAACAAATTTGAGGCAAAAAAAGTGTATGTTGTCACTTTTTTTAATGCTAGAAGTAGTAATTGCATTATTATTGTAAGATGAGAGGCTAATTAAATCCTTGGTAGATTTAGAATGAAAAGAAACTTCTTAAATGTCCATTAAGTCATTCATATATAATACCTGTAGGCTCAAACACTATTTAGAAAGAGCTATAATATTTTCCCTGTTCAGTTGTTAAATCCCCTAAATTGCAAGTACTTTGTTTCTTACAGTTGTAGAGCACTTATATACTTTCCTTAAGTGTCTTAATGTGTTTTCACATTTGATTGTTATGATTATGTAAGGAAAGCAAATATAATTGCTTCTATTTTATTTATTTTACTTAGTTTTTAAGATTTATTTATCTACTTGGCGGTGGGGGGGGGGAAGAGGGAGAGAATCTTCGAGCAGACTTTCTACTGAGCCTGAAGCTTGATGTGGGTCTTGATCTCATAGCCTGTGAGATGATGACCTAAGCTGAACCAAGAGTCTGACACTTAACTGACTGAGCCAGCTGGGGGCCCCAGTTGCTTCTATTTTACATAATAGGAAACTGAAGGATAGTGACTTCAAATGCTGTATGTAAGGGTCACAAAGTGTTGGTGACAGAATATCAAACTGTTGTGTGTATGTGTGTGTATATTTTAGGTTTGATTGTTTTGTTTTTCTTCAAGGGTCACTGAAGCGTGGGTTGGGGAAAGTAGTCTATTTATCTGTAAATTCGTTTGTAAATCACATGCTTAAAAATCTAC
Organism: Ailurus styani; assembly: GCA_002007465.1. NCBI lineage: Eukaryota > Metazoa > Chordata > Mammalia > Carnivora > Ailuridae > Ailurus > Ailurus styani. The sequence goes on from LNAC01000404.1 coordinate 1,030,692, forward strand.
TGAACCAACCAAACCCCTTATTTTCTTTTGTAATTTCTTGACAAAGTTGCTTCTTTGCAGAAGTGTTTGCTATTACATATCTTTCCCCAACTGTAAATTTGCCAGAGCGAATGCAATATGCTGTATATCCCTTAGCACAGTATTGCAGTATTGTTCAATAGGAATGTAATGTGACTCTCCTATATGATTTAAATTTTCTAGTAGCCACATTTTAAAAAATGAAAAAAAGGTAAAATTATTTATTATATTTTACTTAACCCAATATATCCAAAATATAATTTTAACTTATAATCAATATAGAATTTTTTATTGAGATATTTTATTCTTTTTATACTGTCTTCAATAGTTCATGTGTGTTTTAGACTTATAGCACATCTCAATTTGAACTAGTCTCATTTCAAGTACTGAATAGCTAAATGATTAGATAGCACAGCCTCAGAGCAATTGGGACCTCTGATTGTCTATTTTGACTTTTAGTTAAATAAAATGTGAAGTGTTTCCCGACTTCAAATGGGCCCTGGGGAATATATCTGCTTGCAGAGTTATCATTGAAGTTCTGCTAGTTAACCTTTGTTCTCATAATCTGCGCATAATTAATTAATTGAAATGCGAATTTCTTTTAACTGACTCTGTGCTTTCTTAGCTCCTCACTTTGTTATGACCTTTTTCTTCCCTTTTTTTTTTTTTTCTTACTCTTTTCAGTAAGATCTTTCCCATCACCTCATGGACCAGCCTTAGGACAGGGGCAGTAAATCACATACCTTGAGACCAAAGAAATTTCCTTCTTCCCAAAGAATCCCATTTCCCTTACTAATGCCTGATTCCCACAGAAGTCAGTTAGTTCCTTTAACTTATTATTTTGTTAGTCAACCAGCCTTTATAACAGACAAACTCCAAAATTTCAGTTGCTAAACCCAAAATTTATTTCTCTCTCAGATAATAGGTTAAATACAGGCTCCTTTTCAGCAATGATCCTGGGGGAGAAGAGGGGATATTTCTTTTCCACAGAGTTGAAGATGCCAAGCAGTCTGAGACTCTACTTTCTTGAACACATAGTTTCTCAGACAGTTCTTTCAAGCATCAACATTCAACAGACAAAGAGCAAGATAGGGAAGGTAACAGCATTCTGTAACTACCTCAGTCTGTAAGCAACATACATCATTGTTATTTATGTTCCACTGGCAAGAGTTAGTCACACACTCACACTTAACGCAAAAGAGGATGGGAAATGTACTGTCTGGCTGCTCTGTGCGTCCTAGCACCAGCTCTCGTAGATGAAATTAGGACATAAATCTCTGGCGGACACCAAGCCTTCTATACCACAGAGGCTCATCACTTTTAAGCATAAATCCTTTTGCAAAGGATCCAAAACTGAGATAGCAGCAGTGATAAACTAGAGAGGTAGGGACTTGGGTTCCAATTCTGCTTCTAACACTTGAGGCAATTAATTAATCAACTTCTTTGAATCAGGTTTTTCCCATTTCTGTCGATATGGTTGGAAATTGTGGCAGACATGAAAATTTTATTTCCAATATCATTATCTCATTATTTATAAAATGAACTTCAGTTTTATTGGGATGGGAAATTGATCCAGCAAAAAGCTATATTTCCCAGTTAGAGTTGAACACATGATTCATTCTTGGCCAGGGTCAAAATTGGTCATACATGATTTTTGGTTTGGATATCGGTTGTTTACTAATGCTTCCACATGAAAGTGTAAAAATTTCAGAGGTTCACGTGCTTCCTTAGGAATAATATGTCACAGGGAGCAGTTCAATGTGTACAGAATTACTGAGGTAGGGGCGCCTGGGTGGCTCAGTTGGTTAAGCGGCTGCCTTCATCTCAGGTTCATGATTCCAGGGTCCTGGGATTGAGCCCCGCATCTGGCTCCCTGCCTGGTGGGGAGCCTGCTTCTCTCTCTCTCCCTCTGCCTGCCGCTCTGCTTACTTGTGCTTTCTCTATATCTCTCTGTCAAATAAATAAATAAAATCTTAAAAAAAAAAAAAAGAATTACCGAGGGATCAAGCAAGTTGGGTACAAGGTAGAGTAGGCTATGTTATACTGTAGTATCAAACAATACCAAATTTCAATGTCTCAACTCAAAAAATTCTGTATGATTCACACAAATCATACAAATGCTACAAATCTAGTTGATTCTTTATGGCAACAATTCTCCATTCAGTGAATCAGTAGAAGGAGTTGAAGATATACATTTTTCCCTAAAATTTAGAGATTCCCACGTGAGCAACACAGAGACCTATAGTAAGGTGGCCTGTGTCTAAAGTATGCAGACCTTCAATTACCATATGGTTTCACTTACATGTGGAACATAAGGAATAGCATGGAGGACATTAGGAGAAGGAAGGGAAAAATGAAGGGGGGGAAATCAGAGGGGGAGGCAAACCATGAGACACTGTGGACTCTGAGACACCAATTGAGGGTTTTAGAGGGGAAGGGAATGGGGGGATGGGTTGGCCTGGTGATGGGTATTAAGGAGGGCATGGATTATATGGAGCACTGGGTGTTCTATGTAAACAATGAATCATGGAACACTACATCAAAAACTAATGATGCAGTGTATAATGACTAACATAATAAAAAATTGTAAAAATTTCAAAAAAATAAAGTATGCATACCTTAAAATCTTACAAGATAGTGAAAGAATGTTTATATGTGTGAATATATTTCTAGTATCCTCCAGATTAGTGTACTGTTTTCTAATTTCTTAGTATGTGATGAGGTCTAAAACATTTTCTTTGAGAAACTTCAAATGATTATTTACAACTAACTTTCATTTCAAAATACAGAGAGTGTAATTATTTGCCCACTTTACCACCAACTCTCCTTTGGTTAACTAAATATGATTCTCTTGCAAGGGCCTCTCTTCAAAAGCTGTCTCCAAATCACTATTTTCTGAAAGCCACCAGTTAAAGGGTGATATTTTGCCAAGGTAGACTAATGGAAGTCAAATCCCATTGCATAAGCAGAACTGAAATTATGCTTCATTCACATCTGGCAACATGTCCATTTGTACATAAGAAAGGCATGAATAAGATTATGTCTAAAATAAATTATCCACTGATTATGACAATTAACTAGCTGTCATAGGTATTCAATTATCTAATTATATGCCAAAATTGTGTGCCAGGTGTTCCCTACATCCAAATTTCCAGTATGTTACGTTTTATTAACAAATCTGCTTCGTTTTGAGGAACATTCTAACTTAAAATACTTGGACTTGATCAAACTATTTTCTTTCTTTTTTTCATACTTAAAGACCCTAATGTACAAATGAAGCCATCTGAATAATACATGGAGAATGGGTATGGATTCAGAGTCATTTGTCCACATCACAGCAACTGTTTATACTGGCCCAACTGCTCACTATGCATGCAGATGTTAAATTGTGCATCCTCGATCATCTGTTTATAATGCAAAATGACAGGTTGACTTGATTTTATCTAGCAGAAATAATTCAGGCATCCACATTGGCAAATTTGACCCAGAAGGTTTTATGAAATGTTTTGCGGTGAAACCTGTGGATGAATTAAAATGTATCTCCCCATTTTTTTTTAAAGATTTTATTTATTTATTTGACAGAGAGAGAAATCACAAGCAGACAGAGAGGCAGGCAGGGGGAGAGGGGAAGGAGGCTCCCCGCTGAGCAGAGAGCCTGATGCGGGACTCGATCCCAGGACCCTGAGATCATGATCTGAGCCAAAAGCAGAGGCTTAACCCACTGAGCCATGCAGGCGCCCCTTGCCATTACTTCATGTGTGCATGCGTATGCGTGTGTGTGTGTGTTTTCATTGCACTGGGTTTTTTAAAAACTGAATATTTCCCTCCATTAACTTCAAAGAGAGATAATTTTCTCCATGAATCAAAAAAGTGTAAATAACACTACTTTTCCCTTTTGATTTTACCTCTCACCGTAAAATAGCTGTGAGCGATATGCTCAGAACTATAGGTACCTGCTTTAGTAAATGTAAGGAAGTAAGTTCTTTGAAACTGCATTTTTATTTATATAGAAATTCCTGTAGGATTTTATGAGGACTTTTTGGTCTCTGCCCCTTGTATGGTAGTGAATGTAACTCCCACTGAAACCAGGAATAAATCTTGTTCACAAAACAAGTGACTTCAAAAGCCTTTGATTGCATTGTCTAATGTTGTATCAAAAGCATCTGTATGTTAACACTCATTATTGAAACAAAAAATATCTAAATACAAATGCAAAGAACATAGGGAAAGAAAGCATTAAAAAGAAACTGGTAAATACATGGTTTTGCTGTTTGCAGAGCCAGAGTTACCTGCAAGTCTTTTCCCATTGTCCCTTCCTACTGCAAATTCTAACTAAATTACCCAAACATTTCTAAAACCTAGCTGGTATTTCTGCCACCCGTGCTATGTTCTCAGCCCTCAACCCTTTAGTTTTTTTTTTTTTATAAAAGCTAAATACAGCTTCAAGAGAGCATCTTTAAGATATTGATCTTATCATCTTATTATGCTGTTTCCGTGTGGGGCTTGTGTGGTTTTGGGGTTAGAAGAAATCTTTCTAAAGCTCAGACAGAAAACCAAGTCTAAATCATTCACTTAGCAGTTGGGGATTCTCTACTATAGAGCTACTAACTGTTTCTATAGCCTTACTCCTTGCTGTATTCCATTCTCTTTCTTTTACCTGTCCATCTTCAACATCACAGTAGTACTCATTTGAACACTATTGTCTCAAATAACATAGATTGCTCCACTTGAGGGTGCTTGTTCAACAGAAAGAAGATATATATCATTCTAGAATGCCCTTTTCTGCAATATGCACTAATCAAAACACTGAGATATTTTTGTAGATCTACCAATTTCACAAGCAACCAAACTTGCCCACCCAAGCTGGAAGATTTTTTTTTTCTCCAGAGCCCCATTTAGAGCCCTTTTTAATTTTTATTGCATCATTTCTATATCTGTGTTTCATCTGACTGTCAGAGATATTTATATGTACTACACTATTAACTTATAAGCCATTACATTATATAATGAAAACTGTATATTTTCCTATGTGGTGCCTTCACAACTATCAGGATGCAGAAAACAAGAGAGGTAGATGTTTATTAAAATCTAATTGAGATCTCTTATTCAACAAGCATATGTTAGCGATGTATTATATGTTTGGTGTGGGGTGAAGGGTTTAGAATGCAAAAGTGAATGAGGCCCAGAAATATAAAATAAGTAATTCAGGGAGTGACATCTACAAGATGGTAGAATAGGAAGTCCCAGCCCTCATCCTTCTACAGAAACACTGATTTAATAATCATATGCAGATCATAATACTTTTATGAGAACCCCAAAACTCTAGTTAAGAAATTTCAGCACCCCAGAAAGCCACAGGACCAAGAACAATTGTACTGAAATGGATAAGAAGAGTAGTTTTTCTCTATCCACATATTCCCTTCTCCCAAACCAGTGCAGTGAAAGATCCTTTGGGTGACTTCTTCCATGAGGGGAAGACAGTAAAAGCATACATCCAGTGTCTCTCGCCTTTCAGGGTGCTGGCTGAGAGAACTATTTCTGTCTCATCTCACCCAGGGTGCTGAGGGATCCAGTGGAGTTGAAATGTCTTGGAGCAGCTAAAACAATAGGCGTGGGTGGTGATTCTCAGCATACAGAAAGGGTCTCAGCACTCAGCTTGGGTGGCAGGACTGAGTGATGACACATAATCCTGAGACTTCTCCTTCAGGAGGAAGGGAGAAAAGTGTGACTTACACCTAGGATCCCAAAATCTTGGTGTACTACCCAAGAGAAAATAGCAAAATACTCTCAGTACCTAACACAGTTCAGTAGGCTGGCGGAGAGTACAATCCTGAGTTTTCTCCTTCAGGAGGGAGGGAGGGAAGTGGAGCTTGCTCCCAGGGTCCCAGCATTTTAGTGGACTTCTTTAGGGAAAGGGGCAGATGACTCAGCCCCTGTCATGGCTCTGAGATTTGGGAAAAGGGGCACAATCCCGTGACTTCCACCCCAGGAGGAGTAGAATGTGCATATCCATAAGAAAGGTTTGAGATACTCTTAGAATCTTAAGCTGGTCTACCTGGTGAAGGCCTTTCCCTGCCAGTGACAGCCCATAAAGACTGGAAATGTGGCTGCTTCTTCCAATGGACAGGCACTAATGCAAAGCTACAAGGGACACAACAAATTAGGGAAATATGACACTATAAAAGGAACACAAGGTAACCAACCCTAAAGAAATCTATGAATTGCCTGACAAAGAATTCAAAATATTTATCTTAAGGAAGCTCAGTGAGCTACAGAAGCACACAAATAGAAAATTAAATGAAATCAGGAAAATGATACATGGACAAAATGAGAATAATAGCAAAGAGATAGAAACCATTTAAAAGACACCAAGAGAAATTCTGGAGCTGAAGAATATAATACCTGAACTGATAATTCAATAAAGAGCTCCAATAGCCATCAATCAAAGAGAAGAAACATAGAACCCAAAGAAAAGTTATTTGAAATTATTAGAAGGACAAACAAAATGAATAAAAAGGAGTATATAAAGCTTAAGGGATTTATGAAATATCATCAAGATAGTCAATACATACATTATAGGAATTCCAAAAGAAGAAGTACAAAGGATTCCAATCAGGATGTTTCAAAAATTTACAAAAACACATTATAACACAAAAAAAAATTTAAGTCAAAGACAGACTTTTTAAAGCAGCAAGAGAAGTGACTCATCACGTACAAAGGAACCCCCAAAAGACCATCAGTGGATTTGTCAGTAGAAATCTTGCAGGCTAGGGGTGCCTGGGTGGCTCAGGTCATGATCTCGGAGCGCTGAGATTGAGCCCCATGTCAGGCTCCCTGCTCATCAGGGAGTCTGCTTCTCTCTCCCCTCTGCCCCTCCCCCCAGCTTGTTCTCTCTTTCTCTCTTTCTCTCCCCACACCTCAAATAAATAAATAAAATCTTTAAAAAAATAAGAAAAATAAAATCTTGCAGGCCAGAAGGAAGTGTGATGACTTATTCAACAAGCTGACAAAGTTGCTAACCAAAAATGTGAAACCTGGCAAAACTGTCTTTTGAAAATGAAGAAAAGATAACTATGTTTCAGAAAAGAAACAGAATGAAATTTGTATTTTACAAATATCACTTTTAGTGTAGTGAAAAAGACTCGTAGCAAAGGAGAAGAATGGAAACAAGGTTAGTTAGAAGGTTGGTTTTATATTAATTTTTATATTAAGATGGGTAAATGGTGATGAGAAAATAAACAGCAGAAGATGTGTTTGAGCACCCTTTCCTTAAGGATAGTCCATGAAATGTTAGCTTTGAAGGACTTCATTAGGTAGTAATTAGAAAAGTTTGGGGAATCAAATAATAACTTGGAAAAACACTAAGTTAAGTCATACTCTGCTTTGCTAAAATGCAGTGAAACTGTTAACTGGGGAACAGTAACAGATTTTACTGAGTAACAGATTTTAATCTATATAAAAGGATTTTCACTGAGGCATTTCACGGAACTAGTGTTTCACAGAACATATTGTGGGAAATTCTAGATTTGGGTTAAATTTATTTGATAGAATCCCCCAAACCTGAGAGTTAAACATGAGATAAAATGTCTTCAGTTTATATCTTGAGTGGTATGATAGATAGTGGTACCATTAATTGTGACAGAAACTTTTAGGGGAATATAATTCATTCTTGGACGTTCTGAGTCTTGAACTGCCTTTGGGATATCCAAATAGGAAAATTTTGGTAACTATTTGAATACACATCTGAAGTTCAACAGTATTTTCCCTAGATACATAGTGATTAAAGTCTTATGAGTAAAAGAAATTGTCTATATTAAATTCTTCAGTATGGACTTTGAGCTTCCTTTCTATGTAGTTGAGGACATCTGAGGCTTGGAGAATATCCTTTGCAAATAGAAGTGGACAGTAGTTTCTGGTGAAATGTCTAAGATGGGGGGATGTAGGGTTAGTGTAGGCTGCACATTTGTAGCATAGCTGTTCATGTTATATCTTCTTTCTCCATTGAAAAGGCATCTTTGAAAAGTGTAGATTCACTCCTTAGAGGTAGATAATGAGTGTTTGCTTCCAGCAATACCTGTGATGTGTGAACTTTGGGCAATGCCGTAGAATTTCCTAGGTCTCCCTCAGTCCTGAGTGCAAGTGCAAGTCCTGAGTCCTGTTATTAACTGCCGCTGAACTTGAATCTGGAGGTAGAAAAACTTGAATGGCCATTGTGAGCTCTCTAAGCTACAAAATCCTATACCCCAATTAAGCTTGTATTTTTAAAGAGGCCAAAAATTAAAACTGTTGATATTTTTTAGATGGAGCTGCATAAGCACAGTTTTGTGGACTCTGGGACAGAGTGACTCACAAAGACTCCTTCATCAAACACTCTCTCCTTCCTGAAGGCTGATTGAGTGTTTATCCCTCTAGCATTTCATGTCAAAATGCATATCTGAACCCTCATCTTTTTTTAACTAGCCTCTATGCTCTAGATGTGACATGACATGGAGAACTGTAAGGCAAAATTGCCAAGTCTGCCATTATCTCAGTCTGACTTGTTGAGCCCAGCTATGGGCAAGGGAATAATTGATATTCCCACCTTTTCCTGCTATGTATTCATAGAGTAACCACTGAAAAGGCATTAGCCCCAGACACAGAAGGAAAACAAGCAGATGGTGATGAAACAGGGAAGAGAAAATAGTGAAGCGTTTATCAAAGCATATATAGATTTTATAGAGCATACTTGCTGAGAGGAAATGTTATATAATTCTCCCTCCCAAGATTTCCTTGTTTAATTTCATTTGGGGAAGCCATAGTTGATGTCTGACATTATGTTACACATGGCGAAAATGAAGAAAACTCAGTACAAAGTGACTCTTACAGTACATCTCAGAATTTTGAGGTCAAATAAAAGTAAGAGAATTTAACATTGTATCATGGCACCCAAAATAACTGGTGGCTGGGCATGTGGTACATTGAAGATGACTATTTGTTCTTTGTTACAGTCCCACACAACATGTGAAATTGACTTTCCCTTGGGTTTGTGTATTTGTTTCTTTATTATGCTGTGTGACTGCTTAAACAACAGAATGTGGTAGAAATCACACTGTGCCAGTTGCAGGGTTAGGCTTTAAATTATCTAGCAGCTTCTATTTGCTGCCTCTGGAGCAATCACTGTTGGGATGCTCCCTCTCAAAATCCATCTGCTGCTCAGAAGCCGAAGTCACATGGGGAGGCCATGACTATGAGTTCTGTTCAACTGTCTCAGTTGAGCTCCCAGCCCAAAGACAACATGTGAAGAAGCCATTTCGGCTGTTCCAGCCCCAGGAAGTCCTCTGATGATATAACCCACTCGCATTGCACGGAGAACTACCCATCTGACCTTGGTCAACATATAAAATCATGAGAAACAATAAAATTGTTTTTAGCTACGAAGTTTTCATGTGATTTGCTATGCAGCAGTTGATGGTTGAAACAGATAACATGGCTTTTTGTTGGGGATAAGTACATTCTTAACTTTTAGATGCCATTTAGTAACAGGAAATTCCTGTCTGTTGGCATGTGAGAAAATAACCAATGGTTCAGTATTCTACTTAGGAAATAATAAAAATGGATGAAATTCGTGATTAGCTGGATTAGTTTGCTATTTGTAAAAGAAAAACAGGGAACCAACTGTGCTCACCCACAACAGTATGGAGAATCTACTCATTGGGATATAATATAAACACTTAGAATTATGTAATAAAAACCTTATATTATTGTGGCTACATGAAGAAATACGGAGATATACCACTAGCTATGAAGTCTAATTATAACCACATAAAATAAATAAGGCACAATATGTCTAAGGAGAAAAGGCTGAGAACAGTGCTTCCAACTATGCCTTAACCTCCCTGAATGCACCATTTGTATACTTAACTCTTGGAATAAAAGTGAAAGCAAGCAAAATGCTATTCAGGAAAAAAGGAGGGAATAGTTTACTCTCTGCTTGTCAGGGATGGCATCAGTTAGGAGTATTCACTTGAGATGAGTTTTATAGGATGAATAGGAACTTGTCAGGTGGTTGATGACAGGAAAGCCTAAGCAGAAGAAGTGACCTATACAGAGTCACAGAAAGAGACAAAACAGCAAAGAGTAATAACTTTGGGAAACAGTAATTGTTCTGGTGCAGAATTTGTGGAAGGGCTTAAAGAGGGAAAGGCAGGTTATAATATTATGGGCCAATCTACTAAATTCAATATTTCCATTTAGATTGATTTCTCCTTTTTCTTTGAATGCCCATGGAGCTTTGTTTAGTAATGCTTTATATTATGGATATTTGACCACATATTTTACTTTCTATCCTAGATCATAAATTCCTTGTACCTGAGGCTGTTGTTCAGCAAATGTCAATGTGCTAACCTAGCTTTCCCAGGCCCCTTTTGGCTGTGTAAAAAAAATTTTTTTTAGATTTTATTTATTTATTTATTTATTTATTTATTTATTTATTTAAGAGAGGGGAAGAGAGAAAGTGCATGAGCAGGGGGAGGGGCAGAGAGAGAGGATCTCAAGCAGAGTGCAGAGCCTGACATAGGGCTTGATCCCATGACCCTGAGATCCTGACCTGAGCTGAAATCAAGAGTCAGTTACTTAACTGACTGAGCCACCTAGGTGCCCCTGTGTAAGATTTTAAAAAAGACTTTGGAATTCTAACCTAAGGGCAGAAAGTGAGCTGAGTGTTATATAATTCCCAGATGGTCATACTCCGCAAAACCCAGATTATGGCTGAGACAGGAAATGGATGAGGAAGAAGAAAGAGCCAAGGGAAAATTAACAAATAAGAACTTTTCAGAGAGAAGAATCAGGGTTGATCAAAGGAGTACCTCCCCAGTCTCCAGAAGAGGGGTTCCTTTTAACATTTCCCCAGGGAGAATTATATGTTCCAGCAGCTACTGTGTCTACCATTATTCCCCTCCCCAAAGAGAAGGGTATTGCTGTTATCCCGCGTCAGCTGTGGTGTGGAGGGGAAGATAACTGGCCTCGTTACCCAGCAATTTCAAGAAGGTGATGTGCTACACCCATTCTGATGGAGACCGTACTGCTCACACTCAGAGACTGTATACACTCAAGGTGCAATGTCTGTATGGGGTTTTGTGCTGACTCCTTATGGGAGAGTTTCAGTGTAGTCACTGTATTTGAAGAAAGCAAAAGGATACGCTAGTTCTAGAAATATGACCTGTGCTCACCAAATATTTGTATGCTGTCTACTCATTTCCCTGACACATTTGCAGTTAGGTTGTGGCTATGTGGTTAGACACGGCCAGTAGACTGTGAGCAAAACTAATGTGTGTTTCTTCTATGAGCATACAGTTAAGACCGAGGATAATGCTTCTGTCCCTCTCTTTCTTCTGCCATGGCTGTTTCCAGTGCATCTAGTCTATATGATAGAGACAAAAAGAAGAGGAAGATATCCTAACCTGCACTGGACTGTGTTAAATCGCTGAAACCTGAAAGTTTGTTTATTGCAACAATGAGTATTAATGACCTTAACAAATGGATTCCCAGGAGGAAGCGCTTAGCAAAAGCTTTCCTATTTCTTCTCCAATATTGCATACACCCTCGTGAAAGGTACTCACATTTTTATATCTTCTAATCCTTCGTTCAATTTCTGCTCCATTTCTGCAATATGTTTAACAAAATGTTTGCTAATTTAGCCTTACCCTCTGTGTGCTTTCTAAGGTGAAGTAACATATCTGTTGGTATGGACTAATTTCTAAACATGAGTGGATTATTTCTCTTCCATCTAGCCAGAAATTAATTTTCCTTCCCTGTTTGGCAGTTCCAGTCTCCTGGGTTGTCAGCTGCAGTCTCATAACTGGAAATGTTCTCTTCAACTTGTTGGAACTACATCTCTAACTTAAATTTCCAGGGCTAGTGTTTCCCATTGTTCGTCTTTGGTTCTGCTAATATCAGAATATTTCCTTTCTTACCGTACATTTCTTTAGAAAGAAGGCAGCATCCCATTTTTAATACAGAACTTAAGAGTTTAAGGGCTCATTCACATATGGTAATGTATTTGATTCTCAAAATAACTCTGTGGAATCAGGCATGAATGGCATTATTTATAACTTATCCCCATATTCCAGATGAGGAAAATGAGACTCAGGGGGCTTCCCTAAATCCCCTGGCTATGACTGCCCACCCATAAATTCTTATTCCAAGTCTCATTTTTCCACTATATTTTATTACCTTTTATCAACTTTCTCATTTGTTCTTGGTCCTATATTTTGTGTATACATCAGACATTCGTATGCAATCTGACATGTTTTGAAATCTATATTATTGTCCCTAGAATCATATTAGTACAGCATGATATAATGCTGTAAATTTTAGGGAAGAAAAAATTTGGAAATCCAAACAGGAAATAGCAAAGCTAAAAATTAAGGAGAAAAACAGACATTTGAGTTGCTTCCAATGGGTTTTTTTTTTCTTGCTCATTTGTTTTTTGTTTTGAGTTTGTGTGCACACACATGTGTTTTGTTTTGTTTTGTTTTGTTGTTATTAAAGACAGTTCTTCCATGAACATTCTTACTCAACTCTCGATGCTCATGAACAAGATTTTCTCCCAATCTAAGGAAGAGAGCTAGAACTGAAAAATGCTTGGAAAATTTGAATGAAAAACATCAATTCAAACAAAGCATGTATTATATACGTATCTATACCCTTGATGGAAAAGGCCTTGGCCCAGCAATTCCAGGTAGACCCAAATGGGGAGATAGTTAAACTGGCAAAAGATGGATACCCTTGGAAGGAGCACCTTTACCCCCTGGAATCTGGGCTATCCCCCTGACCCTGTGACCACCACCTTTGTTATCTGCATTAACCAGACTGGACAGTGGTGGGTATACAGTGTGTGCCCAAGGAGCCCTACTCATTCCAGAAGAGGCTGCCCCTGTTAGAGCCATGGCACGGTCCTCAGGATGGGGCCCTGGATCATACCAGTCCATATCAGCTGCTGCTTGGTGGGCACTGAACCCGAGAAGGTACCTTGAGCATGGTCTATGCCACCTTGGCCCAATGCCTGTGTCTCCCAGAGATCCCCTGGACCAATAAAATTTCCTTTATTTCATTAAAAAAACTTTATATTTAATCCCATACATACATATATGTATGTGTATGTGTATAATATATATATAATATCTGTATATAGTATATATATATATACACATACACTATACCTATACTCACATATACCATGTATAGCACATATGTATCATATATATGAGATATAGAATATGATATAATTTTTGTAAGGCACAGAAACAATTTCTAATTTATTATTTAATAATAACTACTATACTTTCTTATTAAAAAATAGGACTATGTATCTACTTCAATATGTAGCCACAACTTTGAGAAGTCATTGTAACATTATTTCTGATATCACACTTATATGATTTTTATGAAATTATTGAAGCTATGGAAGACATTCTCTTTTTAGCTACAGTTACTGACAGCTCACTTTTTGAGTTGTAAAAACTGATAATCATTATTTCTACTTTAACACTAGCTGCCTTTTCAAATAGATATTTATTTTATTTCTTAAAGAATAAAATCTTTGAGAGAGAAGGGAGCCCTACATGGGGCTTGATCCCAGGATCCCAAAATCACAACCTGAACTGAAGGCAGACGCTTAACCAACTGAGCCACCTAGGCACCCCTCAAAGAGATGTTTAACTATTATTTTAGTATCACATAGAGTTAAATACTAAATTTAAATATAGTTCGGCATAGTATTTTTTTAGTTTAGTTTGTAATGTCAAGTCGTTTTCATTTGTGCTTTGGTTTTGTATTAAGACAACTTTAAAAAATTGAATTTTTTAGTCTATCTGTTGATATAAAACTAAAGGTAATTTAAGAAAAAAAATTGGAGGAGATGTAACTATTCAATTTTCTAGTATGATAGTATCAGATAGATAAAGAAAGTCATAATAAGACTTATAGTAAGGTGATACAACTTGCTGGATGCTCTTTAAAAAGCTGTCCTATGACATAGTATAAAGGCCGCGTTATAATTGGGGGGATGTCTGTTTCATATCCAACCAACCCTCCTTCTCACCTCAGGCATTAGGGTTTGAATTATGTCCAGCCTAATGAAGCAATTGGCAAAATGTCAAACCAACATGTAGAGCGAAAGATCTAAGAGAAGGATGGGGGAAAAGTAAGCCATGTCACCATGTCCTGGTGATATTGTTCAAGCATCTGGTTCCATTTTAGGTCCTACGTTACATGACCAGAACTTAGCTCTGTATTTTGCATGTAAGATTTTCAATTCCCAAATGTATTCCTGGAATAAAATGGCAGCATCAGCTGTTTAATGACAGATTTCTTCACGGTGAACATTGTGCTAAAAGATGGTCGGTCCTAAAAAGAAATGGTGCCAATTCATTAGGGTAGCATTTGAAGAATTGAGTTAAACGAATCTGTTGCATTAAATGAAACTGTGTAGACATACAGGTATATTAGAAAACTGCCAAATATCTGAAGGAAAAAGGTTAAAAATAATTAGCAGTTCACTCCTGCAGCCTTGAAAGTGAGGCACTCACATTTTTTGAAAGAGAATCTCCTGCAAGGAGGGCAGTTAGCTGGGTCCCAGCACTTCGTCTTGGCTTTCAATTCAAGACCACACACTTTCTGGGCAGTTTCTAGCCAATGACTAAGCATCATGGGGATCCAAGAGCTTACTGTTTGTGGTCATTCTGGCTCCCCTCTCTTGGGCAATCTTTGCACTGAAACTTCTTGGTGCCTGGCTGAGTCTTTCACAGAGCTGCACTGCAGTCTGATGGCCTGTCTTCCTGTCCAGTCCTGCTTCCTTCCTTTCCTTTTACAAGTGTGAGACCAGCATCGTGGTGAGAAGTCTTTCCATGACTGTTTTTGCCTTTTCTCTCTTTTTCCCTCACAGGAATTACCTCCAATAACTCTTACATTTTTATTTTTCTTTTGGCACCTGTTTCCCAGAGACCTAGCGTTGTCACTTGGCTGTTATCATTGACCTCTATGAAAGAGAGGACTTGTAGCTTCTGCATTTTGGGCGGAGAGTAGAGCTGAGAGAGCATGCACATCTGTGAGCTTCTTCATAACTAGCGTAAGGAAGAACATCAAGAAGCTCAATCACCTTGAAATCAGTACAAAACACAATTAGTAAAACATAGTTTTCTTGCTTACAAAAAGCTACTTGCAGAAAGTTAATCGGTGATCAAAAACTGTTTCATTTGATTGGGCAGAAGGATAGGATTCTATGGATATTTAGCCAAAGAAAAGGGGGGGATTTGTAAAATTCCAGTACATTGTGTGATAATAACAAAACCTAAGCCTGCCTCATCATTAATATGGGTACTAATTTATATTGTACTCCACTGGCTCAGGTCAGAAAATTCTCCACTTCATGCTTTGGAAGTTAACCAAATTCTTATGGCTTGTTTACTTATTTAACCGTACATCAAAAATTAACAATGAGTAGTTATCAATGAAATATGTCTTGCCATAGGTTTCTTCAAACACTAAGATCTGTGATACTATGAATCTATGATAAAACAGTGTATGAAGTATTGAAGAAAAAGATTGCAACCTGCCCCTAGACTATGAGATATTTGAGGCCATATCTTCATGTCCAGCTTTTGAGAGCACTTAGGACTCATAGGCATTTGTGAAATGTTTCCTAAATTGAACCGAAATCCGATTTTCAGTTATTTTGTACCAATGAATCCAGATATAAAATAACTTTATTGCACTAAGTTTCGCTGACATTGACGGCCAGTATTTGCCATGAGAATTGGAAGAAGTATTTAGAGTTGTATTTCAGTGTATATAATTTGAAGGCTCTTCCCTTCTTTTCACTTTGTCAGGACCTTAAATGAGACTTTTGAGTTGTGTGTAACTAAAATAGGCAAAAGCATTTATTGGTCTGGCTTGGTCTGCAGATGTTTGGGATTACACCTAATTGCTTTGCTGCTGCTATTTTCATCAGGCTGCTGAAAGGATTTTTGTAAATGCTGGAAGAAAGCCTAACTGAAAGGGGTTAAGCTTTTAAACTGCTGTGATCTACAGTCAGTTAGAAGCGACAAATTGTAAGCAAAAGATAATCTCTTCCACTTACAGAAATGCCAGCCCAAATATCATCTGTAGAGAGACTTCAGCAACTTTAATTTATTCATGTGAGAGAGCAGAATTTAAAAATAGGCATTTGTGGATCTTTTAGGTCCCTGCTGCTTTATAGATTTTAACTATGCTGGTTAACAAGTCTTTTCAGCTGTGGTCTGCTGTTTTGCGTGGAGACTCTGTCTTTTATGAAGATTTATAGAAAGTCTGTTCCACAGAGGCAAGGTAATACACAGCCTCCCAACTTCATGTATCTTCCACACAATGGAAACCACAGCTTGTGAGGCAAGGGAACTTGAATCGATAACAGTTTCAAGCTGCAGGTAACAGAACACTCTACAAAGTGTGGCTTAAAAAAAAATGAAATTACATACAAATTATTGAAATATATCTTTTTCCTCTTTTTTTTGAACAGTAACCCAACTATATCAGGGATATGAACATTTTTGTTCATCTGTAGTCCTTTCTTGTGGGCACAAAATGGCAGCTGCAGGCTCCCAGCAAGTAGAGCATCACCAAATCACATCCCAAACAGGAAGAGAGGAAGGCAGGTAGAAAGGGGCTTTCCTTTCATTAAGAAGTAAAATCCTTTTTTAGATTCCCCCACTGGTCTCTCTTTATGTCCAGTTAGCTACAATCAGATAATCTCTGGGTCCAAGGGTAATCGGGAAAAGTAAGGAAATAGCAAAGAAGAATGAGAGTCGTTACTGGCTTGGATAACACTGTTCAATTCCATGGGAATGGATGCGGTGTTCCTCTTGTAGGAATTTGAGTATTTCTTAGTAAGGAAAATAGGACGCTATAGGATAGCCTTGCAATAATGTTTGCTAACTCCTGATCCGTCTTAGGCCTCTCCTAATTTGAAAGAAAGACAGATGAATTTCTCTGCTTGTCTCCACCTATCCCTGTGTTCAATATAAAAGGACCAACAGAAGCAAAATTAAAACTAGTAGAAGTTACCAACAGTAAGGACACTTAAAATGCATTCATAATATTAGCACTAAAAAAAGAATTGGTTCAAATTTGTATGTTACTATTACCTTGTTCATATTATTTTTACACAATTACTCTTGGAAAGTTTGTCTTCTTTTACATTCTGATATTTTCATTTGTCATAACTATTTTCCATGTTCTATATTACTTTAATAATTTTCACTTATAGCATCATAGTTTTTCATCTGTTGTTGGCTCCAAATATCTGTAACAATTTTCCTATGATTGGAACTCAGCGTAGCATAGAGGGAAGCTACCTAGCTAATCATGAGTTAGAGCATAGTCTTACCTGGCCTGAAATTTCAGTTGTACAACTAACAAAGTGGGTGCCCTTGGCAAGTTATTTAACTGCCCTGCACTATGGTTTTTAATATCGATAAAATAAAATTAATAGTAAGACTGTAAAGCTAGTTATTATTAATTATTAAGTACATTTTACTAATTTAATTAAGTAAAGTTAATAAGATACTTCCTGTAAATTGCTTAATATGGATCTTACTGTGCAATCCAATATGGTAGTCACTAGACACATGTGACTACTTAAATTTAGGTTTAATTTAATTGAAAATAAAATTTCAGTTCCTCAGTTGTCACTATATTTCAATTTTTCAATAGTCACATGTTATCAGTGGTTACCATATTCAACACTGCAGGAAAAGGATATTTACATCATTACAGAATATTTTATTGGACAGCACTGGCTAGAATATAGTAAGAGCTCAATAAATAGTTGTGCATTTACCTTTTCTTTCTTCTGAATTGTCCTTATGGCCAAGCTCATAACAATTAAAATCATCCCCTATCATTTATATTTAAGTAGAAGTGAACATCTGTCAAAATGTTTTCACAAGTATTTAGACCCTCTGCAAAATGAGTGTTTTTATGCATTTAATTCCTGAACCACTAGTTTAGAATAATGATGTCACATTATAACACTCAGTAAATGAAGTTATTGAGTGAATGAAATATTGGCTGGATAATACTACAGTCCAATAAAGTATCTGAGCAAAGATCTGTTCCCTTTTATAGATGGAAATGTTGTGTCGTTCAGTGAGTTACCAGTAAATTACAAACCAGCACCCAGTTGTCCGGGCGAGTTTTTATCCCATAGTGTCACTAGCAAATATTTCAAATCTGAATTCTAGAGAAATCAGTATTATTTCTAAAGATCAATGTAGAAATTTCCATCTTTAATCTATGACAAATGTGCCTGAAATTAGTGCTTGAAGCAATGTGTATATACACACCCACACACATACATATATATATAAAATACATATTTACATATATATCACACTTATATATATAAGTGCTATATTTATATTTAATCCTGAGTCTAATGCAATACTCAATGTATTCATGATATTAATACTCTGTTATGATCAGGAGACTCAGGATGCCAAATAGTGCCCTAGAAATAACCATGCCTGCCTTTGAAAACCCCAAGGGAAATTTGTAAACAAAAAAACAGTCACAAATAGGAATTACAGGCAGATTTTATTTTGACTGGGCTGTGCTCATAACTGCCATGCACAGCATTCTGGAAAAGTGAGCTGGAAATAGTGATCTAACCCAAAGCCTGCAAGGGTATCTCCCTTCTCTTGTCTAAATTTTGCCATAAGCCAGCTTTCAGAGGCTGATTGATTACCAAGCCACAGTACACTGAGACACAGAAATATTTCAAGATATACAGCCTAGGCTGTCTTAACTGATCTGGCAACATAAACAGAAGAGGCAAAATGTGAGCTTAAGAGTGATCCCTAACTTCTCAGAGAGGGCCCTAGAATTGCTTCCTGCTTTGGCATCTAGAGGACCAGAGGAAAGAGAGAGACTACGGAGCAAAGGATAACATCCATGTCTATGTGCATGACCTTGCAATGCACAGTTGTCTTTCTAAGATGTAACTCAATAAAATGAGCTGCTTCTTTATTTGGGAGAAACTGAAAGTGGGGGCAGCATAGAAGAGTAGATCTTCTCTGCTGCATTTGGGACCGTCAGGGAACCACCAGTTCTTGATCTCTTAGTTAGATTTTATATTTAATTTTATTATAGGGTGTGTCTAATTTTGCTTAAACAATGTTGATCTAGAAGCATCTTTTTGAAGTGTTTTTCACTGACCGGAGGAAAAAAGTTTTGTTTTGTTTTGTTTTTGTTTTTGTTTTTAATTTTTAAAAATTTTTTAAAGATTTTTATTTATTTACTTGAGAGAGAGAGAGAGCATGAGAGAGGGAAGGTCGGAGGGAGAAGCAGACTCCCTACTGAGCAGGGAGCGTGATGCAGAGCTCGATCCTGGGACTCCAGGATCGTGACCTGAGCTGAAGGCAGTTGCTCAACCAACTGAGTAAGCCAAGCGCCCCGAAAAAAGGTTTTTTTTTTTAATGTTAATTTGTTATGAACTCTGCTATAAATGGAATGTTTGTGTCTTCCCAAAAGTTGTATGTTGAAATAGAATTTCCAATGTGATGGTATTTGGAGCTGAAGCGTTTGGGAGGTGATTAGTTCATGAGGTCACAGAGCCCTCATGAATGATTAGTGCCCTTATTAAATACACAAACAAACAAAAAACAAAAACAAAAACAAAAGAACCCAGAGAGTTCCCTTACTCCTTCCACCCTGTGAGGACAGAGTGAGAAGAGGGCAGTTTACATCCTGGAAGAGGGCTCCCACCAGAGGTCGACCATGCTGGCACCCTGATCTCAGATTGAAGCCTCAAGAACTGGGAGAAATACATTTGTGTTGTATATAAGCCATCCAGTCTATGGTACAATGTTATAGCAGCCTGAACTGACTAAGACAGACTAAGTAGAAACTGACAGGAACTACTGAGGCAGATGCTTAAGTCCCATAAGTACTGGATTGGCTGAAGCTTTGTGACATATAGGAGGCTCAAAGAAAGAAAAATCATGGCACTACCGTTCAGTAAAATTGTGTGGGTTTGGGGTGATCTATGTATTTGTGTCAAATGTCATCCCAAGGGAAATCACCGATTTTCTATTTTGGTTGCTAAACCATTTCTGGATGCAGCAAAACAAAGCAGACTTTTTCCTGTAGGAGTCTTACAGACTACATATAATCATTTTGTTTTACAGTTGTTTAAAGTTTTTAATCTTATTTTCAGCCCACTGTTCATTGCTGTATAAGCCAACTTAAACATACACCATGAGCTAACTTTTCTGTATTGTATGTTAACATCTATGTCATTATATATATATATGAATGCAAATCAGGCAAAACAGTGAGGATCAATTTGTGGTTTTGGTTACTCTCCTTTCAAAATTGAAAAAATTGTGAGACTAAATGTTGATAAAAAATGATGAAACTTTACCAAAATTTTCTAAAACAGAACACCTGTTAGCAACCATGGTCACAAAAAACTAGTGCATTAATTCCCAATTCTCTGTGGATATAATTATGTAGACTAGCCTGGATTGGGAAATATATTCAGGCTCCTGATAAAAAATAAGAGTTGAACAATCATTTTCTAATCTATGTTATCATGGTTTAACTTTACACTTTTTATAATAATGATACTGATATATCATTACTTTATTAATTGTTGATATCTCTCAAATGATAAGACATATCGCTTCTGTTTGTAAGTTACTGTATAAAACCAAACAGCTCTGTGAAGTTATAGTCAAGGGTTATGACAGCCACAAAAGGCAAGGAGGTGTGTGTGTATGCATTTGTATTTGTGTAACAGTATAGTAAACAGTAGGGTGTGGAAGGACATTACTGTTGACTGGATATCTGTGTTCTAGGCACTGTTCTGGATACTTTATATTCATTCTTTTATTCTCTGGATACTTTTCATTAATTATATTTTAAGAGTTATTCCCTCCAAATGCATCAATATTATGTCACAAAAAAAAACCCCATTCTGATTTGGCCCATTTAGTGGTATTAAAAGCAATTCACATTTCATCTTTTGGCAATGCCTTCAGTTTTTGAAGTTAGTATAAATGAGTATAAATGCTGCTTAACTATAAACAAATCTTTTACGTCCCAGAGGGAGACTGAAATTAGCATATCTAGTAAACATCCTTCATTTAAAAAGAACTCTTTTTGTTTGTGGTTTCTAAATAAAAATGTGTCTGTGTGTATACTCATGCAAATGTATTATCACAGACTGTTAAAACTGGTACCTAGTATGATTTTAAAGGTAGTGTGGACAGAGTGGACTAGCCTGGAAGAGTTGCCACAGCAGAATATTACGGCCTGGGTGACTTAAACAACAGAAATTTGTTTTTTCTCAGTTCTGAAGACTGGAAGGCTTAGATCAAAGTACCAACTGACTCAGTTTCTGGGGAGGGCACTCTTTCTTATTTGGAAAGGCAACTTTTTTGCTGTGTCCTCATATGGTTTTGTCCCCTTTTGCACGAGGAGAGAAAGAGATCTCAGGAGTCTCTTCCTCTTCTAAGGACGCCAACACTATCATATTAGGGCCCCACCCCTATGACCTCATTTTACCTTATTTACCACCTGAAAGCCCCTTTTCAGAAGCCAGCCCCGGGTTAATGTTTTGAGAGCTCTAGAACTCTCAGCACATAACCTCTGCACTAAGAGACTTGATCAAACTCTTGCGCGGCTGCTGGCAGCATAAGCCATGTCCCTCGGATAACCCCAGAGCCCCCTCACTAAAAAGCCGCTCTGCGAAACCTTCATGCTGCCTGGAGAATCCACTGTTGGTTCTAGCCGACGCTGGAGGATAGGTCCCAGCCTCCGAAGAGCATTTGCCAAAAAGTGCTTACAGTTGTGACTAGGCATCTCTTACCCCACGTGTCTTTCTCACGGACCTGAGAGCCACTCCTTTGAAATTAGTCATCAGGAAGGATAGGACCAATGTCTTCCAGTGTTTGTGGATAGAATCCTGACTTCGACCGCTGTCAGCTCACAAACAGCTGACCTAATCACATTCACATTCACACTGGCCAACTGTTTGTAATTTTTCACTTCTCCGACTCTAGTGAGCCAGTGCTCTTCCTCCTCTCTCCTTCTCCCTTGGAAGTACCAGATCGCATCTTCACAAAGTGGAATGGAGCTCAGTTCTTTCTTTCTTTTACTGCCAGGACTTACTGAGTAAAATCTGTTTTCACTGCTTTAACTAATGTCCATCATTATTTATCTTTGACAGCTTCAACATATGACTTTGAGGGGCAGGGGACACAGTTCAGTCCATAGCAAGGAGGTAACATTAAAGCTACAAATAGGTGAGGGGTGCCTGGTGGCTCAGTTGGTTAAGCATCAGGTTGTGATCTCCGGGTCCTGGGATCAAACCCTGGGGTGGGCTCCCTGCTCAGTGGGGAGCCAGCTTCTCTTTCTTCCTCTACCCCTCCCACCTCATGCTCTATTTCTCTCTCTCAAGTAAATAAAATCTTAAAAAAAAAAAAAAAGCTACAAATAAGTGAGACCAAGCCTACCAATAGTAATACAGGACACTTTCTCATATAAGGAAGGAAATTTGTCAATTGTTTCCTGCCGCCATATCTTTGCTTAGAGTGAAGTTCTGCCAGTGTTTGCCATCATTCAGCTCAACATTCTACTTACGTTTTTGAGAGGTGACTTCCCTTCATTTAGTGTAGGCCAAATAATCTAGATAAGTAGGTGCTACAGAAGCATCTAATTATTTAGCAACCAAAAGAGCAAAACCTTTTCTCACTATCCCATGTTACCCGATCATGGCCAAGCAGCTTAGACAGTGAAGGAATGCTAACTCCAAGAGTGTGATGGACCTGCAGGAAACTGCGTAGGGAATATTCTTGGAAGGAAAGGGAATCAAGCAAGTTTGGACAGAGGGAGAAGTGGGGCTACAACACAGTGTCAGTGGAGACCTCAGCTAATGCCACAACAAGTTCTGAACAACAATGACCCTTTGGTGTTGTGTTGAGTTAGGATGAATGGAAAGCCCCATGCCAATCGTTGTATACAGACCACTCCAATTAAGGAGAGTGTAGCTTTCTTCAGCTAAGAGTCGCCATCAGGGCTATTGGTTAGGGCTTTCTATTGACAGCATTCTGAGCGGCTGGGACAGGAATTCCTTCATTCCTGAAGGGGAATGTCCATGGTGCGTTACATACCCACTGCGCTGCCAGGTAACAGGTCTCTTTCTGGGAAATTAAATCTTGAGCTAATAACACAAGAGAAGACGGAATGGTTAGAATTCATTCATCCTAGCGACAAAATGGCTAGCTTGATCTCATAAACATAATGTTTGGCAAAAAAAGTCAGACACAAGAGAATAGACATTTTAAAATTCCATTTTCCTGTGATTTAAAAGCCAACCGACAAAATTACTGTATGGAGGTTAGAAAGCAAGATAGTATTTATAGTGAAAGTTTTACTTTTTTTTAATTTGGTAGAATTTTCATCATTCAGTTGTTAATTTTTATTATTCTTTATAATCATAAATAGTTTTAAGTAAAAGACTCTAATGGTGTGTGTATGTATTTAAAGAACACAATAAATGTAAAATTATATTTATCATATAAATATTTATGTATTTTAATATTCATTTATAAAGTTAGTCAAAATTAGGGTTCCATAAGAATTTTTACTTAAGAAGAGTCCATCAGTTTTTCAAGCTTTTAAAATGCTCTTTTGTAGAAATTTAGTTAGGCTGGAACCAGTGTTTGGCAGACAGGTATAAGCAGGTAGGAAAATAGAAGCTCGATTACTTTGATTAAAAGGCAAAATGTGGAATCAGCACTCAGGGGACAAACACTGGAAAAGACAATGCTAAGTACTAGAAACTGACAACTAAAGGCACAGAGCTGTCACATGAAGTTTGGGGATGATTTTTCACAGAACAAAAAGAACTACCATATATTGAGCACTTTCATGGTCAGACATCCTGGCCTGTGCATTTGAAAATGCTTGTTGGGCGCCTGGGTGGCTCAGTGGATTAAAGCCTCTGCCTTCAGCTCAGGTCGTGATCTCAGGGTCCTGGGATCGAGGCCCGCATCGGGCTCCCTGCTCGGCGAGGAGCCTGCTTCCTCTTCTCTCTCTGCCTGCCTCTCTGCCTACTTGTGATCTCTCTCTCTCTGTGTCAAATAAATAAATAAATAAATAAATAAAATCTTAAAAAAAAAAAAGAAAATGCATGTTAAAAATATTATCTAAAATTTTTAGAACAAACAAGCTGGTATTTTCATCTGAAGTTTTACTGAAGGAAGCATTGAGGCTCAAAATGATTATGTAAGATGCCCAAAGTCAAAGAACGAAGTGTTTCAACCAGGATTCAATCCAAGTCTGTTCCCAAGAAAGTTTCTACTATTTATATTATCTAATCATATACTGAAACTGATTTAAGATTCACTCATGCACACACGCGCACACACACATCATATGTATATGTGACAATAACAAACATTTTTAGCCACAACAGCTGTGATACCAACCATAAGGTATAGACAGCCTCAAATCCGAGATGGTCTAAGAGAGGCCGTTCGATTCTAAGGCATTCTGCTCAGGCATCGCACATACTTTGGTTTCGTTTCTCCTCATTTCAATCAGCAGAGGAATTTACTTGGAAGCAAAAATCTTAACTATTATTACCCACCTGAAGTCATCGTTTCTGTTTATTACATCATAATCATCTCTTCTTGCCACCAATTGTACATTCCCAAAGAGGAAATTATGATTTCAAGTGAAGACAATGGAGCAGGAACAGATGTGCTACTAAAAGAGAGACATCCTATTATCCTAAAAATGTACTCCATAATGAAAAACAAGGGAAAAGAGATCAGAAGGTATTGTCATATTTCAAAATAGAGTCTGTTCTAGCAGCAGGATTACATTTAAATAGAAAGATCTGCTAAAGTTTCCATGTACTATTCATAGTACTTTATGCTTGATACTTCATATACTAGAGAAACTGCAAAAAAAAAAATTGTGAAAAAATATCCCTCTGCAGCATTGTTGGTAAATCTTTCACTGTAGCCTTTGCAACATTTTTCTTTATTCTGAATTTCTTTAGTCACAGCAAGTTGACCTTACTTCCAAGTGTGACACTTTGACGTGGCTCCAACCCATTATTCCCAAAACTTCTGTTAGATTGCCCCATCTGCTTTAGAGATCTTCATAAAATATATGTCTTCTTAACCCTAGGGAAGGAGACACTGACAGAATGGGAAACTGTGTAATGATTCACAGTTTTTGAAAATGTATGTTTGGCCACACCAATTCATTCATTAAAGCAGATCTTGTTCACTTAGTTTGTGTCAGACATTGGATAGGCTAAAGGTACAGAGTAAAGACTTGTTACATAAACTCAAAGCAGCCTTAGCAGGGTGGAAGACAGATAAGGTGGTTGGATAACCTCAAAACTGTGATCGATGCTCTGACAGAGATATTCACTATATCTAATGAAAGTTCCTTGTAAATACAGAGACACAGATCAGACCAATGGGGGAGACTAAAAATGAGCAAAAACAGTTTGCAGAGGTACCATGGTAAAACCAAGCACAGTACATCAGGGGCAGGGCTAATAACATGTATGTATTGAGGGGCGAGTTGGCTGTGGAGGAGTCGGGTGAGGAGGGCAAGATGGGCCAGGCAGGACCAAATGAGTTTTTTAACCACATCAGGCTCTCTGCTCAGTGGGTAGCCCGCTTCCTTCTCTCTCTCTCTGCCTGCCTTTCTGTCTACTTGTGATCTCTCTCTGTCAAATAAATAAATAAAATCTTAAAAAAAATTAAGGACTGTAAGGATTTGTAGAAAACAAAAAAGAAAACAAACACACGGAAAAAGCTAGCATATGTGAACTCTAAACAAAGTGTGCTGACTCTTCATGTTCAGCTTCCTTATTGGAAACATGCAACATACAAACCTGGAAAGCTTGTCTTTCTTACTTACAGCCATGAAATAAAAAGCATAAACTGTTTATTATCTGTACTGCTTCATATAAGAAAAATATACTGATACTTCATAGTATCAGAGAGTTTCAGATACCAGTAGGAATTTTTTCCTAATGGTCTCTCATAATAAGCTTATATAATTAAAACATAAGCAAATTTACAAAGCTCATATTTTATTAAAATTCATGCAAAGGGAAATAGGAAAAGACTACAAAGTTTACTGTACATCTGTCATGTATATCTGTAGAAATGTGAATATAAATGAAAAGCCTAGTTACTTTAAGACCAGTTTCCTCAAATTTGGAATCCAGAGAGGTTTCATACGTCCATCTGGTTCAGAGAGGGATGCTCACATAAAGGGACAAAGACAAGGTGTAAAAACATAGTTCTACTTACCTATTTGAATATTTCAAAATGAAATAAATGACTTTGACTGTTAATCTACATCAATATGTATTTCTTAAAATCGATAATGTTGAAAGAGCTTGGAATAAAAAATTCAGTGTTTGCTAACTTATTTTTAATTATGAATTAAATATTAGAAAAAATTATAACACTGAAAGTACTGAAGATATCATCCAAATATCTACCTCATAAAGACTCATGAATGAAGAGGTGCTTGGAATTATAAACGAGTAGACCAAAATTATTTAATTGCTTCTGTTGATGGAATTAGCACATAATGGGGGAAGGAATATGTTATATATTCTGAATTTGGATCCTATGGAATTTCTTAATTCAGGGTTCAAGATGTTTTTTCACTTAAAGAATTGATGCAAAATGGACTAAAAGCTTTTTTCACGGTTTCACTGGGGCAAACAACCAAAATTCTTTCATGAGACAAATGGGGTTGTATTTAACATGGGTGGCATTCTCTTGGCAAAGACCTGGAAGGGAGAATAAAGGAGATATGCACAGAATGATAATACATTGGAAAATGCTATCTAGAGGTAGTATTGCTATGTAGAGATAAAAACAAACCAGAAGCATGACCAAGGATAGGCAAATTCAAGTCAGAGAGGGTATGTTGTTAAGACAGTGGGAAATCGAATCAAGTATTCAAGTCTCAGAGAAGCAGTGCTCTAAAAATTATCACAGGGCGCCTGGGTGGCTCAGTGGGTTAAAGCCTCTGCTTTCGGCTCAGGTCATGATCTCAGCGTCCTGGGATCGAGGCCCGCATCGGGCTCTCTGGTCAGCGGGGAGCCTGCTTCCTCCTCTCTCTCTGCCTGCCTCTCTGCCTACTTGTGATCTCTCTCTCTGTGTCAAATAAATAAAGGAAATCTTTAAAAAATAAATAAATAAATAAATAAATAAATAAATAAAAATTATCACAAATACCACTCTTTCTCCTTTTGGTTGTCTAGTTTGACCTTCTCCCCCATGATTCCCTTTCTTCCTACAAGACTCCCACTTTGTTTTTCATTGATTTCTGTGAAGGAGTATTAGACACTAAGTACACCCCAAGTTAGGTAATTCTTTGAAAGTACCGATACTTAAACACAGTGTGTATAATAATTGCTTCTTAAAAAAAAAAAAAAAATTGCTTCTTGCTAATATTGTTTTCTTCCAGTTAACTAGAGTCCTGGGATACTATGATGATTCATCTACATTCACGCGTATGCACACACACATAGTACACACACACAAACACACACATAATCCCAAACATGCTTTTAGCCTAAAAATTGAAAAAGTCTTACAGTTTGTTTGTTTTGGGGTTCTTTGTTCATTTTCATTTTTTAAAATTCCTGTTAAAATCATAGTTATTTTTCTGTCATGTGGATAGACATCAAACACTATGTCTTGTGCCAAACACCAACAAGTGGGAAGAAACAGAAAAGGCAATATTTGGTGATGTGCTTGGGCTTTTCTTGGCAACATAATTCATCATGGGAGGGGATCAGGGAAGGCTGATATATAAAGAAATACTTATATTGCTAGATTTGCCTAATATAATATGATTCAACTCTGGAAGCTATAATATGATGAACTATGAAGCTGCATGTGGAAAGCATGCAAAAAGATAAAGCTTGAGAGGAAGGAATCTCCTTCTTAGCAATGAAGAAGGAATTATAGGCTGGTGTTAAGAGAAAAAATTTACTCTGAAAATAGGAGAAATTTATCTGATCACAGTGATAACTTGTCAAGGGAAGAAACTCCAAATTACTTCAGTAGATTCATCCCTAGTGGATTTTTAAACCAGAGTAGATAAGATACAGCGACGTATATTAATATGGACAACAATAAGCTGGCAGAAAGATAGAGTGAGAAAACTCTTAGGTCATTTTCATTATTATTCATCAGTTTTTAAAAATGCATTTGATATCTTAAAAGGTCTTGGAGTTTATGAACACATTTTTTCAGAGTGTTGTAAGCCAAAAAATAATAAAATAAAAAAGATCTTAAAAAAAAAGAAAAGAAAAAGGACCCTATATCTTGAAAGCAATTTCAACCATTTTCTCAGCAAGTTGAACATTGAGAAATGTCTTATGGTGCGAATTAATGGAGTATTCTAAGATTTATGTGGTAGCAAGAAATTACTGATTCCAAAAACATAGGTCTTAGACTTAATGCTTAAGACTCTTGAAGACCTAATTTCCAAGTTACATTCTCAGAGCATTTTGACCTCCCACCCCTTCATGTCGTCTGCACATTCACCAAACAACAGCATCAGGCCTATTCTTTCCTTGCTTGTATCTCACAGGTTTTCTGGGCTCTCTGCCTTTCTTAGCTCATGTAATTTGCAGCATGCTTGGACATGTCCAGCCACACCGCACTCACATACCAAGCATTCTCCAGTACCCTATTGATTACCTTCCTAGGTAAATTCCCAAAGACCTGTGTTCAAATCTCTTTACTATTGTGTTCACTTTTGTGTTTTAGTTATTTGCACACTTAGCTTACTTCCACCATAACAGTGGTTCCCTGGGCTTAAACCTTTAGCCCCTGGGGAGAAGTGGAACTATTGAAGGGGGCTCATAAATTTATACATGCCTGTTTATTTTTTGAATCACTAGGGTAGTAAAACTGTAGCCTGTATTATATGAAGAAATGTAAACTATTGAGTCTAACAGGAGAGAGCAAAGTACAGTTTGCGGACCAAATTCAGCCCACTGCCTATACTTGTAAATACAATTTTATTAGAATACAACCACACCCATTCATTTATGTATTGTTTACATTTCTTTTCCTGCAATAACGTCAGAATTGAGTGGTTGCAATAGAAATCATATGGCTTTCAAAGTTGAAAATACTTACTATGTGATCATTTACAGAATAATGTTGCCTACCTCTGGTCCAGAATATAATCATCTTGAGGACAATGGTAGTATCATAGATATATTTGCATCACCCGCTGTAGACATTTAGAGAAAGTCCCCAAACTCTGGAGATCAAAATCAGAAATTGTTACATTTTCCCCAAAACATTCTCTTCTTCCATTCTTGTTACCACTCTTGCTTACAGTCCTCAACAAATATTTACTTGAGTTTATAAATTTTGGTCTTACTGACTCTTCTCAATGTTCATATCTACTAATCATTTTTTGTGCTTATTTGATCAAATCATCTGGGTATCCTCTCCTCAATTTCAGTCCCCCTCTTTCTTCCAGATGTGACATTTAATTGAATGTGCATCCTTTCCATACATTATTTCATATTATAAGCATACATCTTTGTGTATATATGTATCCTTAATATAGAGTGCTATTTTTAATGTTTTAAGAATTTACATATATGGTATCGATTGCACTTACATTTCATAGAGCAAATCTTTTTTTCTCTCCACTCAACTCAAATCTCCTTCTGACTCTGACCCTCTACTTCTGTCTCTCTCTTGTAAGGACCCTTGTGATTATGTTGGATTCACCCAGGTAATCCAGGATTACCTCACACCTCAGATCTTTAACTTAATTGCATTACAAAGTTTCTTTTATCACATAAAATAACATATTCCAGAGATGAGGATGTGGCTATCTCTGCAGGGACATTATTCATCCTACCACAAGTATAAAAATCATCAGTTATTAGATACTAACAATTCCCTCTTCAGTGCAGGTGTAGCAATCTAAATACTGCTTCCAATGACTTATGGTGCTTCCATATCTTTATTTATTTTTAAAGATTTTATTTATTTATTTATTTATTTATTTATTTATTTATTTATTTATTTATTTATTTATTTATTTGGCAGAGACAGCGAGAGAGAGGTAGCACAAGCAGGGGGCGCTGCAGAGGGAGAGGGAGAAACAGGCTCCCTGCTGAGCAGGGAGTCTGATGCGGAGCTTGATCCCAGGACCCTGGGATCATGACCTGAGCCAAAGGCAGATGATTAACCAACTGAGCCACCCAGATGCCCCTCCATATCTTTATCAATGCCTGGCGCTGACTGTCAGCCTCTCTGAAAGTTATCAAATAGAAACTTACAGGTATTGCTTATATTTTTAAGTTGTTATAATTTCATATATACAGGAAAGTCATACAAATACTGAAGGAATTTGTATATCACTTATTTACATACAACTCTTCTATATATTTGCCCCATTTGAGACTAAGCTGGACATGCATATCAAACTTGTACTAATTTTAGCATCTATGGATGACTAATTCTATCATCTATTCTACACATACTAGTTGGTGTTTTGTTTTTAAGAAAGAGCTTTCCTTTCTCCTTCCATTTATTTACTTGTATCTTTTTGAATTCATGTATTTTTTATTTTATTCAATAAATTATAATCCATTAATATAGCTTATTTTTATGTTCCACTGCTCCAGATTTGACCACTTGGAGTCCCTATAAACTGGCTCAAGAGAATTTTTAACATATTCCATAATTCATTGAGTGGTCTCTTATTTAAAGTCACAAAAATCTGTTCCAGACTTCTCTTGTGCCTTTGTTTGTTTATTTTCTGTCTATCTTATAATTATGATGAAATAAGATTGGTGAGTTGCTTGGTGTTTAATCGAGGGAAAAGGAGTATGAATACTGAAATGTGATTAGGTAATGAAATCTCTTTAAGATGGAGAGAGATAAGGGGTGCCTGGATGTCTTAGTCAGTTAAGCGTCTGCTTCTTGATTCGGCGCAGGTCATGATCTCAGGGTCATGAGATCGAACCCCATGTCCAGATCCATGCTCAGCACATAGTCTGCTTAAGATTCTCTCTCTGCCTGTCCCTCTGCCCCTCCCCCTGCTTGCTCTCTCTTTTTCTCTCTCTAATAAATAAATAAATAAAATCTTAAAAAAAAATTGGAGAGAGATGAGAATGACAGTGATGGTGAGAAGGAAACACTCTCTGGAAAATACCAGTATCAAGTCAGTGTTACTGTACTTCTTTTATTCTCAGCTCTCATGTAATACTAAAAATAAGGACTTGGCAAAGCAGTGATTTATAAAAACATGTGACAGTAGTTTATCAGGTCTTTCAATGCCTTCTCCTGAAAAAAATTTTACTAAAATTTTGTGTTTTAAACCAAAGCACTAAGATACTTTTATGGAATAGTATGTATCTTTCTATATGTGTGTAAAATATTGGATATAATTTCAATTAAATAACTTTATATTAAATCTCTTTGATACATATTTTCCCTTTATATGTTCATATCTGTGTGTGTTTTACTTATAGCTTTCTGTGCCCTCTTCAACTCTGGTGTCATTATATTCCAGTTGATTATGTATCACTTCATTAATTTATAAATTTAAAAATTAAAATTAATTTTAATTTTTATATTTATAAATAATATTTAATAATTTATAAATTATTTATAAAATTCATATTCATGCACTTACACTTTTTAAAAGATTTTATTTATTTATTTGACAGAGAGAGAGAGAGATTACAAGCAGGCAGAGAGGCAGGCAGAGAGAGAGGAGGAAGCAGGCTCCCTGCTGAGCAGAGAGCCCGATGTGGGGCTTGATCCCAGGACCCTGAGATCATGACCTGAGCCAAAGGCAGAGGCTTTATTTAAACCACTGAGCTACCCAGGTGCCCCACACTTACACATTTATTTGTTGCTATGTTACAATCACTGTTCTGGGCACTAAGTGACAGAGTAGCAGGGAAAAAAGTCCTGAACAGCAATATTAGCTTCTTACTGCTGGTGTAACAAATCGTCACAAACTTAGTGGCTTATAGCAACACAAAATTATTATACATCCCCGGAACTCACTGGGCCTCACTGGGCTAATATCAAGTGTCAGCAGGTCTTTGTTACTGCTGGAGGTTCTAGGGAAGAGTCAACGTTCCTACCATTTCCAGCTTCTAGAAGTCACCCACATTCCTTGGTTTATGGACTTATATTTTGATTTGCAAAGCCAGCAATGCTGAACTGAATCTTTGCACTGCTACCACTCTGGTCTTCTGTCTGACACCTGGATAATCCCAATAATTTCCCTACCTTAATATCAGCTGATTAGCAAGCTTAATTAAATCTGCTACCTTAATTCCCCTTCCCCATATCATATAACATATTCAGTTTCTAGAAATTAGAATATGGACATCTTTGAGGTAACATTATTCCCTCTACCCCAGTAGCCAAGACTGGTAAGATACCTGCCCTGATGGAAATTCTGTTTTGATGAGGGGAGAAGTAAACAAATATAGAAACATGTCATAAATTTCAAAGAATAGATAAATACTTGAATAGAGCAGGGTTAGTGGAAAGAGATTGATAGGGACTGAGCATTATAAGAAGTAGACTATCTTATCTCCATTTTATAAACAACAAATTAAGATCAAGAAGTGAGACAATTTTCCTAGTGTTAAAGGGGCATTCACATCTCTGTCTCCAAATCTCATGCTCTTTTCATGATTCAGCTGTACCTCCTCATTTGCCCAAGTGTCAGATTAAGATGGAAATAAATCTCCCCAGGTTACTCATAATTCCACCTGCGGTGCCTGACATAGTGCCTGGCACATAACAAAACCTCAATAATCCTATATTATTGGTGTTGATACTCTTCTTAGGCATTCTCATTTCCTTTTTTTCATTGTTTCACTGAGCCAATAGGAGAATTATTCTGCAGGGACGTACTCACAAGTTTCCTTTGGGAAAAAATCTGCAAGAGACAAAGCAATACAAAGATCCATAGCCGAAATCATTCCCCACATTTATCTATAGATTTTTCAATGCTCTCGGCCCGTGGGTCAGAGTCATGGGTGAAATATCAGCAAGCAAAGGATTGCCCTCTAAAAAAACAAACAAGACAAAGTTACTCAAAAGTTGTGACCAAATGGCCCATATAATCATGAGGTCATTTTTAATAACATGGCATTTCTTTGAAGGAGAGAATAGTTTTCAAGCACCAGATTACCTAATTGTTTGAGGGAGAAAGAGTTTTCTTCACTTTCTTGTTACTGTTTTTAAGTCACCCCACTGCTTTAAAGTAAAATCCAGTGACTCCTTGTTACCTAAAACAATCCAAAACTCCTGTCATCACATTAAAGGCACTTGGCAATCTGGATCCAATCTGTCATTCCACTTTCATTTTCTACTGTCCTGTATTCTATTGTAGACTACATCATTTTGCATCACAATTGTTTCCAATTTTCAGGAAATTCCTTGCATCCCATACTTTCCTAAGAGTGTGTTCCGTAAAAACGGGGCAGGTGACATGTATTTTTGTAGTGTTGGTGCTTACCATAGAGTTAGGCACATACTAAGAATCAGTAGATGAACTATTTAACTAATAAGCTGAGTAAATAAATGAATTAATTAATATCATTTGACTGTTCAATAATTCTGTTCCTGTTTCTCAGATCTATAATTGCATTTATGTCTATTAAAATATGGAACACTTCCTTTGTTTTTAGTGCTGAATTAGCTCAGGAATTTCCTGTTTTTTAGATTCAAGGCATTAGCTTGACTGTTTCTCATGGTGAGTGACTCTAAGGAAACTTTGGGGCTGTATGTGCCCATCTCCTCATCAGCCATTGGCTTTGGTACATTAGGACTTTAATAGAAACTGCCTAATGTGCAGGTAAAGTCAGCAAGAAATGAAATATAGGTCATTACTCAGTGGTATCCATTGAGAGAGCAGCAAAATGTAAATCACTGAGAAATGGGGATGGTTCATGGCATTTTGCACTTTGGAGTAAGTCGGAGGACTTCCTGGGGTTGAGAAGTCCCAGGGTCCACCTTAGAAAGCTAAGAAGCAAATCTGTTTCCTGTCAGGGTCAGCTTAATACCAGCAACTCTGTGCTCTAGAATAGGGAAGTGAAGATTGTATTTTTTCCCTATGCTCTGCAATTGTCTAGCCCTACCCTTCACGTCCGTGCAGTATTGTATGTGATCTTAGATTGTCACTCGGGTTCTCCAAACCTCAGCTACTTGATTTATAAAATGAAAATGATGTCTATTCTCCCTATTTGGCATGATTCTTTTTGAGCATTAAATAAAATATGCAAAAGGGCTTGGGTAGCGGACCTTATCATCGCCCCACCCATAATTCTAGCATCTTTCAGTGTCTCTAGCCAATCCCCAAATTCCAGTACTTGAAACTCTGCAGATACTGGCTTTTTTCCCTCCTGAAACCATGGAAAACCTCACTGTCTATGTGCTCATGAGTGTGCACACACACAACAGGTAGAATACTGAGGATGGAACACCTCCAGGAGCAGCTCTCAACCATCAGTTCTCCAGAATTAGTATATAAACATTCTAGTTGCCTCACGCTTCAAGTTGCCTAATTATGATGTGTGTGTGTTGTATCAATTTCCAGAGTCCAAGCAGAATTTAGCTCCACTTGTACACTGTGTCAGCTGGCTAAAGAGCACATGTTTCACTGGCTGCTGTCCATTCTCTATCTCATGTCTCTACCTGTGTTATCGGAACTTCTCAAATATACTACTGGTCCTGGTCTCAGGATCTCTACTGAGGAGAACCCAAATAACAGCCTACACATCGTGAAGGGCCACCTGAGGCAAGACTAATGATGTTGTTATTTCGATAAATTAGAAACATAAAGCTGAAAGAACTCTTCCTATTTGGGGCTTCCCAGGGCATATAAGGAATGGATATGTGAAGATCTCTGGGTGAGAGCCTGAGGCAGGATTAGAAGTGGTGCAAGGGAGTGTCTAACTGAGCCGAAGGATTAGCCTAAGGGCAGGTCGTCAGACTTCAGCTCATAAAAACTATTTTTTAAACCCAGTAATGGTCTCTAGGTTCATAAATCTAATTCAAGCAAAGGAAAAGTGGGGTAGCAAATGGCACCTCAGATGCATTCCAACGTGTGGTAACATCCATAGCATACGTTAACCCTAAAAGAAATCTTACCAGCTTGCACCGATTTACCTTTTTAACCTGTTTGTATGACACTTGTGACAGACTGATTTTCAAAATGTCCCAGAAAAAAAAATGATAGTACTACATTATTACTCACCGACTAAAATAAGAAGCCATGAGTTCATATTGACTAAAAATTTGAAAGAATGAATAAATGATAGGGAGGGTATGGTTCTACCTTAAAACAGACTTCCAACTAATACATTTAGAATAGAAGACATACACTAATTGTTTGAGTCAAGGATCATCTGTGGATGCTACACCAAAGTATGATGAGAAATAAGACAGTTACATAATTTCAAAGCATCTCCCCACATGATACTTCCTAAATACAAAAAGAAAAATATAGTAATTTACAGTAGAGAAATCTGACAGATATGACCTTAATTTCACCAATAATAAGACGTAACAGACATCACGAGCATGAGAGAAGCATGACACCATGAAAAGGCACAGCATAATTTCTGTGGTAGGTATTCTTTTTTTTTTTTTTAAGATTTTATTTATTCATTTGACACACAGAGAGAGAAATTACAAGTAGGCAGAGAGGCAGGCAGAGAGAGAGGAGGAAGCAGGCTCCCTGCTGAGCAGAGAGCCCGATGCGGGCCTCGATCCCAGGACCCTGGGATCATCATGACCTGAGCTGAAGGCAGAGGCTTTAACCCACTGAGCCACCCAGGCGCCCTGTGGTAGGTATTCTTACCAAAAATACATAGGCATGAGAAAACATCACACTAAGTCAAGAAACATTTTACAAATTAACTCTCCAGTACTCTTGAGGAATATCAAGGTTATGAGAGACAAAAGTCAATGAAAGAACCTTTCCAGATTAAAGGAAAATAAGAATCCATGGCAACAAAATGAACCTTCATTTCACATTAGATCCTGGGTCAGTACAAGAACATGGGTTGGTCAATTGGCAAAACTGGTCTGTAGATTTAAATATTATTATTGTATCAAGGTTGTCAATATCCTGATATTTTGATCAGTGAATTCTAGTTATATTTTGAAGAATCTGGGGAAAGGGCATCCGGGGTTCTTTGTACTATTTGTATAATTCTCTTAAGGTCTAAAATTATTTCAAAATTACAACAAAAAATAAAACCTTCTAAGATATTACAGACATACTCACTCAAGGTGATCATATATTAATCAGAAACATGTCAACCCTAAATCGCAAAACTAAGGACCAAAGTTTAGAAATCATGTATTATTGAAATTAAACTTTGATTTTAAATCAGAAACTGTTCCATGAAAATATTGTTGTTACGTTGCCATTTGCTTTTTAAACAATGCTTGTTTTATAGGAAGTCATGTTTGATAAGGACTCACAAAACCAATGTTTCTATCTCTACCACCTGGGTATAATATCATTGAATGTCTCCATGTCCATTGCTTTCTCTGAAAAAAAAAAAAAATGGAGATAACCATCATCTGCCCTCTGAGCTCTTGCAAGTAATAATGGCAAAGAAAATCAAAGCAATTATAATGAAAACACTCTAAAGCAGTCCTTGCTATTCTCTGTATTCCCATTCTGAATTGAATGTGTTCAACATCCCATTCTGAATTGAATGTATAAAAATATATATTTTTCTCTAAATGTGAATTATTTTGAAATATGATTACATTTTTCAACAGATTTCTTTTTATTGAAACCGGATTTTTTTAACCCCCAACGTTTTCAGTTCTCAAGAGGCTACCTTTTAATTATATCATCCCTTGATCTGGAGTCTTTCTTATTATTCGTTTAAACGTTATTGTTTGGACCTGAATTGATCTCTTCTGTTCAATTGCAGGGTTAGCATTTGCTATAATACAGAGTGAATTTTTACTTCTGTTGCCTTGAGGACATTCATTGGAAACATCATGTTGCACTTGATGGAGATTCTCCTGATGAAAAGGTTCACAAAAAAGAACAAATTAATTTTTGGTAACAATCAATGGTACCATCCATTGCATTTTCCTATATCCTTTACTTTTCATTCTATTTCTCATTGTGCCCTAGCTTCCTGATTCTCTTCATGGAGAAAATACACCATAATTTATTTTAAAAGAACTCCTCTGGCTGCCTACTGGTCTTAATTAAAACAGGGACCACAGTTTATCTGGAATCCTAATCTGGCTTTGAGTGTTCAACAAAGAGCCTCAGAACCGTAGCTCAAACCACAGAAAAAATCAATCAAGAAGACTTTATCTGTCCTGTTGCTAAAGAGAAATGGGACCTCCTGGCTATGAGGAGACAAACTGCTATGCCAGTCAACCTCCTTTTCTGGTCTTTTAAACTATATGTTTATGTATATGTAAATATATTTCATATATATTATATATGCATATATTTATATATGCATATTTATGCATATATAAATTATATATATGCACACACACTAATTTGAGGTTTGTTTTCCCTTGTTTTTTTTCTGTTGTGTATTTCCACACAAAAGGGTGTATTATAAATCCCCTTTGAATGGCTAAATTATTTGTGAGTTTATTGTACAACAACTTTCTCACCACTATTAATCTTACTTAGCACCTAGGGGACCTCCTCTATAGTGCATGGAGATTGTAGATATAAATGCAGCGTCATTATGACATTGTTCTGTATTGAATACATCAAGAGCAGCCAGGCTAACTTGAAATGGCCAATTTGCCCAGCTCAGTTTGTCATAGTGGTTTTGTATGTTGAAAATTATCTATTCAACTGAGAAAGAGTGTTTTCTCTCCCAAATACATGTTTAGTATCCCTTTGCATTATTAACTATGTGCCAAGTATTATTCTCCCTAAATGTTAGCTGTAAAAAAATCAAATGACCCATGTTTCTGAAGAGTTCTGAACACAAGGCAGCAAGTGTGAATTAAGAATATGAAGTCTAATCTCTTACTATAACAAAGGGAGCAAGTTACCACCTCCAGTGTACTTAAGCAGTTCTTAAATTATAATTTTCAAAAGAAATACTCACTATTCCATATATACTAACGGGTGCCTACATAACATAATGTATATGACCAAATGACACCATAGGGGTAGCACTTGTTGCCTGGAAATTTAGCTTATAATTAAGGAGTTGTCCTTATTTATTCTTCCCCCAAGGAGCTAATATCATCTTCAGAATACAGTAAAGGCCATTCTTAAAGGAACATTGACAGAGAACACTCACGTATCTGGATGGGCACTGTCATGGAGACATTTTGAGTGAGGTAAGAGAAATGGTGAAGAGGAATCACAAGAAAAGGAGGAGGACGAACACAGAGATTCCAAAAATGTGTCCAAGTAAGCTATCAGTGGCTTTTCAAGTTTACCTCAGGCCAAAGTTGTCTGACTTTCTTTCATTTCTTAAATGTGGAAATAGAATATTTTTTCTTTTACTTATAAATATTCAGAGAGTGTAGGTTGTCTGTGTAGTGGCTTCCATTAAGATTCTTTCAATATTTCTTTCTGCTTGATTTTCATATAAGTGTGCTAACATTACTACAGAAAGCTTCACTAAATTAAAATATTGTTATAGCTAAATGTTACAGGTATTACATTATAATTCATGATAAAAGGTTATTCATTAGTTCAAGGTTCTGTTAGCATAATCTTTCTGCCTTCATGACTAAGAAGCAACACTGTTTTTTCGTTTTATAAAGTGAGCAAATTGTTCGTTTGCCTAATAGTAGCCCTTAAAAAATGTAAAGAGTATGGTGACAATATTGCTCGTTCCCTACTAAAATAGAAGGACAGGATACTGTGCTTTAAAGAGCTACATGCAATCACAGAGTTAAAGAAGCTGGGTTCAAGATCCATCTTCTGTGCCCATATATGTCATTAAGAAAGTAATTTCTTGGGGCGCCTGGGTGGCTCAGTTGGTTAAGCAACTGCCTTCGGCAAAGGTCATGATCCTGGAGTCCCGAGATCGAATCCCACATTGGGCTCCCTGCTCAGCTGGGAGTCTGCTTCTCCCTATGACCTCTCCCCTCTCACGCTCTGTCTCTCATTCTCTCTCTAGCTCAAATGAATAAATAAAATCTTTAAAAAAAAAAAAGAAAGTAATTTCTTGGGGAGCCTGGTAGCTCAGTCGGTTGAGCGTCGGACTGTTGGTTTCGGCTCAGGTCATGATCTCATGGGTCATGAGATTGATCCCCACAGTGGGCTCCATACTCAGGAGGAAGTCTGCTTGAGATTCTCTCCCTCTGCCCCTCCCTCTACTCTCATGCTCATCATCTCTCTCTATCCCTCTCTAAAATAAAATAAATAAATCCTTAAAAAAAAAAAGAAAGTAATTTCTTTCTGAACTTGTTTCTTAGCTATAATGTGGGGATAATAATAATTAAGCCTATCCTCTAAGGATGTTGTAAGACTCAAATGTGATAGTATATGTGATCATACATATATACATTTTTTAAGTGTAAGGTCTTATCACTATAATCATCTTCAAATTTTTAAGCCTTTGCCTGTCAGTATATATATATCTCCAGTTCCTACCCACCCACCCAAAACATACCAGAGGCTCTGAGGTTTTATATTATTCTTTAGATATTTGCATACAATCCATGATATAAGTATAGATCTTTAAATAATTATATTAATTTTGAAAGCCATTTGAAAGGAAAATACTATAACATAGAGATAACATTGGA
The DNA here is from genome assembly GCA_002007465.1 of Ailurus styani. Lineage (NCBI taxonomy): Eukaryota > Metazoa > Chordata > Mammalia > Carnivora > Ailuridae > Ailurus > Ailurus styani. The sequence goes on from LNAC01000404.1 coordinate 1,070,573, forward strand.
TATTGAAACTTTAGGAAATCACAGGTAATACTTTGAAGGAACCTGATGAACTCTGCCTTCTCCTCAGATATCTTTGTAGTAGGAATATCTGGAATATAATTAAATCCACGGCTCACAATTTTGTAAGGCGTTCTAAGGAAGATGAAGCGCCTTATCCCTGGAAGAACAGTGCATTTTGTTAGGAAATGGCTAACAGTGTGAATCTGGGGAATTTGAAAGTGCTATAGGGAGGAAATGGGAATGAATGGGCATTGGGTTCTGGAGAGAGAAAGCAGCTACAGGACACTCATTTCAACAGCTGAGTCTGGAAGAGCCTCTGCATAATCTAAATGATCAAGCAATTTAGATAGAACTTCCACCTCCCTTTCTCCACACTGTGCTTTTCTGAGATTTCCCTGACCATCCATTGGAGGTTCTCTTGTATCAACGAAGGCCCACCTAGTCTGAGGAGGACAGAGGTCCAAGGTGGCCTGGAGAAGAGACAGACCATATCTATCTCTAATCTTCTCCAGAGAAGCAGAGACCAGAGAATTTTCACCCTAGTTATTTTGAGTTTTGCCAGGCAGAGGCAACACCAACCACGTGATCTGGCTCCACTCATCCTTTAAATTTCATCTTGAACCATTCTCCTCTTGACTTACTGCACTCTAGACATACCAACCTCCTGTTCATTCTTCAAAAATGAGATAATGAGCTCTTCCTCATCTCAGGACTTTTACATTTTCTGTTTTCTCAGCCTAGAACAGTATTTTACTGTTCTTTACGTGGTTGGCTTCTCCACATGCATGAATTCTCATCAGATACATTGGTAGACTAGAGTGAAATTAGTAGTAGCCCTGGGACTAACACCACATGCTATAAAATAAAGCTGGCATTAACACTTTGAGAAGAAAGGATGAATTTTTAAACAAGTAAGATTAGGATATTTAGCCATAAAATTTGAAGAAAAATACCCATTTCTTTTTTTTTTAAGATTTTATTTATTTATTTGACAGAGAGAGATTACAAGAAGGCAGAGAGAGAGGAGGAAGCAGGCTCCCCACTGAGCAGAGAGCCCAATGCGGGCCTCGATCTCAGGACCCTGAGATCATGACCTGAGCCGAAGGCAGAGGCTTTAACCCACTGAGCCACCCAGGAGCCCGAAAAATACCCATTTCTAAAAATAAGTTCAGATGAATTAGTACCAATATACAAAAAAACCCATTAGAAAACAGAAAAATATATTTCTAAACTTAGAAAAAAACTTCTTAAACCAATATAAATCATAAAATCCTTAATTACTATAAAAATTAAAATTCTGCAGAAAAAAAGCATATAAGTGAAATTAAAATGTAAATGACAGACCTGGAGAAAATATTTGTAATATATATTTCAAGGGAATGATATCCTGTGACCAAAACAACCTTCCTTAATGTTCCCCTCAGATTCTTCCTGATTCTTCCCCGACCTACTTTTTCTTAGAGCATTTTCTTTAGAAAACTTGTAAATTCTTTTCTTGCCCCTTTGAGATATATGTAAATCTTTTTTTCACATTTTTTATTGTGGTAAAATGCACATAACGTAAAATTTACCATGTTACTAAGTGTACATTGTAATATTCATAATGTACAATCATCATCATAATCTCCATAATTCTTTTCATCTTATGAAAATGAAACTCTGTACCCATTATACAGTATTCTCCGTTCCCTTTCACGCAGACACTGACAACCACCACTCTACTATCTCTAGGATTTTGACTACTCTAAGTACCTGATATAAGTGGAATCATACAGTATCTGTCTTTTTGTGACTGGCTGGTTTTACCAGTGTAATGACTTCAAGTTTCACCCGTGTTATAGCATATGTCAGAATGCCCTTACTTTCTAAAGCTGAATGATGTTCAGCTTTAGAACATCAATATATAAATATTTATATATAAATATTTATATATTTTGCTTATCCATCCAATTGTCGATGGATACTTGGGCTGCTTCCACATTTTAGCTACTGAGAATAATGCTATGAACATGGGTGTACAAATAGCTCTTTGAGAACCTGCTTTCAGTTCTTTGGGGTGTATACCCAGAAATGGAATTCTGAATCATATGGTAATTCTATTTTTCATTTTGAGGAACCACCATACTGCCTTTCTCTGGGAGTACACGGTCACTTTCTAATTTTCCCCATATGTGCAGTTGTTTTTGAATGTTCTAGTCCTTAATGTCTGGCTCCCAAAAGGGGGCAAAGGGAAAAATCACAAGGCAGGAAGGGCACTGGCCATTTAAATCCCCCAGAAATTGCTCCCCTTAGTGTATGTTGGAGGTGTCTCACAATAACGGGGGAAGATGCAACAACAAGGGCCACAGCTTTTTTGTCCTGGTGCTTCCTACTCTGCATCTTCCTAGAATCTTCTCTGTAAAATTTTTTAGAAGTCTCTTGCAGTTTTATGATTCTGGAATGTCTTTCCCAAAGACCTGGGAGCTATCTCTTCAAAATGTAATCTTCAAGGGAGATAGAACCCTATACATATCTCTTGTTTCTTTGGGAAGGTATGAGTCTCCCTCCTGTCAGGACTATGTGAGAAAGTTTACTTTTCCCTGGGTAAGTTTACTTTCCCTGGGTAAAGCTACTTAGTAAACACAGATGACCTATGTTCTCCCTCTTACCCCAGTACTTAAAACTTCCTTGCCCTTTAATTAGGCAGAGTCGAGTTCTGAGTTCTGGCCTCTACACTATTGCATTAGCCTTGAATATAGTCTTGCTTACGTGTTTAATTTTGTGAGGTACAATTTTTGCTTTGACACCAGAAAATGTAATGAGCTAGCACAGATCAGGAAAAAAAAAAGTTAGCCAAATTTTAAGTAGTGAAATAAACAATATATTCACATGATAAAAATCTAAAATGGATGATGAACATACGAAATAATTCTTCAGCCAATTTTTATCAAAGAATCACAAATCATAACAACAATACAGTGTCAAATGTTAACCAGTATCCAGGCTTGGCAAAGGCATAAACAAATGGAAATTCTCATATATTACTTGTGGGAGTAGGTTTTTATTGTATATGTGTGTGTTTTAAAGACTGGTTGGTATCCATCAAAATTGAAAATGGGCATGACTTTTTGTTCCAGAAAATAGAATTTTTAGTTAATAATCATAGAGAATTTCTTGTTGGTTAGATATTAAAAAGAATAATAGAAGCAATTTCATATTTTATGAGAAAGTACTTACATTTTAATGACAAAAAGAAAATTTAAAGTTTCAGAAGGGACGTCTTTCCTAAATGGAGATGTGACCAAATGGAAATGGAGTAAACAAAATGTTAAACATGGTGGATTTAAGGATTTAAGAAATTATTTTCTTTAATTATTTTATACTTTCCATAATTTCTCCTACAGTCAGAAACATTAATAAATTGTGAGGAAAGAAGTATACAATTAAAAATTGCAGATAGTGTTGTCTCACATCAAAATACAAACCCTTGCTTCACTACGGGCTGTTTGCCATTACTCTACCGTAACCTCCCAGAAATGAATGCATTCTCCAAGTGACTTAGCATCTTAAATGTGGCACTTGAAAAATAAGATATCCCATCCACTTTTTTCACCTCATGTTTGGGGGAAAAAAAAAGAGAAGGCATACCTTCAAAATAGTGTTCAACCTTATCTTTGTATCAGGAGCATTGCTCAAAAAGATTCCCAAATCTCACCTTTGCTCCTTCTCCTTCTGAAGGCCCACTCTTGCTGTCTGGGAAGTTTCCCAACAGCACGTACAATCTCAGCACTTAGAAATAAGAAGCAACAACGTGGATGCTACTTATTTCTGAGTGCTGAAATTGTACGTGCTGTTGGGAAACTTCCCAGACAGCAAGAGCAGGCCTTCAAAAGGAGAACTGGAGGGTATTATGCTAAGCGAAATAAGTCAATCAGAGAAAGACAAATATCATACGATCTCTCTGATATGAGGAACTTGAGGGGCAGGGTGGGGGGTCATGGGGGGTAG
>LNAC01000404.1:1074768-1107490 GCA_002007465.1 Ailurus styani
CATGGGGGGTAGGGAGGGAAAAATAATGAAACAAGATGGAGTTGGGAAGGAGACAAACCATAAGAGACTCAATCTCACAAAACAAACTGAGGGTTACTGGGGGGTGGGAGGGTAGGGATAGGGTGGATGGGTTATGGACACTGGGGAGGGTTTGTGTTATGGTGAGTGCTGTGAAAGATGTAAGCCTGATGATTCACAGACCTGTACCCCTGGGGCAAATAATAAAATAAATAAATAAATAAATAAATAAAATCGCAACAACAACAAAAAGAAATAAGTAGCATCTTCCTAAATATTGCAGGTACATTTGATGAAGCGTGGGTGCTTGTTTCATCTTTGGCATGTGCTGACTTTCATCTGCTTCTCTCTCCTGAGGCATAGAAAAGCCTGCAGGCTGTAAAGCACAGGCACATTGTGGACACCCTGATAAATATTAAATGATGATGATGGTAATGACAGAGAAGAGCCCTGTATAATTCCTCCCTTACATTGTGTGCCTCCTCAGACAGCTGTCACATCCTCGCAGAGGCAGAGATTCCTTGCCAAATTAAAGCTGCAGAGGAGCACATTGCATCCTCATGTCATTGTGGGAGTGTGAGATGTGAATGCCTATAGCCATCCACGTCACTCAGAGACACATCTATTTGATAAATACTGTCTCAAGAGCCAATTCAGATCGACTACCTGGCCAAGTCAATCAATCGTACGGATATCCCATCCGGGGAGTTTATATAATGCCCAAACTACTGGTCAGTTCCAGAGGGGGGAGAAAAGCCCAGCCCATCTGAGACTTTTTAGCACATTTTAGTTAGTTGTGTTAATCTAATAATCAGGCATTTAACTACAAATGCTAAGCCAAAAACATTTTTAGATGTGCTGTGTAATGAACTTATTTATTGAGGAACTGAATGGATTTTACCATCAACATCAAGATTTATCAAGATTTTTAAGGAATTAAGGAATTATACTGAGATACAATTTGCTTGGTATTGTACTAAGTGCTTTTCATGGATTTTCTTGTTTAATATTCAAGCTAAGACCCTCAAAGGTAGATACTAATACTGTACGTTTGTACACTTGGAAGAATTGGGGCCAAGAAAATGTAGGCAGTTTGCCTTGGGTCACAAGTAAGTAAGAGTCCGATACAGTTCCCCATGACTCCATAGTTCTCACAAGCTTTTGGGGAATACTTTTAGAATGGACAGGACACCTTAACAGTAATATCCGTTCACTTATATATTTTTTAAATGTGTACTAAGTATCTTCTGTTCAAAGTTTAATAAGAAATAAGCATAGCCAAAGGAAAAATTTCAAGTTCATCTGCTTTAAGCTAGCAATTCTACTTCTTAGAAGCATTTTTAAAGTGGCAATTCTATTCAAATTACAATAAAACCTACAGATAAGAAAATGCCCATGTCCAATAATAAAGGGATGGTTTAAAACTACAGAATGGGACATTCTTCAACCATTAAAATTGAGTATTATAAAGACTAATAGACTCAAAATGCTGACTATACAACAGAAAATAAGAAAAAGAACATTTCTGTATAAATTTGCTGACTGCATGATAAAAAATGAATAGGAAATAAAACTAAAAACATACAACAAATGTGTGTTAAGCTGTTAAGATTATAGGTGTCTTCCCCTTTTGTTTAAGTAATTTCTAAAAATGTGTGATGTTAATTTTATAATAGAAAACATTTTTAAAAAGAGATTTGCTACCAAATCAGATCAGATTCTTTGTTTTGGTGGTCATATTAAATTATGATAACTAAAGTTTAAATTAATCATATATGTATTTTCTTTCTAAAATAGCTGATTAATTTAGCAAGAAGAACAATCATGATTTATCAAGAGTTTTTTACAAACATACTTTGCCATTTGCAAAGTGTGTTTTTTAAATCATTGGCTGGGTTTGTTTTCATAACACATTTTCTCTGATCACACATTTCCAGCTGTATGCTTACCACAAAATTATTTTTTTTAAAGGAAGAGAATTTTTAGGAATTTTGATTATGATATATGCAATTTCTGATTTACATAGTTTACCGGTGGTTTACATTTTAATTAACTCACCATCACTTGCACACTGAAATTATATTTTAGGCCACTAATTGAAAAAAGTTGTCAATTTCTGCACTTAGTCATGCAGCTATAAATTTCGTTGTCTCCTTCATGAGATTAAGGAGTGTCCAATTAAGACAATGATTTTAATCCATGAATTCATGAGGCATTTCCCAAGCTTTCTTTGGTTTCTACTAGATTGCATAATAAACTAGATTGTAAAGGCAAGCCACATCATGAAGAAAAATAATTATCGCCTTGTCTCGAGAATGGAAACATTCCTATAAAATCTCCCCATAATGGGAAGTGGGGAGGGTCTGTTGTGAATCCTTGGCCTTCAGAGTCAGGTGTCCAGTAAGTGTCCTGAAAATTAATAGGGCAGACAACAGGGAATAGAAAGGTCTTTGTGAGAAAAGGGGGCTGTCAAAATTCCATCTTGGTTGTAAATAATTTTTTAAAGAATATTTTATTCTATCTTTTAAATGCTTGCAATTTCTGATATTCCCATCTAAAACAACATCTACACTAAAGCTTTTAAACTAGAGATACTCATTTAAATTAAGCACTTAGACTGTGCAAGAAAGAATTCTGTTACTTAAACTGGAAAAATAAATTCTATTCTTGACTTCTGAGGATTAGAGGAGCTCCTTCTATTTATTCACCTCTCTGTCTATCTATCATTCTGTCTAGATGCTATTTTCCTCTGAGTGTTCCGTTTCTTTCCCCATTTATATATTGAAAACAAACATATTCCTTCTTTTAATACCAGAACGTCATAATAGTTTGTGTAGTAGGAATTATTTATCTTCAACCTTCAAGCTACTAATTTCTTAAAAAGTTCTTTAAAAAATGTTTACATTGATTCATTTGCTCAACTGCAAATACCAAAACAAGGATTCAAATTTACTTTAATTGTTTCCTCTCAGAATCCTTACAATACTCACTGAAAGAGGTACTGCCTTTTGAGAATAGATTTGTGGGAAAAATAATCTTGCTTTGCCATTCTGAGGTTTGACTATTAGCATAAAAATTGCTATGAAAAAAATTAATAGAGACTGAATGCTTTATAAACACAGTGGATGGATTTATCATTCTATTCAGAGATGATAGTTTAAACTACCCCATTGCTGATTTAAAATGTGATGGTTGAGATGTAGGCAAAGACAAAATTGAGTTATATCAAGGTGCTGTGTGTCACTGTGCTAGCCAGGGTATCTAATGTAATTTGTCTGTTACAGTGTTTATGAAACATTCCATCTGGCACAATATGCCTCTAAGACAGAAGGTGTTGGCATATTAAAGATGCAAGCATCTCACATATGACTATTTACCCATTTATTATTTCAGCAGAAAGGAAGACAACCTTTAGAAAACAGTGAAGAGATTAGCAAACACAGACCCTTGATTCAGATATAAATTTGAGGACGACTACATTCACAATAAATACATCAAGATATTTTAATAGGAAATGGGATTGTGTGGGTTTTTTTTAAAGATTTTATTTATTTATTTGATATATATAGAGAGATTACAAGTAGGCAGAGAGGCAGACAGAGAGAGGACGAAGCAGGCTCCCCGTCAAGCAGGGAGCCCGATGTGGGACTCGATCCCAGGGCCACGAGATCATGACTTGAGCTGAAGGCAGAGGCTTTAACCCACTGAGCTATCCAGGAACCCCAAATGGGATTGTGTTTTGAAGCTAAAAGCAAATAAATCCCAGAGCCTTTTTTTTTTTCTTTTTGTTCATGGAATTGGTACTTTTTACTTCGGTTGGCTGGTTTTCATTTTAAGAAAAAGGGATTTTTAAAACAAAAATTGCCATGTCACAACAAGATATGTTAACAGAGCTAAGTTTTAGGCAGAATCTGAGAAAGAAAAACAGTCTGTTATAGATCTAGCTCTCTCATTAAAAACGAAAGAATCGCTTGATGGTGTTGATTACATTTCATGGATCTTTTAACAAATTGCAGTAAATGCTATCTTACCATGCATCCCTGCAGTCAATTAACTTGACACTTTTTTTTAAAGAAATAATAACTTCCAGAGTGGTAATATATGGAAGTAAAAGGAGGGAAATCTGGCATTTGATTGAAAGAGGGGAGATAAGTGTACTATTTTACATACTGGGAATAATGGACATGGTGAAACTCAAAGGGCATTCACATTCTCAACGATATTGATTTTGTAATTATCACTATTTGAGAGATGCCCCGCCTGGCACCTCACGCACATCATCTCATTTAATCCTCAAAACAAATCTTAGAAGGGTTCTGTTATTATCCCATTTTGTCTCTGAGGAAATTGAGGTTAAAAGAAGGTAAACAATTACTCGAGTTTGGCTTCACCCCAGGAATGCCTGGACTCCATATCCTATGTTCTTTCCATTGAAATTCCTTGACTCAGAATATTCCAGGAAGAAGTCACACTGTGGGAATATTTTGATAACACGCAATTAAAACTATTCTAAATCCCATTAGAAGCTCAGGGGTTTCCCTGAGTAGATTATTCCATCTAACTTCCCTGAGGTGAGGTTTGAAGAACTCAAACGCAAATCCAGCTGAAAGGCAGCCCTGCAGATCTGGACTTCCTGCAGCTCTCTTCGGTCTGAACCTCAATGCCTCCCGCACCTGGATGTTGTACTTCCGAGTCTTTTTATAACATAAAACAAAACATATTCCATGTTGCCTTCCTTTTCCTCTCTGCCAAAGTACTACTCCTTTTAAGCATTTCCATTGTTGAAAAACCCCCTTCTGATAAGAAACCTGGCCTTCCCCTTCCTTTCTGGTTTTTCATGCCTTTTTTACTATCAACTCCTGCCATTGCTGACCCACTACGTTTCAAAGAAAGAGAGCTGCTTTTTCAGACCTACACTAAAAAGGAAACACTCTTAATTTCAAATAGTTTTCTGAGTGCTTTCTGTTCCTCAGAGGTCCTTCCTTGACATCAGTCATCCTGCTGTCTGTAACACACAAGGTCTCACTCTGTAAGAACAATAATAAAAATACTTTACACAATCAGAACCATACTCCTTATACATTATTGCCTTAATCTACTTCTCTGAAATAATAGTTTCAACTGCTTCCCAAATCAAATGAAAATTCCATGTCATGGCCTTTCAGTTTCCTCACAGGTTAACAAGTTAACCCCACCCCGCTATCCTGGCTGCCTTAGCATCTCCATATATGAGTCGTTTGGTCTTCTGCAAGATAAACTCTACCTGCCTTTTCCCTTCATGAACAGTATGTATCTATTTATATATATGCACACATATACCCCTGTACCATGTATGTTTGTGTGTGTGTGTGTATATATATATACACATACACATTGATAGATATGCATGTATGTTTTACATTATGATAATACTCTTTCTAATATAGGTACTCATGCTGTTAAAATCCTTATTACTATTAATCTCAATGGTAGTATTAGCTAATACTTAAGTACGTATTATATTAGATACTTTCCAGACATTATATTATGTAATTATTAAGGTAACTCCAAGGAGAAAGAATGACAATGAAAGGACCATGGGTGAGACTTGTAAATATTTAGCGAGGACAAGAGCAGGTCCCTAACATGTTGTTTGCCTTGTTTGCCATTATTAAAAAAATAGGTTCCAGAAAATCTGCCAATAAATTCAAATTCAAAATCTTAAGTAAATTTTACAAATGCATATATTCAGTTAACAACCACCCTGTTCACAATAAAAGGTATTTCCAGCACCTCAGAAAGTTCCCATGTGCTCCTTCCAGCCATTCTCCATCAACATGTGATTGATGTTCTAATCTCTAATATCATAGATTAGTTTTACCTTCTATTGAATTTTATATAGGTTGAGTCGTACAATGTGCACTGTTTTATATCTGACTTCTTTCTCTTAGTGTTTTTGAAATTCATGCATGTTTTATATACATCATTGGTTCATTTTCTTTATTGCTGAGGAAAGGTGCATTGTGTGAATATACCATAATTTCTTTATTCATTCACCTATTGATGGATGTTTGGATTTTTTTTCAGTAATTTGATATTATTAAAAACTTTGTGGGCATAGGTTTCCTCATTGACTTAAAAAAACAACCTGGAAAAGTTCCTTTACTCCTTGACTTCCTTCCCACCAAGAATTCAGGTTTAATTTCTCTCTCTTAAGCTATCTTCTTTTGTTAGATTGCAATTACCATGAGGCAAAGGGTTGTATCCTTTTATTGACTTTCCTCTGCTGTCCAGCACATGACACATGTAAGATCTGCCAGTAAGTATTAGATGAATTAAAGTTTTTCAAATAGCTGTAAGGCAGCTTCTCCAAGGATCCTCTTTTGATACACAAAACCAGCCTCTTAGCACTCAGGAACATCCTTCTATATTCTGTCCTTGCTGTGACTTTTGTTTGAGGTTCTCTGGGTTTGTATGTTTCTCTTGACCTCCTTAGATATCCTGGTTTATATCTCCTTTGTGGCTCTCCACAGGGACCATCATGTGGTCATTGTCTCCTAAATATGGGTGGCTGCTTCATCAGCCTAATCCCAAAATGTAACACACACACACATATCAGAAACTCTAAGGTGAAGACTCACCTCAGGGAAGAAGTCTGGAGTAACTCTTCATTCAGATTCATCTCTTTGTGGAATTATCTCCATAAAAGAGGAGGATAAATATAAAGGAGCAGGAAAAATCTCAGAACCCACACTCTTCACTGAACAAAAGCAGTATAAATCAAAAGACACTGCAGTATCCCAAATTAACCACTAACATTAACATCTTTGATTCTCAAAGCCATATTTTAAAAGAATCGCAAGATAAGCCTGGAGAAGTCTTCCAACAAATAGAAATATAAAACTTATGAAATTGTGAGGACAAAAGTTAACCTTTCTGTTCTCTCACAATAGCGCAGTACGACAGAAATGATTGAGCCTTAGACGGCACAAAGTTTTAGTGTGCGAAAGAACCGGGAGATGAGGGGGACGTTCAGATTCTTGAGCCTTACGTTCAAGTATTTTTATTAAGTAACCTTGGTACAGTAATTGCATTTTATTTTATTTTATTTTATTTATTTATTTATTTTTTTTTAAAGATTTATTTATTTATTTATTTGACAGAGAGAGAAATTACAAGTAGGCAGTGAGGCAGGCAGAGAGACAGGGAGAGGAGGAAGCAGGCTCCCTGCTGAGCAGAGAGCCCGATGCGGGCCCCGATCTCAGGACACTGAGATCATGACCTGAGCCGAAAGCAGCGGCTTTAACCCACTGAGCCACCCAGGCGCCCAGTAATTGCATTTTAAATAAATGTACCCGGTGACTCGTAGGAAGATGTTTAAGCTTTTGCTACTGAAGCGGCTGTCCTTGGACGAGCAGCATCAGCCTCATCTGTGATCCTTGTCAGAAATACAGTATCTGCAGGCCCTCCCTAGACCTAAAACATCAGAATCTACATTTTAAGAAAATCCCCAAATGATTCTGATGCCTTTTATACTTTGAAAAGTACTGCTTCAAATACACTGTACACTTTGAGAAACATTGGCTATACAAACCAACTAGTGACGATGATCCTTCTGACTCTTGGTTATTTTTCCCTAGAAGATTCTAACTGGATGGTAGCACAATATAAAAACAACAACAAACAACATTTAGCATTTGTCAAGCACACACAGTGTGCCAAGCCCAGACTGTATGGTTCCCGTGATACTTTTATTTCACCATTGTAATAACTGGGAAGCACCACAGGCTGCAAGAGAGAGCGTACACTTGGGGACTGGACAGGCCTGGGTTTGAATCTCCATTTTTGTTTTTTACCTGCTGAGAACATAACCTTGGCATGCTATGTAATGTCTCTAATCATTAGTATAGCTCCTTTGGAAAGAATGTCTCTGTTGCAGAATTTGGTGAGAAGTAAAAGAGAGAACACCCATGAGTGACTTAGTGCGTGGTAAGTGGTTAATTCTCTCATTTGGGGACCTAAATAAAATATACATACATGCCCCATTTCCCTGCCCTCCATGCAATGCTGATTTGTTATAATTCTGTTTGCTCTTTTAATAATTTACTTCAAATATAAATATATTTATTTTCATTATAATATATTTTTGCACATGCTTCTGGGTGCGTTTTTTTTTCTCATTCAATCAAAGAACATTCTGCCATTCTGTCATGACTTTAGAGTGTTAAAGAGAATGAAAGATAACTTGACAAAATGAATCTGAGAATACAACACTGTGACTGAGAATACAACACTGTGACTGGGCTATAATAATATTATACATCACTAACTCAGCCAGTGTTCCCTTCCAGTGTACCTTCCAAACTAGACAGGGTCAGAGTCTCTTTCCTTTAATGAACTTGCTCCTGCAAGAAGTCATAAGTGGGAAAGGTGGTGACAGAACTGTACTCATATCTTTAGGATATGAATGCTATTAAGCACTTGAATCTGAATCAGTACATAAAGAACCATGTAAATAAATTATTTCCTACTATGGCTATGAAATTTGTATGACCACCTGCCCTTGTTCTTGCAGGAAAACAAGTTATGTTTCTTACAATCTGGGGCTTTGTTCATACATCTATTGTTGAAACTATTGGTTTCAATTAAGACAGAGACTGTAGCCTACATGTTTTTTTTGCAGCAAGTAACACTCAGCCTGGTACAGAAAAGGTTCTCAAGAGGTATTTATTGAACTGCACAAAATAGGAAGACAGGCTGTAGGAATTGAGATTTCCTGACCCAAAAAAGAAAAATGTAGTATCAAAAATATTCCTCTCTACCACAGCTTTACTCCATATAGATGCATTTTAACTATTAATATCGAAGGATTATTCTTCAGTTCTACTAAGTCAGGATAAAATGGTTTATCATTACACATAGAAGGATTTTCATAAATTAAATACGCACCTCCTTACCAAAACATGTGAGACAATAGGACACATAAAGAGATCAGAGAACCTTGTTTTAGGGTTAAAAATAAAGACACATATATACATATACATGTACACATATGTAAAGATGGTTTAGGCACAGAGTACTGTTTTCTGGAGAAAAATGAAATGACTGATTTCTTTTTAAGTAATAGTAATATACATGCTGAAATAATTTGGAAAATTAAAAAGCAATCAAGGAACCGAGGGACGGCCAGGATAAAGGGAAAAGGGAAAGTATGTAGAAATCGTGGTTGAAGGAGAGAGGATCTGAGGCAGATTATGTGAGAGGGAGGACATAAACAACATAAAGCAATTGAAGGATTTTATGTGAGAGACTTACATAATATATCAGATTTTCATCTTCCTTTCCTTATTGTAATTGCTTTGAGAGCGGGAATTTCGTGACAAACTAATTATGAGTACAAAGTCCCTCCTGTTTCAGGAGAACAAATTGCCTAATAACTTATTTAATTTTAAGGTGTGTCTGAGCTTATGAGAAAGAGACTTTTGCCAATGCTGACAATAATAAATATAAAAATACAAATAAATACAAATCTGTAAGAGAAAATTAAACCCAAAACCCCATTTAGCCTTAAAGACATAGACCAATCCCTAGGAGTCCTGAAGCTGACTTTTGGAGGTTTATGGTCAATTTATCCAAGCAGGGCAGGAAATTATCAGAATCCCGTTTGTAAAGCTAAGACACTTTAAGTGTGAACTGGGAACAAAAAATACTACACAAGGATATATTTGAGGCATACTCATCTCCCTTGGCTTTGGATCTGGGGGTTCAGAAAGAAAATTCTCCCCCTAAGAGTTACTAAAATACCCAAGTATGTGACTGACATTCATACTGGCAGTTTTTTTAAGGAACTCTGTTGAGGGCTTATCCGGGATGTGGGCTATGGGCTGTGGTCAGTCTAGAGAAGAATATGTTGTGTAGTTGGGATCTACTTTCCAAGAATGTAGGGCACTGTGACCTAGAAAAACAAAAAGTTAGGGCCAAGTGCAGACACTTGTGAGATTTGTCTGTAAGTGTGGCTTGGGAGGTGTGTGTGGGGGGTGTTTCAGTAGATTCCTTTCACTACCTAAAAAACTCAAATTGAAATTTGGTTGTAATTCTCCCATGGCATGCTAGAAGCACTCACACCTCCTCTATGGAAAATCACACTCAAACCTGAGAAAGAAAAAAGGTTACTTCAGGCAACATTCCATGGAACTTGAAATCATAATGAAAAAAAATTGCTAAAAACCTGGAGAAATAGCCACCGGAGGGAGAGTCAGCAAAAACAATAAGCTGAAGAATCAGAAAAATAAGTACTGCAGATTTTGGAATTATCGGATGCAAAATATAAAATGTCTACATTTCATATGTTTAAAAAAGTGAAACATAAAAGTAACAAGGTCTTCAATGCAAGCAAATAAATAAAACTAGCTTAATCTACTAAAAAAATCTCCACAAAAAGGATTAATAAAATTAATATAAGCAATGTTAAAAACTTCAAATCATTCTTTTAAAATACTTTAAAAAAAAAAAGATGCCCATGTCTACTTAACTATATTCAACGTTTTACTGTAGGTATTAGCCTACACAATAAGAAAAGAAAAAGACATACAAAATCTACAGTGCTTAGAAAGGAAGAAGCAAAACTGTTATTTGCAAGTAATGGGCTTGTCATTATAGTAATCCCAAATGAACCTACAGATAAAATATTTGAATTATAGCAAGAGTTTAGAAAGTTTGTTTATTGCAAAGTCAGTACAAAAATCATTTGCCCTCTATATTACCAAAAACCGGGAAATGAAATTCAAAAACGCCATTTACAATAGCATAACGAATGAAAGATTATAAAAGAATAAACATAACAAAAGATATGTGAGACCTTTAGCTAAAATTTATGTAATTTTACTGATACATTTAAAAAATACTGTTTTGGGGTAGGCAAACCCAATATAGTAAAATTGTCAATTTTTCTCAAATTGATCTATGGATTTGAAAAAATGGCCAATCAAACTTTCACTAGTATATTTCAAAGAACTTGACAAGCTCATTCTAGATTTATGGAGTAGAAAAGAACTAAGAAAATTCAAGACAGTGATGAAGAAGAATGAACAGGTAAAATGTTTACTATTAATTAAAATAGTGTTGGCACAGAATCGATCAAAGAGACAGAGAGAAACCAGAAACAGACTCCAACATGGAAACGTGAGGTGGCCAGTAAAGGAAATCAGTGAGAAAAATGTTAAAAATATTCAAAAAATAGTGTTGGAACAATTATTATTTTTTTAATTGAAGTGTAGTTGACATACAATATTATATTAGTTTCAGGTGTACAACATAGTGATTCAACACTTATTATACACATTACAAAGTGATCACCATAATCTAGCTACATCTATCACCATACAAAATTGTTCAAGTATTATTAACTATATTCCTTACGCTGTACATTATCCCTGTGTCATTTATTTTTTAACTGGAATTTTGTATCTTTTAATCTCCTTAGCATATTTCGCACTTTTTCATACCTCCCACCCTCTGGCAACCCCCAGATTGTTCCCTATTTATCTATGAATCTGTTTCTGTTTCTTTTTGTTTGTTTGTTTCATTTTTTAAATACTACATATAAGTGGAATCATGTATTATTAATAACAAATTTGTTATAAAGTTTTATAAGTTAATAACTACTTATATGGAAGAAAAAATTAAAACATATTCCTAATATTATTTGCAAAACATTAGTTTCAGCTTAATCAAAGACAAACATTAAAAGGTAGTTTTTTTTAACTTTTAGAATATAATATAGAATAATTTTGTTCAAGTTTGAATATTATAGGATTTACTAAACAACACACAAAAAGGCATAAAGAACACAAAGGAAAATAGAGAAAATTGACAATAAAATTATGAATGTTTGCTAATTAAATTACAGTATTTAAAGAATATAAAGAAAGTCCATTTAATGGGAGAAGGCATTTGCGACATATCAACTGACATGTCATTTTCTCTTAGCAACAAATCCACCCTTTGTTGCCCTGCTTTCTGATACTGTAGCTGGACCCTAGAAACATTTCTTATTTGCACCTGGAACAAGATTAAGCTTTGTTAGTCTCTGGCTCCAGAGGGACTCTATAAGAGGGTGTGGATTCTTTTCTTGGTTCTAGTGTGCTTTTCTCTTCCTGCTTTTGCAGTACTTGGCTGATAAGGCGGGACACTCATTTACATTCACCTACCAGTGAATTTCAGTGGTTCCCCAGTGGTTCTCAGAGAGTTTTAGTGGTGCCTCTAAAAGCATCTTTTCAGTGGTTGGCCCCAATACCTGGATGTTTCCTGCCTCCCAGCCAAATTTCTCTGCCGCTTGGTGCACTAAAGCTTCCTTTCCAAAAAAGTCTGAATCTCAGCCTTGGTAGGGGGTGGAGAACATCTTCTAAATGTGTTCCTTCTTTAGGTACTTCTTCTGGTACTCTGTCTTATCCCTAGATGTAGCAGCTGCTCCTAAAACCCCCCATTCTGGAATTCTTTAGCATTCTCTTTATTCCTTAGTAGTTGATCTTGTGTTGTTATTTAATAATTCTTTGTATTGCATTAACTCTATTCAGTTTACTGTGTCATCTCTATCTCCCGACTAAATCCTGAGATAAAGATCAAACCTTTTGTGATGAGTGTCCAATAACAGTTTTCAAGAACTACCTGACCTATCTCCACTTCTGTATTCATTTATATTCTAATTCCCTCTAATCAAAAGCTAACCTAGAATTTTGTTTGAGTAGTATCTGTTTTCTTTTACCTTTAAGTGATCAAGTTTTGTGACCTTTCACATGAAGACTATGATGATTTGTCCTGCCCTTTGGTGGCAGGTAAATTACCTTTGAAGAGTCATTCAGGAAGGCAGAATCCACAGTTTTCACTTAATATGATTTTAGATCAGAAAGCTTCATGTTCTCTTTGAAGAGTAAAAATAGTAAAAGATAAATTTTAAAAAGCCAATATGTTTCGACAAATGATATATTCGTGTGCCATGGAGAATAAATGACTTCAATAATCATAAATGAATGCTGCTGAAATCACAGCATTTTTTCCAAATCAGACTTTATTCTATGAGATAAATAAACTACTCGTCATCCATTGATTTTTGCCTTCATTTGCCTTGTGTTTCTACTCACTGAAAATGAAAGTCCCCCCTTTCTTTTACCTACATGATTAATGGCACATGCTAATCAAGTGTCTCTTTCTGCATAGTTCATTGCAAATGTGAGAAATATTGTCAGCAACTAAATGAACCTTTTGGAGTTGACTGATTTCTCCCACTTTTCATGATTTCACCCAGCATCTAAGTGGCGATTTTTTTTTTTTTTGAAAAAGAGAAGTCTCTCCAAGATCCTGGTTTCTGATCCCTCCTAAAGTAGAAAGTACACAATTGAAATAAAGTTGTTTCCAAAATATACCTGATAAAACCTTTGCCTTTGTAAGGCCTTATCAAAATGCATTTAAAAAGCAATTTAATTGTTTCTTTTATTATTGTTGTTCCACTTTCTGATTCAGCCAAATGCGAATAAGCTGTACTTTATCTAACCGACTCCTCTTCTAAACTTATTATACCATTCAGACACCAGAAAAACTGGTTCCATGGCAGCCAGTATTTAGAAAAACCTGGATCTTCAAGACTAAAGAATCTGACTCTTGTGCTTGCCCTACACTTTTGGACCAGTTAGGTTAGCCTGTTGGGCCTCAACAACTCCAACTATAAAATGGAGATAATAATATCCAAATTAGAATTATTGGAGGGACCGAAGTAGGTGATGCAAATAAACTACAGGGTTTGGTTCTAATCACAAAATAGGTAACTTCCCTTTTCTATTGTAGCCCCATCATGCACAGAGCCACAATCTGAAAACTGCTCCAGAACCACATAGAAAGACCCAGGCCTAGGCAAGGTCCATCTAGGGAAGGTTCACCAGCATGAGATTTTGTGCTTGCCCTGCCCTACTGTCCACCAATAGTTGGTGTGAAATAACTGATCTCCTTGTATCTATGAGCTCTGACACAAGGGATTGATGAAATGGATGAAAACATAGGTCACTTTTAAATCTCACATATTTCCCTTGGAGTAAAAAAACCTTTGGGAGAAACAGGTTGATGAATCTTCTAACACTGAGCACACTCATGTAACCATCACAAAGACCAGGAACAAACATTGTGAGGACCCCAGAAGGCCCCATATGCTCCCTTCCAGTCACTACTTCTTACCCTCATTCTAAGGAAACCATTATTCTGGATTTTTAATGTCAGACATCAGGAAGTAGAATTAATTATATATATATATATGTATATATATATACATATATATATATGTATATATATGTACATATATATGTATATATATGTACATATATATATAACAGGATTGTTATAAAAATCAAATGAGATATCATAGATAACGTATTTGTATATTGCTTGTCGCAAAGGAAACACATTTGTGTGTGTGTGTATATCTGTATGTGTGTAAAAATAAAACAGATAACCAATGCACAGTATGAAGATAGACACTCCGTTATACACAAAGAAACCTGGTTTAATCCAGAACTCAACAAAAGTGTTTGCATGACATAATTTGAGAAGCGGAGAACCAAGCTGTAGGTTTCCCTCCCTTATTTTATTTATTTTATTTCAAACCTCTCCTCTACTTTGGTCCTCTTGTCCTCACCCCAAGATGTGTCCTCTGTGACCCTATTCCTCTCCCTAGACCGCTTCCAATGATGCCCTGGTCTTTCGTTCTTAACTAGAAATCAAGGTGCTCATTATCAATAAAGTATTTACTGAGACTCTGAAAGAATGGCCCTAACTCAAATATATGTTTAATTTAAAAGACGATGCTTGAAGATACAAAGAATCTTAAAGATCCAACATAATGAAGCTCTAATGAAGAAAAGATAGGAAGTCATTTGGGGGATTGAGAGATCTTTTTATCTTCCCCATAGACCTACTGGCTAGGATTATAAACATAGGCTTCCCTAAATGTGCAATTCTTATTTACCCCGGCACAGTTCAAGAATGCAGGTGAGAGCAGAAGCCCACTTTGTCGCCAACACTTACTTTTTACCAGTAGATATGTTCATTTTTACCATCCTTGCTCTTACCGCCTCACCCATCGTTCAAATCCCAGAACTCTCAAGAGACTGAGCACATCCATTTTCAACACGCATCTCTGACAGGTGAGCACCATCTAATCTAAACCTTAACTTTCTTTTCTCTTTTGAGCAGGGTATTTATTTAAGATGTCACACCCTTGTAAAAAAATCTAATTTTTATGAGAAACAATGTTTATTCCAAAATGACAGCCTATCCTTAAATAGACACAAATTACACCAGTCTTGTAGACTTTATGAATTTTAAATTGCATGATAAGATAGAATACAATGTATAGACATTTCTATGTATTTGGTTTTCTTTTTTTTCTAGTTTAATATTCTTCTATTATGATTGCATGATAACATCAAATGTTGAAATGTTACTTATTGGAAATGGCAGATAATCACAAGGAAAGCTGTAGGAGCTGGCAAAATTCCTGAACATGAATAATAATGCTTGCTACTTATAAAGCACCTTTCTTCTCAAAAACCCAAATAGTTTTAATGGAGTTATTTTACTATATGTATGTCTCTCTTTGTAGTAAGTAGGGGGCAATACTACCTGTTCATTTGCTGAATTAGACTGTAGAAGGGAGACCAATTCAGTGCCCTAAAATCCAACAGCAAATAATACACAAGGTATTAGAATTCAGGTATCTAAATTGACTTTCACCCTTTTGCTGGGTTGAATGTGCCTCATTTCATTCATTGACAGTTAAACTTCAACTCTATTACTGCATCTAGAGATGGTATGTTAACCAAAAAGGGTGTTATTATTTTAATGCCACATATAATATTGTAATAACAGAACACAATTCTGCTTTTCAATGTAATTTTTTTTCTTAAGTCTTTAGGCTAGAGAGACAATAAAACACTGATATAAAAATACCATGTTTTTCTTTTCTGAAAAAGAAACATATGACATACTTGTGTGACAAATAAAGGAAGAGAGCCTCCTTCGATGATAAAAATAAGTGAGTGACATTCATTATTTCAGAGGAAACCATATGGAATTATTCTAAAGAAGATGAATCTCAGGAAGATTGAAAAAGGAAGACTATTTAGAGGTTTTCATCCTACTACATTGTGACATATTTAGTATAGATGTTATTAGTGGGACACTCGTACCTAACAATATTCTCTAGAAGGGAAGAAAAGAGGTGATTTGTAGCATTTGTCAGTTTCTGTGTTACAAAGATTCCCATCGTGGCCACTTTCATATTGTCAAGAAGTCACTGATGAGAACTGAAAGAGATACATAGGCCAGCTTGAACTGACACCTGCACATCATTGGATATTGTATGCCATGCCATATTTCCATTACTATTTGTGGTGGCCACCACAAATGCACAAATGCGCTTAGAAGACCTTCAACTACAGGGATGGCAGTTGACCAGCAGCCATGCTCCAGAACCATCACATTTGTGCCAAGGACAGTGGCCCCCAGCCAATGGCAGGATGACAGCGATACTAGGACAGTTCCATTCCTGGAAGACTGGAAATGCCTGTGACCACAAACTTTGGCTCAAATACTTCACAATGGCTTTGCCAAACCTATCTCAGATTCCTTGGCAGTCTGAGACACTTCTGCCTTATCCCTGTTTCCTTGCTCCCTCATTGAAGGAGAGACCTACATTGAGATCCATGGCTCTCCCAGCCTTTTCCATTTTCTCTCACAGGTTTTCCCCTAATAAAAATCCTTGCATGCTTAAGTTCATCTTATCGTCTGCCTCTTAAAGGACCGAGACTAATGTTCCATTTCAAGAGTATCACTATGTTGCAGGAACTATTGCTACCTCATCCATATCACTTGAGCCAATTGAAGGCTATCTGCAGCTACAATGGAAACTTCTCATGAGTACCTACAACTTCCTAATGCAAGCACTCCTTTATGTTCAAGCAACCTGGGAGAAGGCTGGACATGTAGAAGTGTTAATGGCTCCCAGGTGTTACTGTCAACCAATGAAGGTGTTAATGTGATGGATAAATGTTCCAGTTTTCTTACCTCCCCATGGGACCATTCTAAATTATATTTCACAAAGGCACACAGAAGGTCACATACACTCTATGCAGTAAGTTGCCAATTAACCCACTCTTTCTTGGCAATCTTCCCTTCCCTGTTCCCACTCCAATATCATGGCTTCTTGGGCTTACCTTCCAAATAAGCTCCTTATACCTAAATCCATGTCTTTGGTTTTGCATTTGTGAAAACTGAAAATAAGGTACAACATTAAAATCAAGTGAGATACATTTTATTTTTTAAAAATTTGTTTAAAGATTTTTATTTATTTGAGAGTGAGCTAGAAAGAGAGACCACACATGCAGGAGCAGAGGGAGAGAGAGAAGCAGGTTACCCTCCGAGCGGGGAGCCTGATGCTGGACTCCATCCCAGGACCCTGGGATCATGACCTGAGCCGAAGGCAGTTGCTTAACAAACTGAACCACCCAGGTGCCCAAAATTTCAAGATTTTTAAAAAGCTATATGAATACGGGTGCCTGGGTGGTGGTTTGGTTGGTTAAATGTCTGAGTCTTGATTTTGGTTCAGGTCATGAACTCAGGGTCATGAGTTTGAGCCCCACATCAGATTCTTCTCTGAGAGCAGGGTCTACTTAAGGTACTCTTTCTCTCTCTTTCTCTCACTCCCCCCCTCCAACACATCTCTAAAAGAAAAGAAAGAAAGAAAACTCTGTGAACAAAATAAATACACCTCATGCATACAGAAGTGAACTTTGAGTTTGTGATTAGTGATTAGAGATTCTGGACAAAGATCCTTAATGAATTTAAACTTGTACAAATTGCAGGAATAAATCCCACTTCTTGGATGCCATCTAGTTTCAGCAATAACTTCTTGATCCTCCCCTGTTCTCTTTTTTTTATCCTCTTAAGAGAATTCCAGGGCTTGTGGCCTATCAAGTCCAGTAAGAGAATCGGTAATCAACATGGCATCAGTTGCCATGGTCTAGGAATCAAGACACAAAGATAAAGAGACACAAAGACAAAGAGGGTTTCATTCTTCTTTCTCAGACATGAAGCTTCTGATGGTTTTTTTGTTGTCGTCATTTATTTTTTGTTTTTTTAAGATTTTATTTATTTATTTGACAGAGATCACAAGTAGGCATGGAGGCAGGCAGAGAGAGGAGGAAGCAGGCTCCCCACTGAGCAGGGAGTCGGATGTAGGGCTCCATCCCAGGATGCTGAGATCATTACCTGAGCTTCCCAGGACGCTGCGATCATGACCTGAGCTGAACGCAGAGGCTTTAACCCACTGGCGCCCCGAAGCTTCTCATGTTTTAAGAACAGAGGCAAGTAGGGGAATTCTGTTCTTAAGTAAAATGTTGCTAACTTAAAAAAGAAACATTTGAAAACTAAATTTTCTTATAATAACTTGAAATGCATTCAACTTTACCTTGCTTTTAAATTATATTTGCTGTATCTATTTTCTCACCCTCTCTATTTTTTTAGTGGTTTCCTTGCTATTGGTAAGTTGTAACCCTTCAATTGTCACTTAAAATTGCTGCTGCAAACTTTCCTCCTCACCTTCTTGATCCAGTATTCCCTTATCTTTCTTTTCTTTTATTATTATTATTATTATTATTATTATTATTATTATTATTTGCCCCAGGGGTACAGGTCTGTGAATCATCAGGCTTACACTTTTCACAGCATTCAGCAAGGCACAAACCCTCCCCAATGTCCATAACCCATCCACCCTATCCCTACCCTCCCACCCCCCTGTAACCCTCAGTTTGTTTTGTGAGATTAGGAGTCTCTTATGGTTTGTCTCCTTATCTTTCTTTTCTTTACTCCTCCTTACCCTTTATAAGACTTAACTTGAATATGACCATCTCAGAGAAAATGTCCTTCTTTGAACATGTAGGCAGATTTAAGAATGTGTGTTTAAAGACACTTGCATAAATCGTTATCTTTGATAAGATTTATATTATATGATTATTATTTGTTTCATTGTCTATCCCTCTATACGGGAATCTGGCAGAAGACTGAGCCACATGTACTTTTAACTGCAGTGTCCAGCATAGTGCCTGGTGTATACTAAGGGACTAACACATGTTTCATGAGTAGATGCAAGTTCCTGTTTGTTATAACCTTCATTCTTCTTCCTATTACATCTTCCCATCCTCTTCTGCTCCTCATGCCAGCAAGGCTTATGATAGAAAAACATAACTGGCATCACAAGGCCAGTTTCACTATACCTCCTGGACCCTGGAATTTCCTTCTCCACATCTTTCTTAAACCCTGAGTGGAGTGTAAGAAAGAAGAATATGAAAAAAGCAAAAAGGACACAGAGGAAGCATTGACTAATGCAAATTTGCCAATCTGAGAGATTTGTACTCAGTTATTATTGGAGAAGTAGATACTGTACATCATTTTAGTCTCAAAAAAACCCTTAGAGGTAAGGAAGGTAAACACTATGATCCTAAATTAGAGAACACTAAAGAATGAGGATACTGAGGTGTGGAATAAGAATGTCACCTAGTATGTTCTATTCATTCCTTTCCCACCTTTACATATTCCTCCTGGCAATTTCTTCCAATTTAAAGATCAGGAACTTTTTTTTTTTTTTTTTTTAGCTCAAGTCCCCTTTGAATGACAGACTCCATGCTGTCTCCTTGGTTTTTGATTTTTTTTTTTACCTTTATGTTGTCTCTATTAGCTGACTTCACTGAAAATCAAATCCAATGACAACTCAGCCAGAATAAATGAGTAACCTGCTAAGTAATGTTACACAGCTTCTTTTGTAAAAGAACTTCAAGACAGCCTTGACATCCATCTATAAAGCCTGGTTAGTGCTAATAAAATCAGCCCTCCCATAGTACAGGTAGATGGGCCGACTGACCCTGTATCTCAAATGATTTGTGGTAATTTGTGGTTCCTCATGGTAATTAGAAGTCCCGCAGGAGCAAAAAGCTAAATAACTCCCTCCAAGTGATGGATGCTGTCAGGAAACATGACTTCTATACCTGTATTTCTCTGTGCCCCTCTAACCAAGTACATTGAACAGCTCATTTTGGAAGGTGGAATGTAGTTTCCAAATGGCAAAGTGGGTAAGTTAAAGGGAAGCCAGGAAGAAGCTGGGGCTGCTTTGAATTCCACATCTGCCCTTGAGTCTGCATGTGGAACCATGCCCACTTGTCTATCAGTAGAGCCTGGGGAAAGATATATAACCTTCGAGGTACCTCTGCTATCTTTGCTGGGGTGGGTGGGGAAGAGTAACAAAATCTGAGAAGATGCGATAAATGCACTTTTCCCCATTCCTCCCACTAGAAACAACTAAAGAAAAATCTTGGATATTATATATATGAAAAACATAAGGTAGAGAGAAGAAATTGGACTGGTTAGGGGTCTTGAAGCACAAAGAGTGATAAAGTGTTGAGTTCTCTGAGTTTTCTTTGGCTTAATATATTCTAGACTTGGAACTAAAGAAGCTGACAACCCAGAAATGCCAATGGATAGAATATCCCCAACAAACATTGGCATAAACTATCCAAAGAACCAGAAAAGTGACAATCTCGGAAGATAGAAAACTTTGAGCAATGCCTCTTTACTTAAGCCAAATACCACAGAAAAAAATTGCAACCCTCACCCCCAACCACTCAAGATAAGACTGAGTAGATCGTCTAGACTTCCACTCTTGCCAGCATGATTTCAGAGAGGCCAGAATGGAGAGCCAGGAATTCCATCGCCCACCAGGGGATAACTTCTCCTTGTGAAGTCCATAAAGACCAAATAGAAAACCTGGATTTCTACATACATCTGGCAGTAACAAAGCATAACTTACAGCCCCAGCTTGGGTGGTGTCAAGGGAGGTCTAATGGAAAGTCAGGATATTCACCACCCCCCAGTGATAACCAGGTTTGTTCCTCATGATGTCAGCAGAGGCCTCATAGGGAAGAACAAAAAGACACTCCTATTCTTCCCAACCAGAGAAGTGTTAGTGGGGACATAATAGGAGACATGAACTCCCACTCAGTAAGGACCAAACCTCTTACCTACTTGAGTGTCAGTGGAAGTAGAGTTAGGAACCTGAACATCTATTCTCATCTGGCAGTGACAGGTGGCACATTTCCCCACCTCCTTCTACCTAGTGTCAGAGGAAATAGGGTAAAATAGAAGCTTAACATTAAAAATATTCATGTTTTAATAAAAAAACAAAAAACACTCATACCAAGAACTAAGAAGATCTCAAACTGATTGAGAAAATAACAATCAATAGATGCTCAAGATGACAGAAATGTTAGAATTAGTTGCCAAAACTTCAATATAGTCATCATAAATATTTTTTCAGCTATAAATTTCAAACACTTATGACAAACAAAAAACAGAAAGTTTCGGCTAAGACATAGAAAATAAAAGAAGAACCAAATGGAAGTTCTGAAATTGAAAAATATAATAACCAAAATAAAAAAATAAATGGGCTAATTAGTAGAACAGAAGGACAGAAAGAAAGAAGAATTAGAATGATAGAAAACAAAACAAAACAAAAGCAACCTGAACAACAAAGAGAAAATAGACTGAAAAACAAAAATGAACAATCAGGGAACTGTGGGACTATAACAAAAGTCTAACATTCATGTCATTGTAGTTTAGCAAGTAAAGGAGAAAGAGAAAAAAGTACTTGCAGAAGTGATCATTTCCTAAATTTGGCAAAATGTATCAAATGACAGATTCAGGAATCTTAGTAAACTTCAAACAGGATCAACCCAAAGAATTCCCATACAAAAACACATCATAGTTAAACTTATGAAAATTAGAGAGGAATAAAAAAGAATATTGAAAGCAGAAAGATAAAAACACCTTAACTTGATGCCAAAAATTATTTGAATAAGAGTAGATTTTTGTCAGAAACCATGAAGGCCAGAAGGAAATAGCACAACATTTTTCAAGTGCTGGAAGAAACAAACTATTAATCCAGAATCCCACATATAGAGAAATTACTCTTTAATAATGAAAGGCAAGTCAAAACATTTCAGAGGAAGGAAAACTAAGAGAATTTACGATAGGTCTACCCTAAAAGATTGGCTAGAAGAATTTTCTAAACAGAGAAAAAAAAAGAAGAAACTTTGTTTGGAACATAAAAAATAAATCAAGTATACACTAAGCAAATATTGGTAAATACAATAGGTTTTGTTTCTCCTATTTTCTAGTGATGTATTCCTTTAAATAATAGTATCACTGTATATAGTGATTCTAAATGTATATAGAAGAAATATTTAAGGTGATTATATTATAAATAGGGAAGGTAAGAGAACATAATCCTCCATATTAACAGACTAAAGAAAAATCACATGATGATATCTATGCAGTAAAGAATTTGACAAAATTCAGCTGTCGTTGTGATAAAAACTCCCAGAAACATAGGAATAAGAGAGAAGGGTCCTCAACTTGAAAAATAGCGTATATGAAAACCCTATAGCTAACATTATTCTTAATAAAGACTGAATGCTTTCTCCCTAAAATTTGGTGCAAGGCAAATATATCTGTCATCACTCTTAGTGGTGGAAAATCTAGCCAATTCATTAATGCAAAAAGAGAAAGAGAAGGAAGGAAGAAAAGAAGGAAGGAGTGAGGGAGGGAAGGAGGGGGAGGAAGGGAGGAAAGGAAAGGGAGGGAAAAACAGCTTAGAAAGGAATAAATAAATCTTTCCCTATTTGTTGTGATGTGACCTCCTGTGTAGAACATACCTGAGAAGAAAAAAATAGAACTAAGTGAATCCGGCCAGATTATAGGATGCAAGATAAATAGATACCAAAAATTTTAAATACCACTTCCAGTCATTCAAGAGAAAATGAAATAGGGGTACATCTAACAAAAGAGGTTAAGCAGAAACTGCAAAAATCTGGTGAAAGAGATCAAAGAAAATCTCAATAAATGGAGAGACACACTGAACTCATGTAGACAAATGTGAATTCCTGTAAATTGATATGCAAGTTTACAATAATTCCTATCAAAATCTCAGCAAGGAAAAAAATGG
Source organism: Ailurus styani (assembly GCA_002007465.1). Lineage (NCBI taxonomy): Eukaryota > Metazoa > Chordata > Mammalia > Carnivora > Ailuridae > Ailurus > Ailurus styani. Next base: position 1,097,861 of record LNAC01000404.1, read on the forward strand.
TGTAGGAAGGTAAAGGAACTAGAACAGCTAAAAGAATTTTGAAAAAAATAAAGTGGGGGAATCCCCTTTCCTTATTTCAAGATTTGTACCTATGCCAATCAAGACTGGGTGAAACAAAACGGAGAACTCCAAAATAGGCTCGTGAAAATGCCAGATAATACTTGACAAAGTTGCAGAAGCAGTGCAGTGAAGGACTGAAACCCTTGTCAAAGCATAAATACCACAGGCCAAACATCAATAAAGAAACCTTGATATAAGTCTCACACCTTGTACAAAACAAAACAAAAAACTAACCAGAATGAATCATGTACATAAAGTGTAGGACAGAAAACTACCTATAGAACAATGGACGGTATAATAAAATATTTTTAATTGCATCTTTAGTCTTCGATTATAGGGCTTTGCTATGCTTATCCTCAAGTAAGAACTACATAAAGAATATTTAATTCAGACAGTAAATATCATACAACAAATGAAAATCTTAGAGTAATCAAGGTAAGTTACGCAATGTTCTACAACACTGATTTAAAATTTATTTAGAATTTGGAAATTAGTGATTTGGACAATTGAGAATTCTCTTTTGAATTCTGTGTGGCAATAAATGTTTATTTTTTTTTAACTTTTTTATTATGTTAGTCACCATACAGTACATCATTAGTCTTTGATGTAGCATTCCATGATTCATTGTTTGTGTATAACACCCAGTGCTCCATGCAATCTGTGCCCTCCTTAATACCCCTATCACCAGGCTCTGACAGCATTTCCATGCCCAGGTACAGAAACTAGGAGTAAATGGTATTTTTGGTTCTTTTTTTTTTTTAAATATCAGTGATCAATAAATTAAACATTAAACAAAAATTACTTTCTCTATTTTTTTCTAAGTCTGAGGCAGGAGGCTTTAGTTAGAATTTAAGTGCTCATGTGAACATATTATCTCTGACATGTGGAAATTTGTTTCATTATCATTAGGAATTATCTGCTTTAAAAAAGGGAGTGAGGGAGGGGTGCCTGGGTGGCTCAGTCAGTTAAGCGGCTGCCCTTGGCTCAGGTCATGATCCAAGGGTCCTGAGTTTGAGTCCTGCCTCAAATGCTCCGCTCAGCCTGGAATCTGCTTCTTCTGCCCATCCCCCTGCTCATGCTCCTGCTCTCTCTCTCTCTCTCAAATAAATAAAGGCTTTAAAAAAAAAGAGAAGAGAGGGTGGGAAGGGAGGGAGATACATCCTTAAAAATACATCACGTGTTTTCCCATTACATTATATGAACTTCCTCTCCCTTGGCAGAAACAGGTTCTTTTTCTTCACTTAAAGTCATGTAAACTTTTTAAAAAAGGACATATAAGATAAGAAAAATATTTAAAATCTTATCCTTCTTATTTTATGTTCTAGAGAAGAAATGTCCAGTAAAAATATGTGAGCCATAAATGTAACCAATGTATGTAATTTAAAATTTTTTAAGTAGCTATACTAGAAAAAAAGTAGAATATATTAAATTAACAATACATTTTGTTTAGCCTAATATATTCAGATTTATTATTCCAACATAAAAATAGTAGTGAGGTACTTTATACTTTTCCTATACTAAGTCTTTGAAATCTGGTGTGTATTTTACACTTGCAATGCATTCAGTTCAGACTAGCCACATTTCAGCTGTTCACGAACCACTGCCTAGTGGCTCTCATATTGGAGAGTGCAGTTTAGAGAATAAACAGCAAATGTTTTCTTTATTCAAAAAGATTTCATGCAATGATTATGGCCACCCTATTTCCTTGGCATGCCTAAAATCTTCATATATTTATGCTGCTAGATTAATCTATAGATTAAAATGGACTTTTTAATAGTAATATACCATTGCATATTCAAGGTTGGTTTATTTCCTCATCAAGTCTTTATTCCTTTTTGTGAACTAAAAATTGTCTGTAATTATGTGGAAAATCAAGAACAAACTGCAACATTATGCAATGGTTCTGTAGTAGTGATATAATAATAGATCACATTAATCAAAAAGAAAAAGATGTGCTCTTGAACATCTTTTGCACTTTTTTTTTCTTTTATTAAAATATAGTTGACATACAATGTTAGTTTCAGGTGTACAATATAATGATTTGACAAGCTTATATGTTGTGTTTTGCTTAACCACAATGTACCACCATCTGTCACCATACAACACTATTACAATATCATTGACTCTATTTCCTATGTTGTACCTTTCATTCCAATGACTTATTCATTACATAACTGGAAGTCTGTACCCCACTCCCCTTCACCCATTTTGCCCATCTTTCCAACACCTTCTCCTCTGGTAATCACCAGTTTGCTCTCTGTGTTGATGGGTCTGTTTCTACTCTTTGTTTGCTTAAGCATGTGTTTTGTTTTTTAGATTCCATATATAAGTGAAATCATATAGTATTATCTTTCTCTGTCTGACTTATTTCACTTAGCATGGTACACTCGGGTCCATCCATGTTGTTCCAAATTGCAAGATTTCATCATTTTTTATGGCTAAGCAATACTCCACTAATTATATATATAAATGTATATATAATTTATATATAAAAATCCATTTTATACACACACACACACACAACATTTATCCATTCTCTATTGAGGAACACTTGGGTTGCTTCCATATCTTGGCTATTATGAATAATGCTGCAAAAAATGTAAGGGTACATGTATCTTTTCAAATTAGTGTTTTGGTTTTTTGGGGTATATACTCTGTAGTGGAATTACTGGATCATATAGTGCAAAAGTCTTTTGTAGTAGCCCCAATACTTACTTTCTTCCTTCCTTCCTTCCTTCCTTCCTTCCTTCCTTCCTTCCTTCCTTCCTTCCTTCCTTCCTTCCTCAGTGCCTTTGTTTCTTTTCTTATCAGAGTAATGCTAACCTTATAAAATGTAATTGGAATCTTTTCTTTCTCTTCTTTTTTTTTGGAATAGTTTGAAAAGAATTAAGCGTTAATTCCTGTTTAAATATGTGGTACAAGTCACTCGTAAATTCATCTGGTCCTGAACTTTTGTTTTGAATTTATTTGATTATCAATTCAATTTTGTTACTAGTAATACGTTTGTTCTGAAATTTTTAATTCTTCCTGATTCAGTTTTGGAAGGTTGTAAATTACTAGGAATTTTTTTCTTCTAGGTTGCTCAATTTGTAGGCAGATAATTTTTTGTAGGATTCTATTATAAACCTTTGTATTTCTATGGTGGTCAGCTATTACTTCTCTTTCATTTCTAATATTATTTGTTTGGATCCTCTCTTTTTTTTCTTGGTGAATCTGGCTAAAGGTTTATCACATTTGTTTATATTTTCGAAGAACCAGCTTTTGGCTTCATTAATCCTCTGTTTTTTGAAGTCTCTATCTCACTTATTTCAACTCTGGTTTGTTAATCCTTCCTTACCTTGTACTAACTTCTAACCTTGGGTGCTTCTCTTCCTGTCTTTCCTTGTTTATGCTTAGCCTTTCTTCTCTTTATTTTTTGTGTATCTATTTATAGTTTTTTGTTTTGCGGGCACCATATGGAGCCATGAGGCTTATATAGAGCCATTCTAAATATGTAGCCATCTATATGCAGTTGATGGTCACTTAAGCTTGAACACATTCTAAAATAACTTCATTTTTACTTACCCCCCCCAAGGTTTTATGTCTATGTTGTCATATTTTTACATATTTTTCTTTTTGTGAATCCCTTTAACTATTTTTTTAGATATAATTGATTTTAATACTTTTGGCTTTTAACCTTCACAGTGGCTTTATAAGTGATTGCTCTACTATCTTTATTATCTGTTTGCTTTTAGTCATGATATTTTTTCCTGCTGTAATTTTCTCTAATTACAGCTTTTTCTTTTCTATTTAAAAAAGTCCCTTTAAGACTTCTTGTAGATCAAGTCTAGTGGTGAGAAACTTCTTTAACAGTCTGGGAAACTCTTTAGCTCTCCTTCAATTCTCAATAATAATCTTGTCAGGAGGAGTATTTTGGTTGTAAGTTTTTTCCTTCAGCAGTTTGAATATACCATGCCACTTCCCTCTGGCCAGCAAAGTTTTTGCTGAAAAATAGCTGATGGACTTTTCCTTTTACATAACAGTTACTTCTCTCCTGCTGCTTTTAAAGTTTTCTCTGTATCTTTAATCTTTGACATTTTAATTATTATGTGTTTTGGTGTGGACCTCTTTGGGTCCATCTTATTTGGAACTCTCTGTGCTACTTGAACCTGGATGTCTGTTTCCTTCCCTACATTAGGGAAGCTTTCCACTATTATTTCTTCAAATAAATTTTCTGCTCCTTCTTTTTGCTCTTTCACTTCTTGGACCCCTATGATACTAATGTTTAGTTCACTTGATGTTGTCCAAGAGATCCCTTAACTTATCCTATTTTTTTCTAATTATTATTATTATGATTGTTATTATTTTTGCTATTCATGATGGATACTTCCTATTATCCTGGCTCCCAGATAGCTGAGCTATTCTTCTGCAGCCTTTAATCTATTGCTAATTCCCTCTAGTATATCTTTAGTATACTTCAGTTATTGAATTCTTCAAATCTGATTTTTTAAATATAATCTCTTTCTTGAAGTTCTTACTGAATTCATCACTCTTCTCTCCAGTCTGGTGAACATATTCATGGCTGTTACTTTACACTCTTTATTATGTCAATTGTTTGTTTTTCATTTAGTTCTTTGAGGGTTTTGTCTTGTTCTTTCCCTTAGAACATATTCCTCTGTCTCTTCATTTTGCTTGCCTTTCTGTATTTGTATTATGGATTAGGTAGAATAGCTACTTCTCCTAAACTTGAAGGGCTGATCTTGTGTATGGTCATCACCTGTGTAGACTGTATGTGCCTGGTTACTCTGGCTGGCTGGAGCTGTGGCTGGCATGGGCTCAGGATCCCAGGGTACTCTGTGCTGGGGACATCCTGGTGGGATGGCTGGAGCTGAAGGGGGTGCAGGCCAGGGCAGTCCTGTGTGTCTCTGGCCCTACAGTTAAAGCTGAATGTGGTACAAGCCAAGGGAGTCTCAGGCTCTCCACACAGAAGTTGTCCTGAAAGGACAACTGAATCTGAAATGGGTATGAGCCAAGGTGTCCTGGGGTACTCCTCACAGGAAGCACCCTGGTGGTGTGGCTAAAGCACACTTGGGACAGTAGTTCCCAGGGTGCTCTGCAGAGGGCGCTATGGCAATGTGGCTGGAGCCAAAGCAGTGTGGGCTTAGAGTGTCCTGGGGTGCTTTGCACCTGACATCTTGGTGAGATGGCTAGACCCATGGGGGTGCTTACCAGGAGTGTCCCAATGTGTGCCACACTGATGCTGCCTTGATGGGATAGCTAGGGCTGGTGTAAACTAGGGACCCCAGGTTCACTGAGGTGGTAGGCCCAATAGGGTACCTGGACTCTCTCCTGTCCATGCTAGAGGACATACTGAAGGGGGAGTGTAAACCGTGGTATTTGTCAGCTCCTCTGACCTAGAGAATTTTAGCAGTTCCCCTGACATTTGGTGAAGTTCTTAGTCTGGATCCTTTATATTTTAGTTGCTTTAAAATTGGAGCTTTTTTCCCCTATGCTTTAAGGCATCTGGAGCCCAGGGCTCACTGAGGTGGCAGGCCAGCTGTGGCATCAGGACACTGCTCCCACCTACACTATCAAGGTAGAGGCATAACATAAACTGTAGCTCTTGCCAGCCCCTCCAACCTGGAGAGTATTCCAGCGGCTCTCCCATCCCCCATGTGGAAGGGTTCTTCTGTTGGTTCCTTAATATTCTAGTTATCCTTTAAAACCACAGTTTTTCTCTGTCTCCCCAGGGTGGATAAATCTGCTCACAGTCTTTCAGTACTCTCCCTTCCCACTGCAGTTGACTCAGGGATCCGTGAGGGAGTGCTTTCATTACCATGTCTCTATCCTTCTTGCCGTTCTCTGTGTGGTCTCTCTATCTTTTATTGTGCAGAAGCTGTTCAATTAGCCCTCAGTTCTTCTTTAGGAGGAATTGCTTTATAGATAGATACGGATTTGTTGTGTCTGTTGAGAAGGTAAGCTCAGGGTCTTCCTCTGTCACCACCTTGGAATGAAACTGCAATTTTTTTTTTTTAAATTTCAGTTATCTTAAAAGAGATATGAAAGGAGGCAAGGTCTGTAAATGAAAAAAGAAATCGTGAATTGTCATTCAATTAGGAAACAAACTGTTTAAGTACTTTTAGGTGGGAATTCCAGGGCAAGATAATTATGTGTTGGCATTCGTCAAATGCCCAGAAAATGCAATTAATGAATAGAACAAATGGCTAAATAAAACACCATATTGAACTTGCCCTTTGGACTTTTCCCCTTCATTTTACCCTCATTTTAGTCATCTCTGGACTTACTACATTGACAAACACACAACACAACCACTATCTTTCACCTCCATGGCTATTACCTTCTTCTGAGCCACCATTTTCTCCTTTCTAGATTACTTAACAGTCCTGGAATCCTCACCTTCCTTCTGCTTATGCTGACTCATAGTCTGTTCTGAACAGAGCAAGCAGAGGAGATATGTCAGATTATATAATTTCTTTAAGCAAACTTTCCAACCATTCATTTTTTCCCTTAGAATAAACACAACAATGTCCCCTGAGCAGAACACAACTTTGCCCCCATTATATCTCAGACATCAGCTTCTACTGTTCTTCCCAATTCTCACTCCAGCCCAAACACCGTAGCCTCATTGATGTTCTTTGAACAAACTTGCAAAGACCATTCATGAATTCTCTACACAGACTATTCCTTTTGCCTAGAATGCTCTTTCTAAATGACATGGTTTCTTTCTTACCTCCATAAACTTTTTCCTTAACTTTCATTTTTTCAGTGAAGTCTACCCTGATCACCACATTTAATTTGCAACCCAACTCTGCCTCGTACCTGGCATTCCTAAAACACATCCTCCATCTCTCTCTCTCTCAACATTCCACATCTTCTAACATACTGCATAGTATATTATGTTAACTCCACCAGATCTTTGTTTCCTCTAAGTATTGCCTCTGAGTTAATGAATGAGTTTTGATATTTATATCTCTATACAGTAGAAATATATTTTAGCTTTTACTCCTCATATTTCCCTTTCTTTTTACCCTGCTTTATCTTTATCACTTATTGTTTGTACATCATGCATAACCCTCTCTTAGCAGGCTGTATGTTTTTGTTAAGCATTTTGGTTAATGTCCCTCACTCCCAGGAAAAAAATATATATATATACCTCTACCTAGAAGGCTCTTTTTAAATGTCTACATGGTTTCTTTCTCACTTCCATCAACTTTTTGCTTACTTTCACTTTTTCAATAACGTCTACCCTTTTTAATATATAAGTATATGTATGTATATATATATATAATATATACATATATAAAATATATCTTGACCTAGGGAATTAACCTGTTTTGTGTACTGTCGCATCCTCTTACTTAACAGAATGCATAAGTACCATGGTAGATAGTCAGTTTGTCCTCACTGAATATATGAATGAACTAGAGGTCAGCAATTTTACACTTCAGTAAGCTATCTAGTGCAATTGGACTGTGCGTTAATATCAAGAGAGCTTTCATTTCTGTGAGAACTCCAGAAGATTTGCACTTGTTCGTGGCTTATTCTATTCCATTTGTTATAATCTTGTCAATGAGTAGTGTCTGACCTTTCATCATGATTCTGCATATACAAACTTGGCAATGAACAGCAATAAAAAAATAACCCAATTTTGCATCTTTGATTAACGAACTGAAGATAGTTTCATTCAGGTACAGTTCACCAGGCAACATGAAACCAGAGTCACTTCATTAAATTGTTTAGATAGTCGATAAAGTAGAAGACCTACAAATGGGGTAAGGAAAGCATTAATTAGTGAAGGAAAAAGTAATCATGTATATACAGTCTTTTTTAAAAAAAAACTCCTTGATTTGTGACTTATCAATGTTAACGATATTATTCAGTTATTTAGGTAACTAACTAGCAATAATTCACATTTATTTGAAGCCAAAGCTTTTCAGTAAGTTGTGAGGTTTCTATATGGCTGGCTAGTGAGGAAAAACAGGCTGTTCCAGCCTGTATGTACTTAAAGAACACTATTTATTTCTTATGACTCTTTGAGTTATTTTAGAGTAATAACAGCAGATCTGAATAAGTAAACCTGAAACCAGTGTGTGGGGTCCCCTTTGGGACTTCTGCTTCAAGCTAGTTGTTTCACTTTTACTATTTCTATTTAAGGCTGGAGAACTCTTTCCTATACATTATGAACTGCCTGGGAGCATGTGACTATATATGTTTAACTACTTTATTTTAGAAGTCAACAACCACCCACTGTATGTTGAATCATTAGCCAGAAGATTAAGAGGATATAAGCTTGTTGAAGTTTTCAGGATGCTTCCAAAATTAAATTTTTATGTACAATGTTTAATTTATTACTAAATGTCACATTTAAAACATTTTCCCCAAATAATACCCTTAAATCAACTATATACTACACAACCTCCTATTTTCTCCACAATGAAATCCTATACACAAAAATTGATTTAGACTCAAATAGAGTAAAAAATTTTTCTCATTAATATAAGTAAAATTAAAAAAAAAACCTTTGTTCTAAAATTAAAAAAAAATAGTTGTAAAATAATGGATGTTCTGGTTTGAGTGTTTAGATCTTTACTTTTTGCCCAGTTCACATTCTGTATGGACTCATAACCTAGGGTAAAAGATGGGGAATTTGGGTATTATGGCTCAAGGGATTCAATATGGTAAATCAGAGTAATCAGAGTGACTTCCTGGAAACAAAGATAAGGCAAAGCCAGTATTTATTGATGAATTTATTTGCCACCCCATGATGTTATCCATTGTGTGCTTGAAATATATGCATTCCAAATGTGTTCAGTAAGTACAGTTGAGTACGATACAAGGATGAGAAATAATGTCAGCCATATAATCACCTGGTTGTGGTAGATGGTTTAAAGACTAGATAACATATAGACTGTATAATATACATACAAAAGTAAGGCATGAAAAATAACTACCCAAAAAGTATAAACAATAACACAGCAAAAAATTTAGACACTACTGATAGGGAAACATGATTACTAGTATATGAGTGAATAAAACAGATAAACAGAATCCACTTTGGTTGTGATTTCATGTTTGCCTAAATTAGTCATTAAGTCATTAGAGCTTGTCACTGAAAGAAAATGTGATCGAATTTAAAGAAAAGTTTAAATTTCACACAGCCTGAATTGCTCAGCAGAAGCCTACACTCAGTACATAAAAGCCTAATATTAGAGTATACACTAATCATTTGTTTAAACTTTTGTGTATATTAATCCTTGTTACAGGTATTTGTTTTGTAGAGAATTATAATCAGAAATCTATAAGCTAAAGAGAGTTCCAGAACATTTTTCTTTCCTTTTTGACTTAACAGCATAACAAGAAACTAATATGCACCAGAATCCTATATATGTATCCCAGTGCATTATTTCTCATTTTCTTCTTTTAAAAAACTGTTGAGGGCGCCTGGGTGGCTTAGTGAGTTAAGCCTCTGCCTTCAGCTCAGGTCATGATCTTAGGGTCCTAGGATCAACACCCCCATCGGGCTCTCTGCTCAGCAGCCTGCTCCCCCCCCCCCCCCCCCCCCCCCCCCCC
>LNAC01000404.1:1107537-1167450 GCA_002007465.1 Ailurus styani
CGCCCTCTGCCTGCCTCTCTGCCTCCTTGTGATCGCTCTCTCTCTCTCTCTCTCTGTCAAATAAATAAATAAAATCTTTATTTAAAAAAGTTGAAAAAGTCAGCTTCTCTGTGTAAATTTACCATTGATTTTTCTTAGCTCCCTAATCATCAGAAGTCTTAAAAAGTTATTTTATGATAAATAAGATCATTGCAATGATGCTAATCATCAGTAGAAGTAGTATTTTATATTCTACAAATTACATGAAAGTTATAATGTAACTCAAGTGTCTTTCTCAAAGACTTCCAAGAAGAAATTAGAGAAAGAGCTTATAGCTATACAGGTTTAAGCATCCTGGAATATACTATATCTTTGTTTTGGATAAGAAGCTCTAACCACAGTTAAATACAATTAATTATTCAATGGCTGCTTATCCATTTTATGTATTATCTAAATTCTTTGCTTCTCCTGTGATTAATTCAAGGCTCATTAGTTCCTCTTTCTTTTGGTAGATTGGGAAAGAATGAGGATCTAGAGCTCAAACTAGCCTTGGATGTATTTTGGTTTGGGAGTAAGCTAAAGCTGTTAGCCAAGAGGAAGTTTGAAATGATCTTGGGCAAGGTTAGTCATACACTGAGGCATTTTAGGTAGCTGTTTATAAGAGATAAATTAAAGGAAACCTATCCAAATATCTTTCTAGTGACCTAAGTAATCATTTTCTATTGCTCCCTTGACAAATCACCACAAACATAGTGACTTAACACAAATTCATCATCTTATAGTTCTGTAAGTCAGAAGTCTGACATGGGTCTCATTGAGCTAAAATCAAGGTTATAAGCAGGTCTGCATTCTTTCCTGGAACTTGTAGGGGAGGATCTATTTTCTTGTTTTCTCCAGTTCCTAGATACTAGCTGCATCCCTTGGCTCTTTGACCTCCGTGCACCATCTCTCTTGACCTTTCTTCTTCATTACATCTTGCTCTAATCATAGCTGGGAGAGGTTCTCCACTTTTAAGGACTCATATTAAATTTTCCCACCCAAATAATATAGAATAATTTCCTCATCTCAAGGCCTGTATCCTAAGTCACATCTGCAATATCCCTTCTGCCATGTAAAGTAACATATTCACATATTCCAGGGAATCAGTGCATGGATTGGATATCTTTGAGGGGTGTTTATTCTGGCTATCACACTGAGTGAATCCAAAATTTTTGCAGTGCTCTTTTTAAATGTTTTAGGTAAAACAACCAACAAAGTACCTAAGCAACTCAAGAATAGTAGCTCCCATTTACTGAGTGCTTATTATCTGTCAGATACAACTAGTATCGCATACTTCTCATAACGGTCCCTTGAATTACACTGTGTTTTTGTTTTTGTTTTTTTTATTTATTTGACACACAGAGAAAGAGAGAGAGAGATCACAAGTAGGCAGAGAGGCAGTCGGAGAGAGAGGAGGAAGCAGGCTCCCTGCTGAGCAGGGAGCCCAGTTCGGGGCTCCATCCCAGGACCCCGAGATCATGACCTGAGCTGAAGGCAGAGGCTTTCTGAGCCACCCAGGTGCCCCTACGCTGTGTTTTTATTACCATTTTACAGATGAGTTGAGGGAAAGTGATGGCTTAGGCCAAGCCATTTTGACCTAGCATAGTAGCAAAGCCAATGTTCCATTCCAGGTTCTCCTGGCTCCAGGTTTCACTCTTGACTTTGTAAGAAATTTATTTTCATGTATTTATGCCTTGACTGAAAGAGCTTTACTGAATAAAAACTACAACGGAGATTTTTATTTCCATCATTTTATTAATTTAGGCTGTGCAAAAAATACACGCTATTTGAACATCAGGAGGATTTTGCTAATTATTCCCCCCCCCCAAAGAATATCATTTTGGAACAAGGTCTTGATGTGCTGTTTCTCATGTTTCTTTCTGATGTTCCCTGGCAAGGCATGTGCTAACAGCCTGGCTCCACAAGCAGCTGGCTGGCACTAGAGCAACCCTGAGAGAGACAGAAGGACCTGCTCTTCATCATCTTTCCAGAAAGGGTTTCAACTCTCTGGAGCTTGGCGGGAAGTCACATCTTTTCTTCATCATTTTCTAGCATTGGTATTCCTTTTGAAAGCCCATTTATTGAGGTTTCTGAAATGCCTTCTCTGACACCAAGTTTGGTCATCATCCGACCATAAGATAATCAAAAGAACCTGGGAAACATTTGGAGTGAAATGTGTGGCATGCCTTAGAATTGAGGCACAAGGGGAAAGTGAGATGAGGCAGATGTAGGAGCTACAGCTTATGCACTGCATTTCTAGATGTCAGCAATGTTGAAATATGTAGCTTAAAGCAAGTGTAGATCAGCAAAGCCTGGGATAGAAATAACACTCCATTTCCTGGGATGATTCATTTAAGAGGCTATTTATTGCATACATAGTTTAAAGATTTCATGCCCATTTTCTTGTATGATTGTTCATACACAAATACATTTTACTGGCCCTAAAATAGCCTAACATTCCCTCAAAAAATAAATATAAAGACGGGGGAGGAGAGTTCATCTCCTGAACATGCAATGTCTAGTTTCAATTGTGTAAGATTATTGTAGTAATGATTGATGTCTTTAACATGAGGTCACCAGGAATGATATTTTGTCCTTGATTGTTGATTTGAGTCAGAGATTAAGTGGAATACAACACCCCAGGCCAAAGGTTCATTGGAAAGGATGAATATGTTAAGAATATCTTTCAACTGCATGGAGAGTAAAGCACAGCAACTTTGGCTCAACCACTGGAAGTCTTCCATTTTGGTTCTTTGGCAGATATCTGCCTAGGAATCCTCTGGGCTCTGTCTGTGGTGGTATATGTGGGATATACCCAGGGTTCACTTTTATTTCTGTGTCCTTAAGTAAGAATTTGTGTCAATTTAGAGCTCTTTGATTTGAAGGTGAAGCCAACTCAGAGTAGCCAGAAGTCATCCCATGGGAGACAGGTGTTTCCTGGGCTGGTATTTAAAAGACTATACATCTCCGGCCTGTTTACCAAGCCCTCACTAAGGAATCAAATCACCTCTTCTTTGCAACATTCAAGCGCACTCTTTATTTGCTTGGCTAGTTCTATCTTTTCCCCTTTTTTGCCAGTCATGTTGTCTCCTTCTATCCAGGAATAGCTCCAGCAGTCTACTTAGGATATTTTTATTGGAAGGCTATGCAGCAAATGTATCCTTTCCTCTTGTCCTCCTTAAATTGCTTTAAGGTAATTTCTCTCCCTCTTCATGTTCCTCCACTTTATCATGGCAAACAGCACGTTCAAATGGCTCCCTGCTGCCCTTTAGTTTCATAAACAGGCAATGGGTATAATAAACATGTATTTAGCACTCCATCTGCAAGCTCCTCTCGGAGGATCCATAGTACTTGAGAACTCCATTCTGAATAGGGGAAATACATATGACAGGAAAGAGAGAGAAATAAGAGTTACCTGGGTGAAAATAAATTGAAAGTAAAATTCAGTTTTATTAGGTATGGTCTCCAGAGAGAAACGTATAGACTCCTAAAGAAAATAACTCCATCCCTCCAGTTGCTTCACCGAGGTCACAGAAACCATATTCTATATAAGACTTGAAAAGACCTCCTGGGGTTGACAGAGTGCTTTATTATTATTCTTACTAATATTATGTTTTTAAGTGTTTCTAATTCAAATCATTTAATATAATCTGAGTAACCATTTAAGTTTCAGGTGCGTTGTTAACTTTGGAGTTTCCTAACATTTTTTGGTGCAGTATCAAATAATATTCTTCAAAAATAAGTCTGTAAGTTAGCATTATTACACTGCATTTTAAAACAAGGGACCTGAGGTGCACAGAGTGAGGCAACTTGCCTGGATCAGGTGATTAGTGACACAGTGGCCCTGAATCCAGCGGTTCCAAATCCTGCCCCTAGAACGTCCTATTACAAGCACCTGGGGAGTTTCAGCAAGGGGGAGGCAGGGAATCCGTGCCTAGGCCCCAACCCAGAAAAATTAAATCAGAATATCTGAGGGTAGTATCTAAGAATTAGTATTTTCTAGAAATTCCCTAGGAGATTCTGATGTGCAGTCAATGGTGAGATCCATAGCACTAATCCGAATGGCTTTCTTTTCCATTGCTTCATAGCTAATATTGGAGCATAGATTATTTAATCAGCTCAGTGTCTCACAGCATAGGCAGGCCGACTAAAAGCAAAATAGTTGGCATGCCATTTGTTATCTCCCATTGTCCTCAGCAAGTGTTTTGGGTATGCCTTTATCCAAGCTCCATGAAAATGTGGGGATATTTAATGCTAATAATTAAAAGAATGCTTGGAATAGAAGGAACAATATACAAAGCAAGCAAAGAGAAGGTCCTAACTAGTGGACTCTATTGAGTATTCCAGTTTCATTATTCCCATTACAATGCACACCACTACCACTCCCTTTGCTCATTGAACCAGTCATTATCTTTAGCCTTTGGAATACACTCAAGAGGGAGAGGAAGTGACTAGTGGAAATGCAGTCTCTGAACAAATGTACACCAATTGCTTTTTTTTTTTTTCTTTAGGTCAGTTACCAGTGAATTGTGAACTTACTTTCAAAATGGCTCTGAACTTTATTTCATTGATGATTCTAAATGCTCCTGCAATACCTAGTGAAACAGGGAGAATATTTTGTGACTGTGAACTCTGTGCATTTACTCAGCATCACACCTCTTTTGAATCAACCTTCTTTCTCTTGAGACTGAGTCTGGAGGTCTGCCTTTCAAAAGTAGAAGAGGAAATGGTCTGAAATTATTAGCCTCCTTAGCGTGACCCTGGATTAGAAAACATGGTGTGGGGAAGAGGGAATTCACTAAACTCCACAATCCCTTCTTTAGCTGACAGTCAACTATAGTTGGTAGGTGGAATAGCAAAAAGTTTTGCGTAAGTCAGAAAGAAGAAGTTTGAAGATCCCTTCTGGTTTCTAAGAATGGAGAGAAAGCAGATTAAAGTGGTAGCAGAAGGAAGGCTTGAGGTTATGTTCTAGTATCCCTGCTTCAGATCTTCAGTAGATTGTAATAGAGTGAAGAGAACACCAAGTGCTTCCGCCTTAGTTGGGGCTTTAGAAGGAGAACCATGTGTATTTATCCATGTACTCATCCAACAATATTTATTGAATGCCTGCTCTCTACTGATAACTTTTCTGAGTGACAGAGATAGAGCAGCCTTACTCTGTTCCTATGTAGCACTGATGATAGAAGAGAGGAGTTTTGTTAGAGGATTGACTTAAATCTGAAAGGAAGATGTATCAGCTGAACTACCCAGAGTCTGAGTTATTCAGAGAATCTAAACTATTATATTGGTCTAGATTACTAAACTGATAGAAAAATTTTGGTTCCCTCTTCTCAGAGGCAGACAGTGTTTCAGAGCATACCATATCAATTAGTTCTAAGAAAACAAACAAGCAAACCTGTGTTTCTCAACATATTACTAATTTTGAAACTCTGCTCTATTACGGAACAAGGGATGTAGTAAGATAACAGAATACCTGGGAAAAGGAAATGCCTAGGATAGAGTATTGCTGTTGCTCGCTGTTAATACGGGTAAGCCTAGGAAGCCTCAGAGAGTCAGGATCAAGAAATGGATGGTCTTGAGAAATATACTACTGGTCACTGAAATTAGGTAATGCCTATGCTTGAAGGAATTTATGTGTGTTTATGCATATTTGAAGTCATTGAAACAGCTGTGTGAACTGCTATAGATTTCAAAAAACCCTCACGATTATGTGGAACCCTCTTATAGAATATGGAAACCAAATAAGTAGGTCCCTTCCTAAGCATCATGAATAACATCTCAGTTTTCATCCTTCGTTTGACGTTCATTTAGTGCTTGACATTGTCTTCTTTGTTTTACTCTTGCTAGACTCTCCATTTCATCCGCAGTGTCTCTAAAACACCAATAACAATTCTGTGATCAAGGGGCAATATAGGGCCTCATCTAAAGATCTAAGAGCTTTAGCAGAATATACCTGCTTCTCTAAGAAGATTCTGCCATGGAAGACTATGTCAGACTTTCCTTTAGCTATTTATTATCAGTTACATATCTACGGTATCTGGCATGCTTCCTAAGTATAGATATACACAATGAGACACTCAGTGGTATCCAACCATGGCTACTTAATTTTCCACTTATATATTCAGGAAAGAGCCTGAAGTATGAGGCAATGGGTACAATGAATGCAATTCAGTGGTAATGATGATGAAAGTAAGCAATTCTCCTCCAAGGAAAGATCATCTTTTCTTGGTTCATTAATTGGTTAAAGAACTTAGATCAGCATAAAATGCCTTTAGCTGGTAATTAGCATGCAAATAAGCACTGGCCCACAGGCCCAGGATTTAAAAGGAATTTGGCTGGGCTTAAAAGGAATGCTGGAGGCAAGCATATTTTAATAAAAATAAAAAATAATTCCCAAAGCATTGGTAATATTTGCTTTATGATGTTTTCTTTTTTAATCCTGTGAACCCCACATTGAGAGTTGATGCTATTATTAAGATTCACCATTGAGGTCACTGGAACGAATTCTTTAAGAAGTAAGGAAGGGTACATGTTGCTTCTGAAGAAGACCTCTGGGTTTTCCATTAGGACGTTTATGAAACATTTATATCTGGTACAGAACACCTGGGATTTACACAAGAGTATATTTTATAAAGGCTACAAAATTGCTGCAGGGATTAATAAATTTGGAATCCCAATATCAACTCCACATCTCTCAATCACCTTTGTATCTTTCAGGATAAACTTGAGTATGACACTGTAAAAGATCAATCCTTAAATTTCTATGACTTAACATGAGCAGAGTTGAATTCTCACTCAGACTTTTACAGGAAGTCTCTGCCTTTAGTGCCCACAATTCTTGGTCATACCACTTCAAAGAATGAAAAGGTAGACCAGAAGAAGTGTGATGGACAGCAAAGTTTATTGAGCAATTGAGTACAAAGCTCCCAAGAGGGTTACCCTTGGAGTTTCTAAGTTGAGGGAGCTTTATGAGTTCTTTTGCGAAACTATCTTAAGCAATCAGGGTGAGTTGTGCCACCAGGGCTTTAGCTACATTATCTGTCTACCTATTAGGTTAATGTCAATGTGCTGAAGATCTTTTTGCTGACATCTAGGTGCTTAGGTCTCAATTGCCCCTTGCCTGTGATAGTGACAAGTGCTTTGGGGTTAATTGTCTTATTATACAATGTTTTGCAGAAGTCATTTCTGCAAAGGCTACAAAACAATGCTAGTGCAGTCCTGTCTAAGCTGCAAAGCAGGATGTTAGCGCTATTTTGTCTTAGCTGTCTTGACTTCATATTTTCTTGTTGGGGACCCTGGCCTTGACTACCTAACCTTCCAACTAACTCCTAATAAGACTACCTTTCTTATGCAGATGAGTAGGAGCCACTCCTCCACATCTTTCCCCCTGGACCCAGGTCTTGGAGGCTCTATCAATTTATAGCTGCACAATCTGGAACAAATGTCACTGACTCTTGAGGGTTTCACCCTAGAAATGAGACTTGTTCCTTCTGCTTTGAACCCATTGGCCAGCACTAGTCCTCTGGCCCCACCAAACTGGAAAGGGGCTGAGAAATATGGTGGGGTACACAGTACACAATACCATTTTATTTAAAGTCACACAGTGAAAGACTTCACCAAAGACTTCATGTCCCGTTTTGCTGCAACAAATTTGGTCAAGCTTAAGGTCACCAAAATGCTTTTTTCAGAATAAGAATAAGAAAATGTGGACAGTTTTTCTAGAGTGATGTAGCAAAAATGACTATGGTGGGAGAGAGGTGGTGCACTGACCACTTTCATATGGTATTTAAGATGTAGTCTCCATTGAGGGGCACCTGGGTGGCTCAGTCAGTTAAGCATCTAACTTTGGCTCAGGTCATGATCTCAGGGTCCTGGAATAGAGTCCTGAGTGGGGCTCCCTGATCAGTGGGAAGTCTACTTCTCCCTCTCCCTCTGCCCCTGCCCCTCCTCATGCTCTCTCTCTCTCTCTCTCAAATAAATAAATCTTAAAAAAAAAAAAAGATGTAGTCTCCATTGAATTCTATGAAAGGGCTTCTAGTTTTAAAATTATTTAAGTTGTTTATATAGATTAGTATTTCTTAATCTTTTTTTTTCAATGTCTCCACTAGGGAGTCTTTACAGATATTTGTTTACCTAAAATGACCCCCTCAATGAAATATCCTACTATAGATATTCTAGATCTCTGTTTATGTACCATATATATATCTGAGCTTTACACATAAGAACACTAAGGGTTTTTTTGTCCCCAAGAACCAATTTTCACAAACTTGAAGCTGATATCACCCCCATGATAATGCCTGATCTAAATTTAGCAGAATAGAATTGAAACATGACCTATATTTTAGCATTTATGTAGCTAATTCCACGTATTTCTCATAGTTCTATCATATTTTCTACAGTTGTTTCCCATGACCCATTAGGAGTCACGCACCTCCACCCTCATTTTTCACATTTCTTCACCAATACTATGAAGGTGGCATAACTTACTGATTTGGAGCACAGGTTCTGGAATTAAATAGCATACTTTCAAATCCTACTACCCTCACTAGGAAGATCTCAGGTCTTTGACAAGTTATTTAGATCCTCTAAACCTCAGGTTTGTTTTTGCTTTTGTCTTGTTTTTGTTTTCTTTTTTAAATCTATAAAAGGATCCTAGTAGAACGTATGTTATAGCATTATTTGAATAATGGGGGTCAATATTTTCTCATATTGCCTAAAACCTAGTTTGTGGCAAATGTTTTTATCACTGTTGTGGTTGATGTTCTCATGCTTATGTGTGCCTGTTTCATTGACCCCAAGTCACAGAAGTTTTTAGTGGAAAGAAAAGAAGCTGAAGCTAAAACTTCTCTGTCATGTGTCTTAATCCTGTGTCACCAAAGGCCTTAATCTTTATTTTATGAAAGAGGAAAACATTGTGGTTTCTCTAAATCAATGCATGAGACCCATCTGTGAGGGAGAGTGGAAAGAACAGTAACTGGGCTTGGAGTGTAAAGTTCTGAGTTCAAATCACGGAAGCATTATTAACTCACTAGGGATACTTGGAACAATCATTTAATCCCATTGAGCTTTGGTTTCCTCATCTATAAAATGCGGATTGTAGTGTCAACCTCATTGACAGATCTTGTTGGGCTCAAATGAATTGGTGTTAATGTTGACGAGAATACTCAGTAGAGACCAAGACTGTATGCAAATTTGAGAGATTATTATCTTCACCTACTTTCACCCATACTCTTGTCTAATTTTTCTAGTTACTGTGGGAAAGCAGAGATGATTTTTTTTCTTTTTTTTTTTTTTGGGAGATTTTATTTACTTATTTGACAGACACACCGTGACAAAGGAAACAAACAAGCAGGGGGAGTGGGAGAGGGAGAAGCAGGCTTCCCGCTGAGCAGGGAGCCTCATGTGGGGCTCGATCCCAGAACCCTGGGATCATTACCTGAGCTGAAGGCAGACACCTAATGACTGAGCCACCCAGGTGCCCCGAGATGATTTTCTGATTATAAATCTTTCATCTATGGGCGCCTGGGTGGCTCAGTGGGTTAAAGCCTCTGCCTTCAGCTCAGGTCATGATCTCAGGGTACTGGGATCGAGGCCTGCATCGGGCTCTCTGCTCAGCAGGGAGCC
This sequence comes from Ailurus styani, assembly GCA_002007465.1. Classification (NCBI taxonomy): domain Eukaryota; kingdom Metazoa; phylum Chordata; class Mammalia; order Carnivora; family Ailuridae; genus Ailurus; species Ailurus styani. Next base: position 1,117,180 of record LNAC01000404.1, read on the forward strand.
TGCTTCCTCCTCTCTCTCTCTGCCTGCCTCTCAGCCTACTTGTGATCTGATCTCTCTGTGTCAAATAAATAAATAAAAAAGAAAAAATCTTTAAAAAAATAAAATAAAAAATAAAATAAATCTTTCATCTATTTATCCCATTTCAAGACCCCTCTAATTAGAAAAGGTAGTGCTCTTAAATTGTAATCTGAATACTCAAAGTCCTGATATTAATTATAAAATGTCTGAGATTCCCCCCCAAAACCCTAAACCTACCATTTTTTCCTGTAACATCTGCCAAATACATTTAAGACCAGATGGATTTGAATGGCCAGAAATCCACATCTGCATTCTCTTTTCCTTTACTTTGAGCTAATGGAATGAAAATCTGTTAAAAAGAATTTATCTCCATACCTTGGCTTGTTTCTAGTTGTCTCTGTAAATAAGGTTATAGGAAGGGATATAAATTGAAGAGTTTTGATGTTTGGCATGAAGTATTAACATGGCTCCTTTGGGCAGATACTACAGATCATAAAATGCCAGGTATTTATATACACACAAGATAGAATCAGACATTAGGAGAAGGGAAAAATGAAGGAGGAGAAATCAGAGTGGGAGATGAATCATGAGAGACTATGGACTCTGAGAAACACACTAAGGATTTTAGAAGGGAAGAGGGTGGGAGCATAGGTGAGCCTGGTGATACGTATTGAGAAGGGCCCATATTGCATAGAGCACTGTGCGTTATACACAAACAATGAATCTTGGGACACTATATCAAAAACTAATGACATACTGTATGGTGACTAACATAGCATAATTAAAAAAAAAAAGAAAAAGAAAGAAATCTCCTGGGATAAAGGGCAAAAGTGGCATGTGCAGATCAGTTCACTTGGAAAGTTTCCTTCTGCCCTCCTTGTACCTCCTCCTTTAACTCGACATGTATGTGAAAGGGAAGAGAGTGGTCACAGAGGCTTATGAAGTTATTGCAATTTGGGCATCTTGGTGGCTCAGTGGGTTAAAGCCTCTGCTTTCGGCTCAGGTCATGATCTCAGGGTTCTGGGATCAAGTCCTGCATCGGGCTCTCTACTCAGCAGGGAGACTGCTTCCTCCTCTCTCTCTGCCTGCCTCTCTGCCTACTTGTGATCTCTCTCTGTCAAATAAATAAATAAAATCTTAAAAAAAAGTTATTGTAATTTGGGCAGTGCTGAGTTTTTCNCTCTGCCTACTTGTGATCTCTCTCTGTCAAATAAATAAATAAAATCTTAAAAAAAAAGTTATTGTAATTTGGGCAGTGCTGAGTTTTTCAAATAATATACTACTTTTATATCCATGACCTGTAAATTGACCTTGGTACCTTGCTCTTGCTCTGCCATCTCTTTCTCCTGCTAGTCTCCTCTATCTTTTCCATGTCAGTCTGTATATCAGTGCAGATACCTGGGACATGGGAATTGTAATTCCACATACTGTTTATTTCACATAGAAATCTGTGACAGACCCAGGGCAGCACTGGTTCAGCGCGGCAGAAAATTGGGGAACTGGACATTAAGCACAGATATATTTCATTATTTACACAGCATTAATAAGGTACTGGGTTGTTTTTAAAAGCTATGATCAAGTGACTATTACAGATGCTATTTACAAAATTGATACTTCACTAGGAGACAAACCAAGTTTAGTAACATGATTAAACAGAAATTTAATTAAGGAAAATGCATAATCATATTCTTATTAATATGTTAACTTTATAAAGATTATTTGCTTATTTTGGGCATTGAGCAAGATAACTAAAGCACATTAATTAGATTTCAAGTGAATTGCCACCATGTTAATTCATATTTTATAAGAATAGTAATTAAAATCCAACTTGTTATAGCTATAGTATGGTATTTTATTATATCCCATACTAACATTTCCTTATAAGTAATTTTAAAACATCAGGTTAATGGATTAGTAAAAGTGCAATAGTGTAACTGGGCATTTATTGTTAACAGAATCCAGATTATGAAGTGAATTTTTATTATTCTTAAAGTCATTCACAGCACAATTTTAATGATATAATACTTACATTCCATTAGGGATTCTTTTGTAGACACTTTGCACTGTGAATGACTTTCTATATATGTATTAAATAAATACTGGTTTTACATCCATTTCTCTAACCTTCTTTTATTTATATAACAAAACATAATTATTCTGGTCTGTATATTTGAGTATCAAGTTTGGTAGGTATGTAATATGTCACAGGTTTTGTGGACTGAAATTTTATTTGGTGAGATCACCATATCAGTTTGCGAAATAGTTCCCATATTTGAATAAAGGTAAGGGTGTAAGGGGTGATTCTGCTTCTATCTAAAAGAATAATTATAAGAAGAATGATGAGATAAATATTAAAATGGGTGAAGTCAGGTTAGGTCTTCTTTTTTGGCGAGTAAACTACCCTCTTGGTCATTTGTCTTTTAGAAAACAGAAATTTCATTGTTCCGTTAACTCAGGATCTTCACAGGGCCCCTGTAGTTGATAATGCCAGTGTGTGTTCACTGAAAAATGTTGCAGAGAAACTAGTGAGAAATCATATCAATGGGTTGTTAATCAGATCAATTTGAAATGGCAGCTACCTTGCTGAGAGTCATCTGCAAAGAGTTCCAATGCTGTTGTTGGAGAGAACTCCCTCTTCTTTTCCTTCAGTGCTTGAGATTGAGGAGATATGGCCCAAGGGAAGGGTCTTAAACATGTTTCCAATAAGGAGGTGGGGAATGGGTTAATATTTCAACTTTTTAGATAAGGAAACAGAAGTGCAAGTATGTAAGATTCAGTGTCCAAAATTTCCAAATATTCCCAGTGGGGGCTGTGCGTTGCATTACACTTATGACTGATATCGACTACCTTCCACTACTGTTCTCAACACAGATTTCAACCACATATTCCCACTTATTTCAACATTACCTTCTGTAGTGTTTTGGCGCTCTGTACTACTTTACCCAAGTGTAGCTGCAACCTTGTTGGGGACATTGGGACTTCGGCCCAAATCATCCTCAGGAATGAGGGATTTAAACTTCCAGTTGCTGGTGCCTCAGATTTCAGCCCCCTCCAGGTAGTGTGTTGGGTGGAGATCTGCCTCACACAATCCAATTCCTGCAACCAATAACTAATCTAAAGTTGAAGGGCCCAGCCATCTAACCCCTAAGTGGAAAAGGTTTGAAGAGTAACCCTTCCTTACAACTCTCTGCAGTCATCTGTGACTTCCACTAGGCCACATTGCAGTTGTGAGGTTTCCGGTAGCCCTCCCAGTAACGGCGGATTAAGCGAGACACCAGACGGAACAGGCACGAGGGGAGCTTTAATAGAGGTGCCCTCGGGCAAGGTTCCGTGACTCTGAGAAAAGGGAGTCGGGGAAGTTGCGCCCGGAGAGGATGCGCATGGGTTTTTATGGGGTTTGGGCGGAACGGGGAAACATGACCATAATTGGTAGGAGATTGGGTGGAGTTAGCCTTCGGTTTCCCGCCGAAGTTCTGGTCTTGGCGGTCTTTACAGATGTGGAAGCTGATGGGAGCAGGAGGTCCCCAGAGAAGCTCCCAGGGTGGGGCGGTAAGATGGCGGGTTGGCCGCCATCTTGTGGCTTCCTCAGTTTCCCGGACCCGTCCGTACAACAGTAGTTCAACGTCTTCTTTGCCCAATCCTGCTTTTTCCCCCCTTTCTCTTCCATAGGTTAGATCCCCAGAGTGCTCCCTGATAAATTTCCTACACGTTAAACTCCATCTCAGGGATTGCCACCCAGGTAAATCAATTGCAGCAACCCTGCACTGCTTCTAGATCTGGAATTTATCATTATTTGTGGAGGTCACAGAATTAATTCTATATTAATTCTATTTTGTATTTCTATTCTGGACACACATTTCATGAATGGCTTAAATAAATGAAAACAACAGTTGACTCTAGATGATAGTGTGAATAAAAGAGGTTGAGTTTATAGGATTTAAGAGGGTCTTAATCTTAGAGGGTGTTAGATAAAATGAGGGAATCTTACAATGAGATAATTGGATTCAAATCTTGAATACATTAACTAGAAATCAGGAATATGAGTTTAAGTGATAGCATTAAAAAAAAAAAAAAGCATTTCCCTTTGCAATCTTCAGTGTTTGATAATTACATAAAGGTCCCAGAGGAAAGTATGTTTTGCCTTTGTAGCTTCAATCATTGGATGACTCTTTGAGCAAAGACTTCAAAGGGAAGGAATGTGAACAAGTGAGGAAATTTCACTTGTAGGTTTTACCAGTGTAGAACACTTAAGCTCATTACCCTTTATACATAATGAAGTCACTCACTGAACTTCTTAAGTGCCCCCTGGCTGAACACATCCCAGGACAACCAGCATGGAGCCAAGAGGAAAACAAAATTCTTTCATATTAATAACACTTTGGAGATACTTCATGGAATTTTTCCAAATATTTGAAAAACCAACTCTAAATAGATTGTTAAAAAGAGTTTTATTTTAGCAGCCAGGTACTTTTTAAATAGTTCTGTGACTATGAGCTTTCTGTGAGCTCTTAACTCTCCCCAGTGAATTTCCATAACTTCACTGAATATAATATTTATGTTTTCCAAACTGTAGCTATAAAAGTTTCTTTTCTCTATTTTCAGTCTGAGATTCAGAACATTAATTTGTTTCACTTTTCTTTGTTATATCTTCCCACTGCCATTAAATCATAGCATTTTCTGATTCCCCCCCCCAGATAATGTTTACTGAGATTAGAAATTGAAGATTTAGCTAGGTTGTATATAAATGAGAAGTCTCTTTAATAACCCACACAGTAAGGAAAATCACCACCCTGTCTGTCCATGGAGAAGTCTGTGTCTATGATATGAACTTCTTTGTTTAGTCACATATTTTATTTAAATCATAGGATGAGGTATATACTTCAAACTCCAAATTATCAAAGATGACCTTTGAAATAACAAATGCTATGCTATAGAACTCAGCAAGTTTCCCTTCCCTCCATACTCCCCTATCCTTTCTACTTTTTACTTTCTTCTTTTGCGTGTATATTCCTTAAGTCACACTGATAGACTCTAATAATGCAAGGGTTTGCACATTCACTTATTCAGCAAATGTTTATTGAACCTCTATTATGTGCCGAGACATGTGTTAGAAATTTGGGATACAGTTTTTATGCATGCAAGCATTTCCCTTTCCCCAAGAAACTTAATGTAGAGGGAAAAAAACTTCTCTTTACTCTTCTAGGATCTATGACTTAGCTTAAGAATTAAACTGACAAAAACAGATTAATAGAAGAAAAGCATAAAATATTTTCTTTAATTTTTTTTATATATACCTGAGAGTCTTCAAAAAGAAAATGAAGATCCAAAGAAACTGTAAACCGCCAAAGCTTATACAATTGACAATGCAAGGGCTACGAGTGCTGACCCTCTGCATAGTCAAAAATCCCCGTATAGCTTTTGATTCCCCCAAAACTTAAGTACTAATAGACTACTTTTGCCTAGAAGCCTTACTGATGACATAAAAGTCAATTAACCCATTTTTGTATGTTATATGTATTATATGCAGTACTCTTAAAGTAAGCTAGAGAAAAGAAAATGATATTAAGGAAATCATAAGGAAAATAAAATATATTTAGGGCACTATATTGTATTTATATATTTAAAAAATATTGTTTTAGTGGACCCAGTGCAGTTCAAACACATGTTGTTCAAGGGTCAACTGTACTTGGGCTAGGAGACAGGACAGTGATGAGGAATGGGGGAATAACATGAGGGAAACTCACAGATCCAAGGGCCCTTTACTGGGTTTGTTTGTATAGATCCATTTCAGTATTGACTCCCAGTCACGTGATACGTTCTTCTCAGTACAAGGAGGTCACTTTTGTCATGGGAAATGTTATGCCTGCTTTTAAGTAGAAAGAGGAAGGTCAGAGAGACTTTCCTGCATCTGCTGTTTCTCAGGTGCCTTCAGCTCAAAATAATCAATATTCCATAGCAGGATGTTTTGGGGTGGCACATTCTGAATCCCTTCAGTAACATAAAGTGACTCCTGATTTCAAAAAGTTCACTCTGGAGTAGGAGAATCAAGCCATGTAACAGTCATACATCAAATGTGTTAGATGTAGTTAGTTGCTACACAACAATGAGACTGAGAACCTCCCAATTCTACTTTCATGATCCAGGAAACTATCAACAAGACAAAGAGAAATCCAGGCAAGAAAATAGCTTGTGCAAATATATGGGGCTTAACACTGAACACCTACAACAGCATAATTAGGGGGCATTCAGATGTATATCTGCACAGGGAAGACATGGGAAAAGAGGCTGACACATTAACAAAGGGTTAGATCATCATCTTGCATTTTGTATTGAAAAGGCTGGTGATGGAAAAGATGTTAGAGAAAGCAAACTGACCACCAGAGATTTGGGGTCTCCTTTTGTAATACAGAATTACTGCTAAATGTAGCTTCTCAGCCAGGGACTATACATTCCATTCTCTGACATATTTAGATTGTGGCTAACATTCCCTGATTCAATGGAAGCAGCAGGGTTATGTGTCTGTCGCAGGTCAAGGGGGTACAAAAAAAAACCCAACCTGGGTTCTTGAATAATTGGATGAATCATATCCCCGCCCTTCTAACCAAGAACACCTACATTAGACAGATACACAATTGAGAAAGTAACTTTTATTCTGTTATGCTACTGGCATTTTCAATTTTCTTTGTCACTGCAGCTAGCTCTACCCTAATAAATGCATGGGGCCATTAGAGGATTTTTTCATACAGGTGTGAAATGATCAGATATATACTTTTGAAAGAGGAAGATGTATTGGTGTAAGCAGGAAGATCATGGTATCAGGAAGGCGTAATAAGCTACTGGAAGATTAGGGTTAGTATCAGGAATTTCACAGCAAAAAGAGAGGATAGCTCTGAGCAACATTTGGATGGTCCGTCCTATAGAAATTTCTCCTAGCTTAGTTAGGGATAGTTTAGATGGCTTCCAGGGTTTGAAATATGAATGGAAATTAAAAAAAAATACAAAACTATCCAGTTGGTAATGAAATTAATGGTACAGTAAACATGTAGTTTAGATTTGGAGCACCCCAAATATAAAGATTAGGGTGACTATGTTCTGGACCACTACATCAAAATATTTAAAGTGAATGACTCTATTTTTAATGGGAAATCAACATCTCATTGTAAAAACGAGTATCTTTGGCTTAACTCTTATATATAGGAAATGGTTCTTTTTTCATACGGATGCCAGCCACCTCATAAAGACAGGACTGCCGTGATATATTTCAGGCAAGAGTGTCCAGAGACTTATAAATGCATGGAGAGTGGAGCTTGAAGAGAGAAATCCCCTCTGCCAGGGTATAGAATGCCAGATAATGAATCCTCATGGAGGCGACATTACAAATTGGAGTCTGGAAGGAGAGAAGTCAAGGAAATAAGAGCTGTTATAGAATGAATGATTGTGGTAATTAAGATTATGGGTAAAGAAGTGTTTAGTTATTGCAATGCAAATAAATCAGGGGCATGTTTTAAGCAATGAAACGGTGTGTATCTTGGAATTTTTCAAGTTCTTGCTTTTTTTGTTTCCACAAAACCTGATGATCCAGACAGGAAGTGTCTTATTCTTACAAGACATATAGAAAAAAGGTAATTGCTAAAATATAAAGCCTTTATAAATATAAAGGCTTATACACACACCTAGCTGCCTTGAACCAGTTCTGGATTAAAACAACAAAAAAGACATCAATCATATTTCTCAATGAGTATTTAGCATATCATTAACAACCTTGACAGGAATAAATGACACGTTTGTAGGTGATGCTAATGAAGATGACATTTTAAATTCAGATTGACAAAACTCAAAGCTTCTATTTGTAAAATAATCCCCAGATGTGACACTGAATCTCTGAGGGGATGGTTGAATCACAAAACTAGAATATTGTTCTGCTAAAGGTTTCATGTATAAATTGATTATGATCTATTTTTTCAAGCCACACTTTAATGAAGTTCTTTGGTTATTTTTTGGATTTCATGTTAGTTGTTTGTTCTTGCTTTTGGAGGGGAAAGGGAATTTTGTCTCTTGTTATTCTGCTGTTAGGAAACTGGTGACAGAAAATGTAATGTAGCATCCAGGGAATTATTTCAGATTTTAGGTTTTCAAATTCTTTTATATGATTACAGACAAATTTGTATTTGTACTAAAAAGAATATTTTTTTCTGATTATAAAATTATGTGCTCAGTCTATAAAAAAATTATAGAAAAGTACAAGGACATTAAAGTATGTTAAAATGCAGTTATGTGTTTCTTCTTTTTTTCTCTATACACAGATGAATATGGTGTACTTTGTCTTGTGCTATTTTATTTGGTCCTCTGTCAAAAATATTTTTTGACAACGTGATTTTAATAGCTGTACAATGCTTTATCACATAAATGTCTCATGTATTTTTTTAATGATTTCTTTCTTTTTTTCTGAACTTATGGGATGATTCCAAAGTTTTGCTACTCTACAACACACACACACACACACACACACACACACACACACACACACACACACACAGAGAAAATCCCCACTTGGATAAGTCCCATGACAATATATCTATATCTGTACATGTTATATATGTTATTTTCTTACTAAAGATTCCTAAAAATGAAATTTCTACATCAAGGTACATAAGTGGTGTCAAAGGCTCTGGATACCTATTGCTGTATAACCCTTCAAGTCCCCTGGGGCAATTTACACCACCATCAGTGTCATTGTTACTTTGGTGTAGCCAGACTTGATTCTCCTTACTGTTTCTAACCTGTGTCAGTTTGATAGATGAAAATGGAATTTTATTGTGCTTATCAGATTATTTTCATTTTTCTGCCTATAATAGGGAATAAACTTTTTCATTTGTTAATTAGCCATTTATATTCTTCCTTCTTCAAATTGACTTTTGAAACCTTTCTATCTCATTCTTTCCAAAATACTGATTTATAGTAGTATATTTTAGAGGTGCATATTCTAAGATCTTTTCAATTTTATTGTTTGCTTTCATCCACATATCTGTAAACAAATATAAATTTTTGTTGTTATTCTGTAGACAAATATAAATTTTTGAACTTATTACATTCTTAAAAAATCTTTACCCATGATGTAATCATTTAAAATATTACCTTCACTTTCTTCTAGTTTTTTCATTTATTTTCATAAATACTTTAATTCCTGAGTTTATTTTGATGTATTTATTTGATCAGCATTTAAGTTGTGTGTGTGTGTGTTGTACTTTCTAACATTGCTGGGGAGAGAGCATATATAAAATAACTTTTTGGTCTATAACCTAGTAGCCATTATACATGCTTTAATAAATTAACATTTTCTTTTACTGCCTTCTCAATAAGACATTTATAATGCCATAAGCATAAGTCCTTTTTATATATATGTTATGACATATGTAAGTATATAAATGTAACTATACAAGCATGTAAATATTTATCTGCTAATCAGAATTGACAGGCAAACAAGGATTCTGGCCTTTACTTAAATATCTCTACCTCTTCACTGTGTTCATTTGGAATGCTTATTGTATCATTCACATCTCATGTGTCATATCATATATTGCATTCTTACACATTCTCTGGTCTGTTTCACAACTACTTATGTTAGCTCACAGATCTATCTATCCTATGTTATACCAATAAATCATTTGTTATACTTTTATAATTTTCAGTTTTCAATTGGGGTTTTTAATGAGATTTCAGTCAACTGTAAGAAGTTATTTTGGACATAAATAACATCTTTCTTCAGTACTCAATATTTCATTCAGGGAAATACTAAGTTTCCTCATTTATTTAAATTTTCACAGCTCTTAGGAAGTTTTGTAGCTTTGCTTATTTGAATTCTAGCCATTTCCCATTAGATTTTATCATTTGTATACATTTTATTTATTTACATTGCTTTATTGAAGGAAATGTCAATACATTACATGTTCTAACTGGCTTTACTGATATGTAGGAAGTCTATTGCTTTTTTTACTTCGCTGTTTTACTGGATTTCATTATTAATTAAGATATAATAGAATTAATCCTCTAAATTCTTTTTAAAAAAAAGGATATAATGATACCATTACAATCATCTTGTTTCATTCTTCCACTAGGTTTAACTCCTGTTACTTGTTCTTTCCCCTTTCTTCTTCCTTTTTCTTCTCTTTCAGCTTTGAATAGGCCCTCCAGAAAAATATGAAATAGTAATGGCACTAACAAACTTTATTGTATTATTTAAAAGCTGGATGGAATTCCACTACAGCTGTGTTTTCCAAACTGTTTTCCTTTGAACATTACTCTCTCTAGATGCTCTGTGAGCAAAGAATTCCATGTTAAAAAAAGCTTGACACTTCTCATTAAATGGTTATAATGTATTTTTGCATATTAGAGATCTGAGAAATCTTGTATTAAAAAATTGTGTTTTATCCCATTAATTAATGTTTCATTGAACAAAATCAGTCATCAATTAAAGCAAAACTCCTTGTCCTATTTACCCACCTGTGCAAGTGCCAAGGGTGGAAACAGTGTCCTGCCCTGGGTGCAGGCAGAAATAAGGGGATATAATCTCTGAACGGAATGTAAAAGCAGTTTTAAAGCCAACTAAAGATCAGTGCCATTACCACTCTTCACTTGCTTGTAGTTCTCACCTCCAAAAACTTTGGTTAATTTGAATTCTAAATTTAGAAATTTTTTTTCATTTTCCATTGACTGTAATTTTTTTAAGAAATGCAGAGTATTTAGTTACATTTTCAAATTTGTTAATATTGACTTTTCCCCCCTTTTTTTAACATCTTAATTTTATTTTTTTCAGTGTTCCAAGATTCATTGTTTATGCACCATGCTTCAAATTACATATTTTGTGAATTATCTTTGACAAGTGTTATATTCTGGGGCGCCCTGATGGCTCAGTCATTAAGCGTCTGCCTTCGGCTCAGGTCATGATCCCAGGGTCCTGGATCAAGCCCCGCATCAGGCTCCCTGCTCTGTGGGAAAGCCTGCTTCTCCTCTCCCACTCCCCCTGCTTGTTCCTTCTCTCCCTGTGTCTCTCTCTGTCAAATAAATAAATAAAATCTTAAAAACAAACAAACAAACAAAAACAAGTGTTATATTCTACATGGAAGTTAATTTTAATTTCTCCCATTTATATGGTGCCTCCTAACACAGATTGAACTGCATGTGTTCATTGTGAGAGCTAATTGGCAACGATGGAATTCTTTGCTCTCTGGGCGAATTTTGTGTCACCATGGGACTATGTAGTCTTGCATTTAAGTAGTACATTTGATGGGGTGCCTGGGTGACTCAGTCAGTTAAGCATCTGCCTGCCTTCAGCTAAGGTCATGATCACAGGGTCCTGGGATCCAGCCCTACATACAGCTCCCCAGGCTCTCCCCCACCTCGGCCCAGGGGGGATTCTGCTTCTCCCTTTCCTTCTGCTGCCACCTGTCTTGTGCCTGCTCTCACTCTCTCAAAGAAATAAATATGTTAAAAAATCTTTAAAAAAAATAAAAAGTACATTTAAAATAAATAATAACAGCCTAGTGGTAGTAAGACAAACAGAAATTGAGTTATTTCTATTTCATAATTCATTGTTACCACTTGGAATTTTTACCTGTGTTTAAAATTCCAATCAGTGAAAAAAGGTGGGGTGTAATATTTTCATTTACTAGATGCAGATTTTGGTTCCTTCTTGAAACATTTTGCTAAATTAGAGTAACATATTTAAGTTAACTTTTTTTTAAAGATTTTATTTATTTGACAGATATCACAAGTAGTCAGAGAGGCAGGCAAAAGGAGAGGGGGAAGCAGGCTCCCTGATGAGCAGAGAGCCCAATGTGGGGCTCGATCCCAGGACCCTGAGACCATGACCTGAGCCGAAGGCAGAGGCTTAACCCACTGAACCACCCAGGCTCCCCTAAGTTAACACTTTTAATTATACTTACTGGACTAGTAGACTTGACCTTTTGCACTCCTGAATCAGTCAGTCATTGGCTGCAGGTTGGCCGTAAATGATTTTCAATTAGCAGACAATTCTCCAGGGAAGGGAGCTGTGAGCAATTATTATCCAACCCTCATAACGGCTGGGATGGTTCATGGGCCTGGTTAAGAGCTCTGAATAGAGAACCAAGAGAATGTACTGGAGGTTCAAAACTTTTGTCATTTACTCTGTTGAAATTTTTCATTTTATCAAGAAGATACTTATGGTAGGCTAACAAATGTCCTCCCAATCCCCAAAGATTATCCATGTCCTAATCCCTGAAACCTGGAAATGTACCTTATGTGGAAAACAAACCAAAAAGGGATCTTTGCAGGTGTGATGAAGAATCTTGAATGGGGAGAAGAGCATAGATTATCCAGGTGGGCCCTTAAGGCAATCACATGTATCCTTATAAAGCAGGAGGCAAAAGGAGATTTTTACCAGGAGACGCTGAAGAGAAGGTGTGACTGTGGAGGCAGAGATTGAAATGAAGCCACCAGAAGCTGGAAGGGGTAATGGATTCTCTTAGAATCTCAAGAGGGACCATGGCCTTGCCAACACCCTAGTTCTAGCTTCCAGAACAATGAATGAATAAATATCTGTTGTTGTAAGCCACCCGATTTGCTGTAACTTTTGCTGTAACTTGGTATGACAGCCATAAGAAATAATGGAGCACTGCAATCCGACGGAAAGGTAAGCAGCTCTAGGCTGACTTTTTCTAAATACACCCATATTTGTGCCAGATCTGTGAATGCCAAACCTTTTCCCTATATTCATGGCCTTTTTTTCCTCGTAGCAATTTTTTGGTACTGCACAGATGAATCTTACTGTATTACTTTTTCATTGTTTTTTATGTGTATTTATTCTGATTATAAAGTCCTCTTGAGCAGAACTTACTTTGATAAAGATGGAAAGAAAGTAAAGTTTAAAGTCAACTAGTTCTGATTTTGAACTGCAGACCTTAGGTGAAGTACTTAAAGTACTGAAGCCTTGATTCCTTATATATAACACAGTGATGTTAATACCTATGGTGTAAGGGAGAATTGCATGTATTAAATGAAATAACAAATACAGAGTACTTGGTTCAGTGTAGGAATCAGGTAAAGGCAAGTTCCTTATCTCTTTCTTACCCAAAGTAACTAGTACATACTTTGGCATCATAGTAACCATTGACTAAATAAGTATATTTGCTTGCTGAANGTATATTTGCTTGGATACATTTAATTTTTAAACTGTAAATTGATTGCAAACTGTTTTAACAATTGATATTTACAAAAAGGTATGTATATTATTTACATACAGACATACATCTGAGTGAAAGATGATCTTGGAACATATTTGTAACTGTGGAGGTTCAATATTCTCTTAACCATATTACAAATCATCTCTGCATGAGAGTTGTCAGAATCAGCTGTTAATAATATTATTGAATATGGTAATTTGCAACCTGAATACAAAAAAACAATGGGTGGTAACTTCGCTTTAGATATACCTAAATGTGTGGCATTTATTTGGTGTGGTCTAGACGTTGACATCTGTTAAGAATTAATAGGCACTAATATCACAAGACTCATTTCCTAGAAAGAAGACTGTTTCTGAACCTTGGGTTGGGTCAGTTTGGCAGGAAAGAGACCAAGAAAAAAAAATGAAATTGAATCCGTTCAAAAGAAAGGTGGTCTTAAAAGAAATTGAAATGATTGGGGGAGAGAGAGTAATATCTGATAAATACTTTGATAGGCCAGTGAGTTCAGGACATGCTGGATAAGTAGAAAAGACAACGGATCTCAAAAGAAAATGCTAGTACATTTTTTTTCCTCTGTAAGCTAGTAGGTAGTGGCTTAGGATATGCCCTGTGCTGCTAGATTAAACTGAATTTTGGGGTTCATTAACTAATCTAACTTGTGCTAGACACACTGAGTGTGTATCCTCGCCCTACCAGTGCGGCTCTTGTGTTGTGCTATTTGCTTTTGTGAAGTAATAAATACACATAGATCTATCTTCTCCCAGCCCCTGGCACAGAGCTCCTAAAACCCTTGCACTTTACTAAGTGATACGGTATTAAGAGCATATTTTGTTCTAATATTTGGTTTTAACCCTGGTTTCTGACAGAGTTCACAAATCCCTTGGCATTTCCTGGGTGATGGTAATGTCTTTGGCTCTAATGAGGTGACTCCTGCATGGAGGCCATTCACAGAGAGACCCAAACCATGACGAGAAGCTTGGGAACTTTTGTCCCAGGTCTCATTCATAAAATGAGATAATGATCAATCATGCCTACATGATGAAGGTTCCATAAAAATACCAAAAGTATGGGGTTCAGAGAACTTCCGGGTTGGTGTTGCCATCTACATGCAGTGGAAGTGTGAGGTATCTCAACTCCTGGGGGACAGAAGATCCTAAACTGGGGACCCCTTCTGGACCTGACCTTATATGTCTCTTCATTTGGCTTTCACTTGTACCCTTTATAAAATCCTCTGTTGTGAAATAAGCTGCTAATGTGTCTCCCTGAGTTCTGTGAGGTGTTGTAGCAAATGATCAAACCTAGGAGAGGATCATGGGAACCCCAGTTTATCATTGGTCAATCAAAAGTACAAGTGTAACCTGGGACTTATGATTGGCCTGCAAAGTGGGTGGTCGGAACTGGGCCCTTAACTTGGGGGGTCTGATACTATCTCCAGATAGTTACATCATAGGATACTCACTCAGCTGGTGCCAGAACGTTGCTTGGTGGATGGAAAACCTACAGCTATACTCTCAGAAGTACTGTATGTGAGTAGAGGAAAAAAACACAGGAAGACTGTGTGGGTATCTTTTGTTTTCCTTTTCCTTTTGTGGCCTACAAATTCTGACCAGCCGTGACTTGTATCTGTGTATATAAATATTTTTAGTAGACTTATATATGTATGTATGTGGTGGTTTCCATAAATAAATGGTGGCCTCTACCAGAAATGCCAAGTATTTATTGAGAGGTTGATAAGGGAAAGTGTTAATTTTTTTAAAGGTTATGTATGTGTTTACAGATTAAACAGTTCTCACATACCATATTATCATATTCCTGCCAACAATACAGGAAAGCAAATTTATTTTTTACTTATTCCAAATCTCAGAAGTACTACAATTTCTAATTTTGTGAAGCTAGTAAATGTAAGTATTGTGGCTCAGATCCAGAGAGGCCCAGAGCTCTTATCAGTCTCTTATTTTTCTTGAGAAGAAACCACAGGAACTTACAGGACGGGGAAATCAGGAAACTATGTGCCCTTTGGGAACAGCTTTATAGCACACTTAAGGGTAACACAGAGAAGAGGGGAGGGGATGGCATTTACCTCAGTTGGTACAGCACTGGGCAAACCTTGCTAGGGTGCCTCACATTCCTAAAAACCATTTACTATTCCCAAAGGATTCCTGAAAGACTCAGCATATACAACACAGAGGAAGGTCTATGAGCAGTGTTTGCTGCTTTTCCTGTAAGGATATCCGGTGCCCCAGAAGTTCAAAAGCCCTAAGTCGACAGTCTTCCTGTCTTCATCCAAAATCCCGTAAAACTCTCTAAGTTATAAAATCTCTGCTTTTTATCCTTCTTGCTTTTTATCCTCCTAGCCAATTCCCCTTCAACTCCACTTGGGAGTTACACAGTTTTGAAAGAGATGGAAGCTTATTTACGCCATTCTCTTTTGTTTGCAGGTGAATCCGTCTGTAATTATCCATTCACTTTTTTTTCTGATTTGTACTGAATTTCACTCATTTCTCATTGATTGGGATTTTGGAAAATTTTCATATTTGCAGATTTGCTCTTCTACTTGGGTTTAGGTCCAAGGTACTTTGATGCATTCTAGAACTCCATCTTGAAAAGGTAGATCCTAGATTGGCAAGAGTGTTATTCAGAAACTGCATTTAGGAAATGGTGCATGTAGTGCTAAAATATGGGTCCTCTGGTTTTAAATCTTATCCTTTCCAATCCTAGAAAACTCTGTGTTTAACTTATGTACACATCCTCCTTCCTGAATGGAGGAAAATAAGAGCTTAAATGTTATAATGAGGGGCACCTGGGTGGCTCAGTGGGTAAAACCTATGCCTTCGGCTCAGGTCATGATCTTAGGGTCCTGGGATCGAGCCCCACATCGGGCTCTCTGCTCAGCCTGCTTCCTCATCTCTCTCTGCCTCTCTGCCTACTTGTGATCTCTCTCTTTCTGTGTCAAATAAATAAAATCTTTAAAAAATGTTATAATGGGTGGATGGGTTATGGACATTGGGGAGGGTTTGTACTTTGGTGAGGGCTGTGAAGGATGTAAGCCTGATGATTCACAGACCTGTACCCCTTGGGCAAATAATAAAAATAAAATTAAAAAAAAAATCCCTTCCAAAAAAAAAAATGTTATAATGAATAGGGGATGTAGAAGAAATATACCTTAATTATAGTGAATAAGATTATTCAATTCCTGCTTTATTTGGAATCTATTCCCATTTTGCCACAGTAGCTATTCTCTGGATTTGAAAATCAACTCAAATACTGGGCATTTTAAAATAAATACTGGTTTATAAATAAAAAATACTGGATTTTTAAAATAAAAATGAACCCCATAGTAGTCTAATGAACTAGTTATGTATTGGAAAAATAGATAGAAAACAGTTCTGTAAATTGGAGATGGAAAGGAACTTTGCCAAAGACCATGAGGCTTGGGCCATAACCCTTTACCACTTGAACACTCAGACTGTAATTGTCCTCCAAAAGAGGTAAATTCTTCTAATGAGAAGTAGGGTGCCATTTTCTACAGTTTCATTTATCACTACCTTGCTGAATTATTGATTTGAGTTATTTGATATCTTAAAGCTATAACTTAATAATACCTAATATTAAGATGGCTCATGTTTACTATGTATATTCATTCATTTTTGTAACAGAATAAATGCATTGCTACCATGGGTCAGTTACTAGATGGGCTGTTTGGGACACCGGGGTGAAAGAAATCTACTGTTGTTTTTCAGGGAGCATGTTTTTCAATGGAACATGAAAAACATGTATATATTTATAATATAGCATGGGACATGTAATAATTGAGACCTATGCAAAGTGTTTTGGTAGCACCAAGTGGGAAATAATTATCTCTAATTAAAATTGTTGGAGACTTCACATAATAAATAAAATTGGCCTTAAACTTTAAGTTGAAGTTTGTTAAAAAAAAAAAAAGTGTGTGGGGGGAGGGTAGGATGGTATAAAACATTCCAGACTTGTGGAAAGAAAGAGGGTGTGATTGAGAATTGGGCATTTGTGAAACTGAATTCTCCAACATTGGCTAGGTGATGCCAAATGCAGGCTTCCCAGAATATAAACAAAACAGTCAGCCAGTGAGGCAAAATTAAGTTTATTCCTACCTCAGTAAGAGCTCTCCCTCTGCAGTAGTAGCAGTAGGGTGAAGGGCAAATTGTGCTATTTATTGAGATTTTAAAGATTTTTTTTTTATTATTCATTTGACACAGAGAGAGAGATTACAAGTAGGCAGAGAGGCAGGCAGAGAGAGAGGAGAGAGGAGGAAGCAGGCTCCCTGCTGAGCAGAGAGCCCGATGCGGGCCTCGATCCCAGGACCCTGGGATCATGACCTGAGCCGAAGGCAGTGGCTTTAACCCACTGAGCCACCCAGGCACCCTTATTGAGATTTTAAAATCAAGTTTAAGGCTGGTTTTTAAAAGTGAAAATGAAAAAACTAACTTAGGATTGCTGCATAGCAGTAAGGCAAGTATTGTAAAGCAAGAGGTTCTGAGTCTTGGGGTGTAAATCATCATTTGACACTTTCAAGTGAAAAGTTGATGGATCTGTCAGGTAGTTCCTAGAAAGAATGATAGTTATGTGCAACTTTTATCTTACCTGGCAAAAGTGGCCTGAAATTATAAGGTTATATGAATGATAAGTAGAATAATAAAGTCCTGCTAATGTAGACCACAAGATGTGCAGATGTAGATGCTTCTGATTCTCGGCTGGGATAAAATGGGAGGTAGTCAATTAAAGTACATTACATCAAATGTTAAAGAGTCTCATATGTCATTTTAAAAAGTTAGAAATTTCTTCAGTACCAAAAAGCAAATTTTTCTTAAGAGGATGGCTTGATCGTGTACATGTGAATTGGTAAGAGAATAGACTAGATATGTCAAACAAGAGGGGTGGAGACAGAAGGCTGAGATGTTCTGTAGTCACTGTGAAGTTCTAGAATATAAGTGAGGTCTGGAGCTGAGGACCAAGAAAGAATTCTTGAGACGTCTCTGGTGCAAAATGGTGGTTTATTAAAGCACAGGGACAGCTGACCCATGGGCAGGAGGAGCTGCTGCCCTGTGATCCCAAGGAGTGGCTGATTATATACTCAGGAGTGAGGGGAGGACAAAGGGGGTGTTCAGAACGGCTATCGTGTGGTAAAGAAGACTCTCCGGACACTGGAGGCTGGTTATTGTCGAGTCCAGGCTGTTGTCCCCTCTAATGAGGCACTGATATTGAAGGCCCTTAGGAGTTTCCTTGGAATGTCACACGCCTCCTGTCACACACCCTTATCCATGAGCTTTAGGGTTAGAAGAAATTCAACTTTATTTAACTTCTGTCTCCGCCTCCCTCAGTTTTATAGAGGGGAGGGTGATGTTAGAGCTTCAGGAACTGAGTTCTGGGTCTCTGGAAGTTAGGCTACTGATAACAAAGCTGCTTCTTTGCAAATCACTAGGATATTTGTAAACTGAGGGAGACTCTGGTCTTGCAGGATGGTGATCTCTACAAGTTAACTATTTGTTTTTCCTTCAGGGCAGCCAGGAGTGCCTGAGGAGTGTCACATGTATTCCATGGGGGGAGGGGAGGGTTTGCGGGGTGTCAGCTTCTGCTTTGTCCTTGGCTTGCCTTCTGTTCCCTCATCAACTGGATACAGGTTAATCAATTCAAAGGTAAGAGGTTATGAGGGCTTGAACAAACACAATGGAAATAATGAGCCAAGAAGTTTCTGATAAGAGGAAAGAAAATGATCTGGTTATAAATGTGAGGCATAAAAGAAAAGGAATCAAAGTATAGATTTATTGAATTTTAAATACTGTATATTTATCTACATTCAGTCTAGAATCCTGAAAGTTAGGTACTACTATATTTTTACTTTACATGTGTGGAAACTGAGTCACTGAGAGGTAAAATTATCTAAGTCATGCAAAGATAAAGTCAAATGTAGGCTGTCTGGCCTTTTCTACATCATACTATGCCCCAGATTGCTAGTTTGGGTTACTTCTAGGTAACTTGGGTGGATTAACAAAGATGGGTGTTCTTGGAAGATAATGGTTTGCAGGAAGGATTAGTGATAATTTGAGCTTGGGACACTCTGTGTTCTCTATGTCCAGAACTGATCCAAGGACAGGTGTTGGTAAGTTGGAAAGGAGTCTAAAATTCAAAACAGCTTGTCTTTCTGTTTTTTTTTTTTTAATCAAATATTTGAGTATATGTTCAAGGTATGGTTGGACCTAAAGAAATAAAAATAATGGTGATGGTACAGTTCCTGGTTAAGTTGGTTGTCTGGGGGTGTTAAGAGTTAGTTGGGCAGTTAAGGAGTCAGGGCCAATACTAAATATGGAATCAGGACAGCTGCAAAAACCAAAACAAAAACAAAACAAAAAATAACCCCCTCGCATCCTGTTTTGCAGCTTAGACAGGACCGCACTAGCATTCTGCTTTGTAGCCTTTTCAGAAATGACTTTTAGTAAGGCAATTAACCACAAAGCATTGGTCAATACCGCAGCCAAGGGGCAATTGAGACCTAAGCACCCAGATGACAGCAAAGAAGACCATCAGCACATTGACATTAACCTAATAGGTAGATAGATACATGATCAAAGCCCTGATTGCTTAAAATAGTTCCCCAAAAGAGCTCCTAAAAACCTCTCAACTTAGAAACTCCAAGGGCAACCCTCTTGGGTCCCCTACATCTCCAGGAGCTTTGTACTCTTGCTCAATAAACTTTGCTTTGCGGCCCACCACTCTTCATCTGGTCTACCTCTTCATTCTTCGAAGTGCATTGACCAAGAACCATGGGCACTAAAGGCAGAGAATTCCTGCAACACGTGGATATTGTATGGGAAAACATACATTACTCCTGTGTTTCTCCGCTTATTCTTACACAACTACACATTCACAACACTGGAACAGATGTATGGGGATTCTTCCCACACACAACAATTCTGCCACACCAGCTGGGCGTCCTTGCAATTTAACCCCATTCTGACACTATTTACCTGGAGATCGCCTTAGATCCCACAGGTTCAGGGCTCAGTCCTACAAGATTGCTCTTCCCCCTCACCCAACCCCCCACAGTTCAGATGCCAGTTGCAAGTCCACATTGTTTCCTATGCTTCTGACCAATTCACTATAAATTGGAGTTTCCCACAACCCCCTCCTAAGGTTTGATTAATTTGCTAGAGCACCTCACAAAACCTGGAAAATGGTTTGCTTTTTATCTGTTTACTATAAAAGGATAGGATAATATCATTAGATGAGCATCTAAATAGAAAAGATGCATAGGGCAAAGTATGTAGAAAGGGGCATGGAGCTTCCACGCCCTTTCCAAGAACATCCCTTTCCCAGCACCTTCACGTGTTCAGCACCCCAAAGGTTCCCTGAATACTATACCTTTTGGAATTTTTATGAAGGCTTCATCATGTAGGCATGATTGATCATTATCTCAGTTTCCAGCATCTCCCTTCTCTTAAGAATGGGGGTGGGGTGAAAGTCCCAAGCTTCTAATCATGGCTTGGTCTTTCTGGTGCCCTCCTTCCAGGAGCCCTCTGAGTCATCTCATGAGAACAAAGGATATTACTGTTATGTAGGAAATTTCCAAGTGGGAATTCTGTGTAAGAAACCAGAGTCAAAGACCAAATATTAGAACAAAAGATGTTAGGAAAATACAAGGGTATTAGGAGCTCTGTCCTAGGAACCAGGGACAGATAAATAGGTTATTCATTATGTGTTATATATTAAATATATAATTTTTTATCTCAGAGGTATAGAAAATATTAATAGAGAAACTTAATCATGCACCTAACAGAGCATGCTCATGGTGCTTTGTCCTATACTGTACACTCTTAGAAGCATGTGGTTCTTGACCAGATCTTTCTTTCCTCTGTCAATTTCATTATAATTGATTTGAGCTCTTTTTGAGACTCTTCTTAAATTTGATATAGAAATGAAACATGGAACTTTGCTCTACATGATTAAGGCAGGACTTGAATTTCCTAAGCTGAAGCCTGGTTTAAGGCTAGATATTTTTAGACTAACTTAAGACTAAAAAGATTTATAGCCTGGAACCAAGGGAAACCATCATTCATCCTCACCTCGGACAACAAAGTGAACAACTTGCTACATTTCCTTGAGTCTCAGTTATTTCTTATGCAAGATGGGCATTGTAATGCTAACTTCACAAAGCTTTTGTGATTATTAAGTAGGTGGTATTTTACATAAAAAGTCTTGCTTTTCTGGTGAAAATAGGCAAGTTTTATGTCACCACTCCAATGAAATTCTGTGTTCTGATCCAGTCTTATAAAACTCACAAGTTTGGAATTCTGTTTTTAGGCAAGTCACATTTTCTTTATCGTTTTTCAATCTGATGCATCTGCCTTCATAAATCATATATAAAGTTGATAAAAGCAAAGAGCACAGCCTTAGGAAAATCCAACAGGTCGGCAGCTATTTATAATTTGACAATTTATGAGAACAAATGTCTCCATTACATAAATAATTCCCTTGCATTTCATTTGCTTACACACCATTATTTCTACAAGTTTGTCACAAAAGAATGGAGATCGATTTATCTTCTTAGCTGGCACACTGGTAAATGTGAACACAACATATTCCTTCAGTTCTTTTTGCTAGATAGGTAATACTAATCTTTTATTTTATAAATTTATATCTGAATTTTAGCCAAAGGCTAATGAGACATAAAAAAGAGACATAAAAACCAATGAGTAATTTGGCCTTGAGCTTTTTCTGTGTACTCCAGTGATCACTTGGCTGGTTCCACCTGAGTCACAGTCTCTGAATGGAAGTGTAAACTGTCCTTAGATGTTATTTTGCCCTTTAGCTTCTCTCATCAGCATAAAAGTGAAGCAATAGAATTGCTCAGGGCATGTTTGCCAGCCTGCGTTCAGGTAGAAAGAGTCCTCCCTGTTCTGAGGATCAGGCAACCTGTGTTCTAATCATTACCTCCTATTAAACATTCATGTGCCAATCACAGAGCTTTCTTAAAATCATTTACAAAATAAGGATAGATCAAGTCTGTCAATTTAAAAATAACTTTTAAGTGACTTTATAATTTATAAATGAGAAAATTGATATTTATGAAATAGAGACTAGACTGTGTGATTGAATGTTTTATCAACTTGGCTAAGACTAGAAGGTGGATTTCCAAGAATCCTCTTCTCAGGGTGGTTTCAGAACACAGCTGGCCAAGATCAGAAGGCAGAGATGATGCCAAAGCCACTACTGTGGGAAGGAACTGAGCAGTTAAACACTAGCACAGCAAACAAGTAACCCCCACCCCCGCTTTGTCTTTACACTCCTACCAATCTGAGTTCTTATTGTCCTCCTAATTGCTGGTCCCATCAGACAAAGGTGACTCCCAAGTCCACCACCAGGCACTTGACCATGGGCACAAGCTTCCTCAGAAGAGGTAGATACTACAGGCCTTCCCACAAGTACTCCCTTTATGATCCACTTAGATGTCCAGAAGTACTTTGCTTTTAGCATTTTCCTGCAAGCTTTAACTCGTGTGCTCCAGTGTTTCAGGCCAACAGGATTAATGACTATTTTTTTTGGATCTTCCCGTATCGCCCTTCGACATCTTCCCCTTTTTGCTTCCTTCTACATTCATGTAAGATATTCTGGTCATGTATACCCTGTTCCCATAATACTTTTTTTTTTTTTAAGATTTTTATATATTTATTTGACAAAGAAAAGAGAGATCACAAGTAGGCAGAGAGAGAGGGAGAAGCAGGCAGAGAGCCCAACATGGGGCTCGATCCCAGAACCCTGAGATCATGACCTGGGCCAAAGGCAGAGGCCCAACGCACTGAACCACACAGGTGCCCCTCCATAATACTTTTAAGGGTTTTATTCTCCTGACCAAACCGGGACTGATACAGACCAGTATTCATTCAGTTACAACATAAAA
This sequence comes from Ailurus styani, assembly GCA_002007465.1. Classification (NCBI taxonomy): domain Eukaryota; kingdom Metazoa; phylum Chordata; class Mammalia; order Carnivora; family Ailuridae; genus Ailurus; species Ailurus styani. Next base: position 1,140,346 of record LNAC01000404.1, read on the forward strand.
TGTTTCTATAATTCTTTCACAGACTCAACTTCATTAAGCCAAGTATGATAATAAAGATTTTTATTTAATCCTCACAAGTCTATGAAGTATGAGTAGGCTCATTCTACAGATGAAAGAACACATTTTACAAATATCTAATTGGATTCACACAATTTGTGACCGTAGTTCACTCCCAGTGTATCTCAGTCCAGAATGTAAGTTCTCAGGGTTCACAGATCCATAGACATGACTCAGATTATCTTGTGCACACTTGTAAAGTGTTTTCATTAAACATTTTTCGAAGTAGGAGTCCATAGTTTTCAGCACAACTATAAATTCTATAAGCTCAAACATTAAAATTAATGCTTGAAGCTTCTATTGCATGTGGTCTGTACTGACCACATGTGGCTACTTAAATTAGTTGAAATTTATTAAAATTGAAAATTTAGTTTTTTAGTTATAGTAGTCTTATTTCAGGTGCTCAGTAGCCACATGTGGATAGTGGCTACCATACTGTACAGTGCAGTGGTGGAATGGTGTAATGCAATGGTGGAAATATTTTCTATTACACAGTGCTACTTTAGAGGATATTCAACATTTTAAGAAAATGCCAAAGATCCATCTGTTGCTCTCCATTATCAAGGGAGCCAAACCCCTTTCTGTCCATTCTCCTACTTCCCCTCAACTCTCCTTAAAACACAAAATCCCCATTCGAGTAGAACATCAAATTCATTGAACAGCTTAGGAGAAGCTCTATATTTTCCTTTATAAAGGTCAGTGCATTTTGTACAGTGTGAATACGTACTGAGTTGAAAAACAGATCCAATTCACCTACAGAGCCACATAAATATTTTAAGACTGTGTTTTATAAACTGTAAACTTTATTATAGGCTTTGGTTTCAGAGCAGGTGAAGTCTGTATATCATCAGGTCCCACCACTCATGGCTATTGTTTTAGTAGCCTGCTTCTTCACTTGTGCCACACACTACCCCAGCAGATTGGATTAACAGCTCTCTGGGGCCCCCTTCTACCTTCCAGAAGAAATACTGATTGAACCAGAGCAAATTCCTCCTCCTCTGACTTATGTACATAAAAGAAAAACGTAGGATTTACCAACAGCACAAAAGACTACCAACAGGAAACCAATCACCCTCTTCAGGGAAAGCACTAAAGAGTTTATCATCCTTTCAGGCCAGAAAGTTTTTAAATGGGGAACATAGACCTTTACAGCTGCAACAGACTTCTTTGCATTTTAAGGAGCAGCATAATAGCATCCCCAATTGGGAACTAATTAGAAAAATAAGTAGCAGTTCTAGAATTTTTGGCAGCTATCCCTCATAACCTGAAAGTAATCAAAACACTTCAGAATCACCTGCAGAAAGCCCTGGAGTAGGAATCAATGTGAGTTCTGTCAAAGGGAAAGTACAGTCTGTTTGTTGCCTTAAAGTGCTCTCACCTTGGTTCCATGCAGCCTTTTTAGGAGTGGAGTCTCTGCTTCTCTAAGAAAGTGACTCGAAAAGCAGTGTAGGTGCCATGTGGGGTCAAACAATATGTTAAGTCAACTACTTCTTAAACTGAAATGCATGTAGAAGCAGGGCCTGGAAAGTACTTGAAAGTTTATGAGATTATGAGAATGTTTACATTTAATATTTTTATTAAAATATAGACTGATTTTAATATGAAGAGTGAGAAAGGTACACATTCTTTGCAGTCATGATTTGGAATGGAAGGATACTTTCATCAGATTAGACATTTTCTGTTCATCAGTGTCCTCAAGCTGGGGTTAGTGGAATTGTTATAACATATATTTTTAAAGATTTTATTTATTTATTTGACAGAGACAGCAAGAGAGGGAACACAAGCAGGGGAAGTGGGAGAGGGAGAAGCAGGCTTTCTGCTGAGCAGAGAGCCCAATGCGGGGCTCGATCCCAGGACCCTGGGATCATGACCTGAGCCGAAGGCAGAGGCTTTAACCCACGGAGCCACCCAGGCGCCCACGACATATTTTTATAAGTACTTGAGAACTTTTCCCTTTAAAAGGGTTTCTTCTACTTTGGGGTTGTCTGTCGACTACTTACCTTGTTTCTTTCCTTTGCAAATAATAAAACTCATCCTATTAATCAGGGAACTTAAGTCTCCTGAAACTACAAAATGAGGTAAATTATGATTTAGCTAACCTGTAGTGAGGAGGATGCTGTGTGGAAGTCCTCTGGGATTGCGCCTGTTCCAGTAGGGCTTTGAATAAATGATGGTTCTCTTTTCATCTCTCCCCCATTTAGAAGCATGGAACTCGAGCTGTCACATTCCTAGAAGATCCCCTCTCCCATTCCGTCAAACCAGGGGGCTTCCCTTGTGCCCAAGTCCATATGTAGAACTAGATTTCTAGTTTAACACTCTTATGGCCAGAGAACACACTCCATATAATTCAAGTTTGTTGAGGACTACTTCATGACTCACAGTGTAGTTTATCTCGATGCATAGTCCATAAGCACCATACACACACACACCGTCTCTGCTATTGAGGGATGGATTGTTCTATCTATGTCAGATCCTACTATTTGATTATTCTGTTCAAATTATCTATTTGTTTAAAGATAACACTTTGTGTTTCTTATTGGTTGCTCTGCCTATTACAGTTACATATGTAACTTATAAGAGTTACTTCCAATTTGAGTAAAATATAAAAACATTTTCATTCACGTCCCTTTATAATTTTGCTTCAACTATCAAATATGATTTAAGAAACTCATAAGTAGGATAGTCTATTATTTTTACACCTGTATTTACCCATTCTGATTATCTTCTTCTTCTTTTTTTTTTAATGAATGTCCAAGCCTCCTTTTATTTTCTTTCTGTTTAAGAACCCCTTTTAGCTATTCTTTAGGGGTAAGTTTGCTAGCAATAAATTTGCCTAGTTTGACCTTATCCAAAGATATTTTTATTTATTTTTAAATTTTTTATTTACTTATTGGACAGAGATAGAGAGGGAGAGAGAGAGAGAGAGAGAGAGAGTGTGTGTGTGTACTCAAGCAAGGGAAGCTGCAGGCAGAGGGAGAGGAGAAGCAGTCTCCTCGCTGAGCAAGGAATTAGATGAGGGACTCAATCTCAGTACCCTGGGATCATGAGCCGAAGGCAGTTGCTTAACTGAGCCACCCAGGCCTCCACCACCCCCCCAGAAGATATTTTTAAAATCCTTTGTTTCTGAGATATATTTTCACCAAATATAGAATTGTAGTTAATAGTTGTTTTCTTTTGGTATTTGAAACATGGTATGACACTTCTTTCTGGCTTCCATGGTTTCAGATGAGAATTGATATTCCTCCACAAGTAATGTATTATTTTTCTTTAGCTGCTTTCAACATTTTGTGCTTGTCCCTGATTTTTTATAAGTTTAATTAAGGTATATACTGGATGGATTTCTTTGGTTTATCCTGTTTGGGGTTCACATAGCATCTTGAACCTGTAGGTTTATGTCTAATGCCAAATTTAGGAAGTGTACAACCATTATTTCTTTGAAAACATATACATCATACCATCCTCTCCTTCTGGGACATTCAGTGATAAGAAAAATTAATGATTTTGTTATGTCTCATAGATTCCTAAGATTCTGTTCATTTATTCCTTAACTTCCCTTGTTCAAACTGGGTTAGTTCTATGATCTGTTCTCAATCTCACTGATTTTATCCTTTATCAATTTCATCTAACAAGTTTTTATTTTGGTGATTACATGTTTTAGGCCCATAATATACATTTGGTCTTTTTGTTATGGAAATATAATTGATATACAATGTTACATGAATTTCAGGTGTAAAACATAGTGATTCAACAGCTAGATATGTTGTGCTAGGCTCACTGCAAATGTAGCTACCATCTGTCACCATATAATGCTATTACAATATCATTGACTAAATTCTCTATGTTGTACTTTCATCCCTGTGATTCATTGCATAACTGGAAGCCTGTATGTCCTACTCCTGTTCAATCATTTTGCCCATTCCCCTAACTCCATCCTGTCTGCCAACCACCAGCTTGTTTTCTGGGTCCATAACCACTTTGCTTTTTTAGATTCCACATGTAAGTGAAATCATATGGTACTTGTCTCTGTGTCTGACTTGTTTCACTTATCATAACACCCTCTATGTCCATCCATATTGACACAAATGACAAGATCTCATTCTTTTTATGCTTGATGTGTGTGTGTGTCTGTGTATGTACATGCCACTTTTTTGTCTATTCATCTATCAGTGAACAACTTGTGTTGTTTCCATGTCTTGGCTATTGTCAGTAATGCTGTAGTAAACATAGGGGTGCATATATCTTTTCAAATTGATGTTTGGTTGTTTTTTTTTTTTCATTGCATAAATGCCCAGTAAGGGAATTACTGGATCATATGGTGTTTCTATTTTTAACCTTTTGAAAAACCTCCATTCTGTTTTCTACAGTAGCTATACCAACTTACATTCCCACCAACAGTGCACCTAGGGTTCCTATGTTCTATAACATGACAAAACTTGTTATTTCCTTGTCCTTAAATTCTAGTCATCTTACAGTTAGTTGTAAGGTGACATCTTACTGTGGCATTAATTAGCATTTCCCTCATGATTAGTGATATTGAGCATCTTTTAATGTGTCTTCCGGCCACCTCTATGTCTTCTTTGGAAAAATGTCTATTCAGGTCCTCTGTCCATTTTTAAATTATATATATATATATATATAATATATGTATGTATTGAGTTGTGTAAGTTCTGTAAATATTTTGGATATTCAATTCTTGTTGGATATATCATTTGCAAATATTTTCTCCTACTCAGTAGGTTAGCTTTTCATTTTGTGGATGTCTCCTTCATTGTAATAAAACATTTATTTTGATATCGTCCCAGTAGTTTTTGCTTTGGCTTCCCTTGCCTGATAGACCTATCTAGAAAATATTGCTAAGGCCAATGTCAAAGAGATTACTGCTTATGTTTTCTTCTAGGAGTTTTGGGTGCCTGGGTGGCTCAGTGGGTTAAAGCCTCTACCTTCAGCTCAGGTCATGATCTCAGGGTCCTGGGATCGAGTCCTGAATCAGGCTCCCTGCTCAGTGGAGAGCCTGCTTCCCTCCCCCCCACCTACCTCTCTGCTTACATGTGCTCTCCCTCTCTCTGTCAAATAAATAGAATCTTTAAAAAAAATCTTCTAGGAGTTTCATGGTTTCGTGTGTCGCATTTAGGTCTTTTATCGGTTTTGAATTTATTTTTTGTGTATAATGGAAGAAAATGGCCTACTTTTATTCTCTTTCATGGAGCTGTCCAGGTTTCTCAGCAGTATTTATTGAAAATACTGTCTTTTTCCCATTGTATATTTTTTCCTCCTTTGTTCTAGATTAATCGACCATAGAAGTATGAGTTTTCTGGGCTATTTTGTTCCACTGACTTATGTGTCTATTTTTTGTGCCAATACCATTATATTTTGCTTATTATAGCTGTGTGGCATATCTTAATATGTGAGACTGTGATACTTCCAACTTTGTTCTCCTTTCTCAAGATTGTTTTGGTTATTCTGTCTTTCTGTAGTTTCATACAAATGTTAGGATTACTTGTTCTAGTTCTGTGAAAAATGCTATTTGTATTTTAATAGGGATTGCATTGAATCTGTAGATTGCTTTGGGTAATATGGACATTTTAAAAATATCAATTCTTGTAGTTCATGAGCAAGGTTTATATTTCCATGTGTTATCTTCAATTTCTTTCCTCAATGTTTTACAGTTTTTAGAATATAAGTCGTTTACCTTCTTGATTAAGTTTATTCCTAGGTATTCTTTTTTTGGAATAGTAAATGGAATTGTTTTCTTAATTTTTCTCTCTGCTACTTTGTTATTAGTGTATAGAAATGAAGCAAATTTCTGTGTATTTTATGTTTTGCAATTTGACTGAATTCATTTATTCTAATTACTTTTTGATGGACTCATTAGGGTTTTCTATATCTAGGATCATTCCATTTTCAAATAGTGACAGTTTTACTGTTTGTTTCCTTACCAATTTGGATGCTTTTTTTTTTTTTGGTCTGTTTTCTGTGGCTAGGACTTTAGTACTCTGTTGATTAAAAGTGTTGAGAGTGACTTCTGTGTGCTGATTTTATATCCTGAAACTTTGCTGAATTCATTTATCAGTTCTAGCATTTGGTGGTCTTTAGGGTTTTCTACATAAATTATCATGTCATCTATGAAGAGTGAAATTTGACTTGTATGACGATGTGGATAAACTTTATTTCTTTTTGTTGTCTGGTTGCTGAGGTTAGAACTTCCAGTACTATACTGAGCAACAGTGGTGAGAGTGGACATCCCTGTCATGTTCATGAATTAGGGGAAAAGCTCTCGATTTTTACCCTTTGAGGATGATATATGCTGTGGGTCTTTCACATATGGCTTTTAGGATATTGAGGTATGTTCCCTCTATCCTTACATGACAGAGGGTTTTTATCAAGAAAGGATGCTGTACTGGGTGGCTCAGTGGGTTAAAGCCTCTGCTTTCGGCTCAGGTCATGATCTCAGCGTCCTGGAATCGAGGCCCGCATCGGGCTCTCTGCTCAGCAGGGAGCCTGCTTCCTCCTCTCCCTGTCTCTCTGCCTGCCTCTCTGCCTACTTGTAATCTCTCTCTCTGTGTCAAATAAATAAATTAAATCTTAAAAAAAAAAAGGATGCTGTATTTTGTCAAATGCTTTTTCTGAATCTATTGAGAGGATCATATGGTTCTTGTCCTTTTATTAGTGTGGTGTATCACACTGATTGATTTACAGATAATGAACAACTGCTGTAGCCTAGGAATAAATCCCGCTTTATCAGTTGCATTTCTATACATTAATAATGAAGCAGAAAAAAGAGAAATTAAGGAATCAATCCCATTTACAATTGTACCAAAAACCATAAGATACCTAGGAATAAACATAACCAAAGAAGTAAAGGATTGTACTCTGAAAACTATAGAACACTTATGAAAGAAATTGAGGAAGACACAAAGAAATGGAAAAACATCCAATGTTCATGGATTGGAAGAACAAATATTAAAGTCTCCATGCTACCTCAAACAATCTACACATTCAATGCAATCCCTATCAAAATACCATCAGCATTTTTCACAGAGCTCAAAAAAAAAAATCCTAAAATTTGCATGGAATGAGAAAAGACCCTGAATAGCTAAAAGAATGTTAGAAAAGAAAGCCAAAGCTGAAAGCATCACAATCCCAGACTTCAAGCTGTATTACAAATCTGTAGTCATCAAGACAGTATAGTACTGGCTCTAAAGCAGACACATAGATCAATGGAAAAGAATAGAGAACCCAGAATTGGATCCACAACTATACGGTCAACTAATCTTTGACAAAGCAGGAAAGCATATCCAATGAGAAAAAAGATAGTCTCTTCAACAAATGGTGTTGGACAGCCATATATAGAAGAATGAAACTGGACCACTTTCTTAACACTATACACAAAAATAAACTCAAAATGGATGAAAAACCCAAGTGTGAGACAGGAACCCAGCAAAATCCTAGAGGAGAACACAGGCAACAATGTCTTTGACCTTGGCTACAGCAAATTTTTGCTAGGAACATCTCCAAAGGCAAGAGAAACAAAAGCAAAGATGAACTATTGGGGCTTCATCAAGATAAAAACCTTTTGCACAGCAAAGGAAACAGTCAACAAAACTAAAAGGCAACCTCTGGAATAGAAGATATTTACAAGTGACTTATCAGATAAAGGGCTAGTATCCAAATTCTATAAAGAACTTCCCAGACTCAATACCTATAAAATAAAAAATCTGGTCAAGAAATGGGCTGAAGACATGAACAGATGTTTCTCCAAAAAAGACATACATATGGCTAACAGACACATGAAAAAAATGCTCCACGTCACTCAACATCAGGGAAATACAAATCAAAACCACCTCACACCAGTCAGATACCACCTTACACCAGTCAGAATGGCTAAAATTAACAACTCAGGAAATGAGATGTTGGTGAGGATGTGGAGAAAGGGGAACCCTCTCACACTGTTGGTGGGAATGCAAACTGGTGCAACCACTCTCAAAAACAGCGTGGAAGTTCCTCAAAAGGTTAAAAATAGAGCTACCCTATGACCCAGAAATTGCACTACTAGGTATTTATCCAAAAGATATAAACATAGTGATCCAAAAGGGTACATGGACCCCAATGTTACAGCAGCAATGTCTACAATATCCAAATATGGAAAGAGCCCAGATGTCCATGAACAGACAAATGGATAAAGAAGATATTGAGTATGCATATGTATATGTGTGTGTGTATATATATATATATGTGTGTGTGTGCATATATACATAAACTATAGAATATTACTCAGCCATCAAAAGAATGACATCTTGCCATTTGCAATGATGTGGATGAAATTAGAGGATAGTATGAAAGTGAAATAAGTCCATCAAAGACAAATATATGAATAAGAAACAAAATAGATGAACATAGAGGAAGAGAAGGAAAAATAAAATAAGATGAAAACAGAGAGAGAGGCAAACCATAAGAGACTCTTAACTCTAGGAAACAAACTGGGGGCTGCTGAAGGGGAGTTTGGTGGGTGGATAGGGTAACTAGGTGAAGGGTATTAAGGATGGCACTTGATGTAATGAGCACTGGGTGTTGTATGCGACTGATCTATCACTTAATTCTTCCCTTGAAACTAATAATACAGTACATGTACACTAAATTAATTTTAAATAATTTTTTAAGTGTTGAGAATGGCCATCCTTGTCTTGTTCCTGATCTTAGAGGAAAAGCTCTCTGTTTTTCATCATTGATTATGATGTTAGCTACAGGTTCTTCATATGCGGCCTCTATTATTACACTGAGGTGTTTTCCCTTGAAGCCCACTTTGTCAAGAGTTTTTATCATGAGCGATATTGAATCTTGTCAAATATTCTTCCTGCACCCATTGAGATTATTATATAATTTTTACCCTGCATTTTGTTAAGATACCACATGATTAATTTGCAGATATTGAACAAAACTTGCATCCCCCAGAATAAACCCCACTCGATCCTTTAAATGTGTTGTTGAATGTGGTTTGTTAATATTTTTTGAGGATATTTACATGTATTTCATCAAGCATACTCGTTTGTAGATTTTGTTTGTCTGTTTTTGCTTTGTTTTGTTTTGTTGCAGTTTCTTTGGTTTTGGAACAAGGATAGTGTTGGCTTTATAGAATGTACTTGAAGCTTTCTTTCCTATTCTATTTTTTGGGATAGTTTGAGGGAAAAATGTATAACTCTCCTTTTTTTTTAAGATTTTATTTATTAGAGAGCATGAGCAGAGTGGAGGTGCAGAGGAAGAGGGAGAAGCAGACTCCCTGCTGAGCAGGGAGCCTGACATGGGGCTCAATCCCAGGGCCCTGAGACCATGACCTGAGCCAAAGGCAGTCGCTTAACTGACAGCCGTCCAGCTAACCCTGTATTACTTTTCTTTGAATTTTGGTAGAATTTACCTGTGAATCCATCTGTACTGGACTTCTGCCTGCTGTTTTTATCATTTCAATATCCTTACAATAATTGGTTTGTTCAGATTTTCTATTTCTTCTTGATTCGGTTTTGGAAGATTGAATGTTTCTAGGAATTTATCCATTTCTTTAGATTGTCCAATTTGCTGGGATACAATTTTTTATAGTTCTTATTATCTTCTGTATTTCTGTGGTGATGGTTGTTACTTCTCCTCTTTCATTTCTGATTTTATTTACTTGGGTCCTCTTATTTTTTCTTGATGAGGCTGGATAAAGGTCTAGCAATTTTGTTTATCTTTAAAAAAAACTTATTTTTGGTCATTGATCTTTTCTATGGTCTTAGCCTCTATTTTATTTTTTCTTTGATCTTTAATATAGTCTTTCTTCTAACTTTGGACTTTACTTTTATTTTTCTAGTTTATTTTAGTGTAAAGTTAGATTATTTGAGATTTTTCTTGTTTTTCAAGGTGGACCGCTATTGGCAAATTTTCCTCTTAGAGCTGTTTTCACTACATGCTAAATATTTTGGACCATTTTGTTTTATTTTCAATGTTTCCATTTATTTAATTTCCTCTTTAATTTCTTTATTGACACATTGGTTGTTTAGTGGTCATTTATCCTCCACATATTTATGTGTTTTCCAGATTTTTAATTCTGATTTATTTCTAGTTTTATACAATTATGCTTGGAAAAGATTCTTGATATAATATCACTTTTCTTAAACATATTGAGAAGTATTTTGTAGCCTTGCATGTTGTATATCCTGGAGAATGTTCCACAAATATTCATGTGCACTTGAAAAGCATGTGTATTTTGTTTTGGATGAAATGTTATGTATATATCTGTTTAGTGTATCTGGTCTAATGTGTCATTCAAAGATAGTGTTTCCTTATTGATTATGTGCCTGAATGATCTATCCATTGTTGTAAGTGGGATGTTAAAGTCTCCTATTATCATGTTACTGTCAGTCCCTTTATGTCTCTTAATATTTGTTATATGTATTACATGTGCCTCTCTTGAGTACACAGGTATTTATACTTATTATATCTCCTTGTTGGATTGATTCCTTTATCATTATGTAGTGTGCTTCTTTGTTTCTTGCTACAGTTTTTGTTTGAAAGTCTATTTTATCTGATATAAGTATTGCTACTCCAGCAATTTTTTTATTCCACTTGCATGAAATATCTTTTTCCAACCTTTTACTTTCAGTCTCTATGGGTCTTTAGGTCTGAAATGGGTCTTTCATAGACAGTGTATAAATGGACCTTGATTTTTTTTTTTCATTCCATTATCCTCTGTCTTTTGATTGGAGCATTTAGTCCATTTAAAGTAATTAATAAGAGATATGTACTGACAGCTGTTTTGTTGTCTTGGGTTTACTTTTGTAACTCTTCTGTTTTCTTCTTTTGCTCTCTTCCATTGTGATTAATGACTTTCTTTAATGTTGTGCTCGGCTTTCTTTCTTTCTTTTTTTTAATTGTGTGTGTGTGTGTGTGTGTGTGTGTGCGTGTATGTGTATCACAGGTTTTTGGTTTGTGGTTACCACGAGGTGTATATATAACATTCTAAGTATATAACAGTCATATTAAATTGCTAGTCACTCAAGTTAAAATTCTTTCTAGGGGCACCTAGGTGGCTCAGTGAGTTATGCATATGACTCTTGCTTTTAGCTCAGGTCGTGATCTCAGGGTTGTAATTGAGCCCTGAGTTGGGCTCCACACTGGGCTTGGAGCCTGCCTAAGAATCTCTTTCTGCCTTTTCCTCTCCTTCCACTCTCTCAAAACAAACAAACAAACAATTCATTAAAAATACTCATTTTTACTCTCCCCCATTTTATGTATATGTTGTCATATTTAACTTTTAAAAAATGTTTTGATCCCTCTTAACTAATTCTTAGATGTAATCAATTTTATTACTTTTGTCTTTTAATCTTCATATTAAGTTTGTAAGTGATTGCTTTACCTCATTTATTTGTTTTTATTCATGGGACTTTTTTTCTTTCATAATTTTTCACTTCTAATGTTTGTCTAGGAAACTCTGTATCCTAGACATTTTGGATATTATGAGACTTTGGAGCCCATTTACCTTTTTTTTTTTTTTTTTAAGTCAGCAGCCCATATCTTGATATGTGCAAAAGCTGGCTGGGTATGTATGTTTACTTTTCCAGTGGGTCCTACTGATACCACTCCAGCAAAAGTGGAACATTTATTACTTATACTGGCTCATTGAAGAAGGGTGGACTATAACTTCATCTTTTTCATGGCCTCTACTGATACCTTCCCAGCAAAAGTGGGGCACGTCATTTAATCTTGTTCTGCCTCAATGATACTGGATGGAATTGTATCTCAGTTCCTCACAGACCTCATAGATACCAGCAGAAGGAAACAGGAATGCAGACTAGCCTGTCCTCCTTTTGCCTCCTTAAGTCTCCTTGCTGTGCTGAGTGAGTACAGAAGTTCTGAAACTCACTGGGCCTTGCTGACAGAAGGGGTAGTGAGAAAGTGGAGTGATTACTAGTCCTGAATTTCATAGCCATGTTGTCTAGATAGAGTAGCTTGCCACTGAGCCCCCACAGGTGCTAGATGTATGGTGAAACCTAGTTACGATTAGCACTATCTCACCATAACTTGGCAACCTTCAAGTCAGCTAGATGAACGTAAAGGCTCAGCCAGCCGATGGACCCCACTGACACTATTCTGGTTGGGGAACTGGAATACTGCCTGTTTTAGCTAAGCAGGGAATGAGATGTCAGATCCCTGCTACCTGGCACCACCAGCTGGGAGAATCCGAGTATGCCAACTGCTTCCTTGGTATACAAGAGTGAGAAATGGGAATAAAATTTTAACTTAGTCTGCTGAAACCTTAGGGCAGGGTGACGGTAAGATTTTTCCATTTGTGTTGGCTATAGTAGCAGTATTTGTGCAAAGGAATAAGCTTTTCTTGGAGCTTTTTTCACTCATGCCTGTTAGCAGTTTTGAGATAGAGGCTTCTGCAGTACCCTGTTCAAGATCTTGCATGGCAAGGAAACCTCAGAGCTCAATATCATGTTGTTCCTCAAGTCCTGCCAATCCTAACCTGTCTACCTATTTCTTTCAAACTTTCAGAGCCTTCTTATGCTTGTTGTGTTACGTGTAGCAATTTTAGTTTAAGAGGGAGGACCTGGGAGGAATGGGGCTACTCTATCTGAAAGCAGGTAATTTTTATTTATTTATCATTTTTAATTGTGGTAGAAAACCATAAAATTTACTATCTTAACTATTGTTAGTGTTCAGTTGAATGGTGTTATCTACATTCACACTACTGTGCAAAGAGTTCTCTAGAACTCCTTGCAAAACTGAAACTCTATACCCACGGAGAAAATATAGCCCACCCCCTTCCAGGCCCTGCCAACCACCATTCTTTTTGTTTCTGTGAGTTTGACCATTTTAGGTATCTCACGTAGGTGTGATCATATGGTATCTTTCTGGTACTGACTTATTTCAGACATTAGCATAATTTCCTAAAGGTTTATCCATACTGTAGCATGTGACATGATTTCCTTCTTTTTGAGGTTGAATAATATTCCACTATATGTTTATACTGCTTACGCTTATCCATCCCTCTGGCCATTTAGGTTGCTTCCACATCTTGGCTATTATAAATAATGCTGCAATAAATGTGGGTTTTCAAATATTGCTTCAATATTTTGCTTTCAATTATTTTGGATATAGAAAAAGCAGGATTGCTGAATTTTGTGGTAATTCTGTGTTTAATTTTTTGAGCTACCTTCATACTGTTTTCTGTGATAGCTGCATCAATTCACTTTATAACCAACAGTGTAGAAGGGTTTCAATTTCTCCTAAATCCTGCCTCCTGGCTACATTTGGTGGTGGTGGTGGTTGTGATGGTGGTGTGTTTATTGGTAGTGGCTATCCACTGTGGTTTTGATTTATATTTCCCTAATAGTTACTGATGCTAAGCATCTTTTCATATGTTGTCCATTTGTATATCTTATTTGGAGTATTGTCTATTCAAATCTTTTAAATTGGACTTTTTTTGTTATTACTGAGTTGTAGAACTTCTATATATATTTTGGATATTAAACTCTTAACAGATAGATGATTTACAAATATTATTTCCCATTCTTTAGGTTGTGTTTCCACTCTGTTGTTTCCTTTGATGTATAGAATTTTTTTTAAGTTTCATGTAGTCTCATTTGTCGATTTTACTTTTGTAGCCTATAAAGCAGAATCATTGAAATAATTGCCAAGATCAGTGTCATGAACCCTTTCCTCTAGCTGTCTTCTAGGAGTTTTACAATTTTTAGGTCTTAAATTTAGGTCTTTAATCCATTTTGAGTTAATTTTTTGAATGTGGTATAAGGTAAGGGTCCAATTTCTTTTCTTCTCTTCTCTTCTTTTTTTTTCTTTTTCCTTCCCTTCCCTTTTTCTCCCTCCCTCCCTTTTACTTTTTTTCTTTTTCTTTTTCTTTCTTTCTTTCTTTCTTTCTTTCTTTCTTTCTTTCTTTCTTTCTTTCTTTCTTTCTTGCGTGTGAATATTCAGTTTTTCTAATACCATTTATTGATGAAGCTATCTTTTTCACATTGTGTGGTCTTGGCACCCTTGTCAAAAATCATTTGACCATATGTACAAGGGTTTATTATTTATGGGCTCTCTATTCTATTCTGTTGGTCTATATGTCTGTCTTTATGCCAATACCACATTGTTTTGATTACATATCTTTGTAATATGTTTTGAAATTAGAAAGTGTGAGGCTTCCAAATTTACTGTTCCTTTTCAAGATTTATTTGGATATTTGGATCCTATGAATTAAAAACTTTTTTTCTATTTTTGCAAAAAAATAGTCATTGAAATTTTGATAGGTGCTGCATTGAATCCATAGATTGCTTTGAAGAGTATGGACATTTTAATATTATCAAGTCTTCCAATCCATGGACAAGAAATGACTTTGCATTTATTTGTCTTCTTTAATTTCTTTCAGCAATGCTTTTACTATTCAGTGTATAACTCTTTCACTTTTTTGGTTAAGTTTATTCCTAAGTGTTTTATTCTTTTTGATCCTATGTTAAATAGCATTTTTAAAAATTTCTTTTTCAGGGCGCCTGGGTGGCTCAGTCATTAAGTGTCTGCCTTTGGCTCAGGCCGTGATCCTGGGGTTCTGGGATCAAGCCCCGCATTAGGCTCCTTGCTCCGCAGGAAGCCTGGTTCTCTCTCTCCCACTCCCCCTGCTGGTGTTCCCTCTCTCACTGTATCTCTCTCTCTCAAATAAATAAATAAATAAATCTTTAAAAATAAAAATAAAAATATCTTTTCAAATTGTTGTTAGTGTACAGAAACACAACTGATTTTTGAGTGTTGTTTTTCTGTCTTGCAACTTCACTGAATTTGAATTTCAGTCCTTACAGGGATGTGTGTGTGTGTCTTGTAGTCTTCAACATTTTCTAAAGATTATGCCATCTGTGAACATAAATCATACTGGTTTTTCCTTTCCAATTGAATATATTTTATTTTGCTCTAATTGTTGTGACTAGTAGTTTCTAGTACAATGTAAAATAGAAGTGGTGAGAGTGGCATCCTTGCCTTGTACCTGATCTTAAAGGAAATTCTTTTAGTCTTTCATCATTGAGAATGATATCAACTATCAGTTTTTCATATATGGATTTTATTATGATGAAGTAATTTCCTCCAATTCCTAATTGGTTGAGTTGTGGGTTTTTTTAATCATGAAAAGATGTTCAGTTTTTCAAGTTTTTTTCTCATCAATTGAAATGATGATGCAATTTCATCCTTCATTGTGTTTAATTTAATGTATTATATTGATTTTTTGTATGTTGAACCATTCCTGAATTCCAGCAGTAAATCTCACTTGGTCTTAGCACGTAATCCTTTTAATATGCTGTTAATTTTATTAGGTAGTATTTAGTTGGGAATTTTTGTATTAGTATCAATCAGAGATTATACTCTGTAGGTTTTTCCTTATACTACCTTTGTCTGGCTTTAATATCAAGGTAATACTGGTCTTCTAAAATGAGTTTGGACGTGTTCCCACCTATATAATTTTTTGGAAGAGTTTGAAGATGGTTGATGTTAATTTATTAAATGTTTGGTAGAATTTTCCAGTGAAACCATCTAGTCTTGAGCTTTTTTCTTTGTTGGGAGGGTTTTGATCACTGATTCCTCCTTACTAATTGTAAGTCTGTTTAGATAAATATCTTCATGATTTAGTCTTGATAGGTTGTATGTTTCCAGGTATTTATTTATTTCTTCTAGGTTATCCAATTTGTTTACATATAATTGTTCGTAGTAGTCTCATAACCCTTTTTATTTCTGCAGCATCAGTTGTAAGTTTCCTTTTTCATTTCTGATTTTAGTTATTTAAATCTCTTCTCTTTTGTTCTTAACCTAGTAACAGTTTGCCAATTTTCTATATTAAAAAAAACTATTTTCATTTTTTTCTATTTTTCTCTTCTCTATTTTGTTTATTTCTGCTCTAATCTTTATTTCCTTGCATTTGCTAACTTTGAGTTTAGTTTGCTCTTTTCCTGGGTCCTTGAGGCATAAACTTAAATTGTTTGAGATCTTTCATTTTTCTTAATGTAGACATTTATCACTATAGACTGTCCTCTTAATACTGCTTACACTGAATCCCATATGTTTTGTTCATATATGAACAATATATTATGTTCTTGTTTTTTCATTTCTCTCGATAATTTCTAACTTCCTTTGTGATTTCTCTTTTGGCCTATTGATTATTTTCAGGTATTTGTTTTCCAGTTTTCCTTCTCCTAATGATTTCTAGTTTCATACGTTATAATTTTATTATTTCAATCATCTTCTATTAGTTTTTTAATTTTTTTGTAGCCTCACATGTGGTCTATCCTGGGGAATATTCCGTGTGCACTTGAGAATATATATTATGCTCTTATTACAGGGAGTATTCTGTATATATCTGTTAGGTGTAATTTACCTGCACTATTATTTACTTCCTCTGTTTTTGTTTTTTAAATTCATCTTGTGTTTGTTTATTATATCCAGTATTGAAAGTGGGATATAGAATTCTCTTTTTATTGTGTTGCTCTCTTTCTCCCTTCAACT
The DNA here is from genome assembly GCA_002007465.1 of Ailurus styani. Lineage (NCBI taxonomy): Eukaryota > Metazoa > Chordata > Mammalia > Carnivora > Ailuridae > Ailurus > Ailurus styani. The sequence goes on from LNAC01000404.1 coordinate 1,156,918, forward strand.
ATGTCAAAGTTTACTTCATTTATTTGGGAGTTCTAATGTTGTTAAGTGAATATATATTTTTAATTGTTTTATCTTCCTGATGAATTGACCCTTTTATCATTATATTTTCCTTATTTGCCTCTTGTGACAATTTATTTACCTAAGTTCATTTTGTCTGATATAAATATGGCCAAACCCTCTCATTTGGTTACCACTTACATGGAATATCTTTTTTCATTCTTTAATTTTCAGACTGTTTGTGCCCTAGATATAAAGAGAGTCTCTTGTAGACAGCATATAAATGTGGCTTGTTATTTTATCCATTCAGCTAACTGATGTCTTTTCATTCAGGAGTTTAATCCACTAAATTTGAATTAATTACTCATAGGGAATGACTTTCTATTGTCATTTTAAATAACAATTTTCTCTATATCTTGTAATCATATTGTCTTTTTTTCTCTTAGTAGTTTTCTTTGTTTTGCTGACTTTTTTGTTCATTTTTCTTTTTCCTTTTTTTTTCTTTTGTGGCTTGCTTTGATTTATTTCTCATTCTCATTTGTTTATCTTTGATAAGGATTTTCTTTGTGGTTTCCATGGAGCTTATGTAAAATATCTTAAAGTTATAGCAAGTTACTTTAAGCTACTTTAAGCTAAGCTAAGCAACTTTAATTGCGTACACAAACTCTTCTTTGTATCTTTACCCCTTTTATGTTATTGAAGTCAGAAATTACATTTCTTGTATATCAATTAACATTATTTTGTAGTTTTTTTGTTTTTATCTTGGAAATTCTGTGCTAGACTTACAAGTGATTTACACACAACATTACAATGCTGTAGAATTCTATATTGGTCTATATATATTTAACTTGATCAGAGAATATATTTTGTGTGTTTTCATGTTACTATCTAGTATCCTTTTCTTTAAACTCGAAGGACATTCTTGGCTTTTTGTTGTTGTTATTGTTTTTGTTTTACAGGACAAGTGTAGTGGCAATGAGCTCCCTCAGCTTTTGTTTATCTGGGAAAGTCTTAATTTCTCTTGCATTTTTGAAGGACAGTTTTCCCTGACATAGTATTCCTGGTTAGAAGTTTTTTGTTGTTGTTTGTTTGTTGGCTGTTGGAATGTATCTTTCCATTCCCTTCTAACCTGTAAGTTTTCTGCTGAGAATCCAGTGATAGTCTTATGGGGGTTTGCTGATACATGAGAAATCACTTTTCTCTTGCTGCTCTCTAGATTTTGTCTTTGCCCGTGACTTTTGACAGTTTGATTATAATGTGCCTCAGTGTGGGTCTCTATGAAATTTGAGATTCTTGAGTTTGTCTCACCATTTTCTTCTTTGGGAAGTTTTCAACCATCATTTCTTTAAATGAGTTCTCTGGCCCTTTATATCTCTCTTCCTCTCTGGGATTCCCATAATAAGTATATTGCTCTGTTATGTACCATAAGTCCCTTAGGCTCTTTTCATTTTTCTTTATTCTTTTTCATTCTCTAGCTAAATAATTTTAATACTTGCCTTCGGATTTGCTGATTCTTCCATCTGCTTGATCAAGCCTGCTGTCAAACCCCTTTAGTGATCATTTCAATTCCATTGTTATATTCTTTAGCTCCAGAATTTGTTTAGTTGTTTTTATAGTTTCTGTCACTTTTTAAAAAAGATTTATTTGAGAGAGAGAGAGAGAAAGTGTGTGGGGGGTGGAGGGAGAGGGTGAGAGAGAATCTCAAGCATACTCCGCAGNTATATTCTTTAGCTCCAGAATTTGTTTAGTTGTTTTTATAGTTTCTGTCACTTTTTAAAAAAAATTTATTTGAGAGAGAGAGAGAAAGTGTGTGGGGGGTGGAGGGGTGGAGGGAGAGGGTGAGAGAGAATCTCAAGCATACTCCGCAGCCAGTACAGGGTCTGGTTAGGGCTTAATCTCACAACCCTGAGATCATGACCTGAGTCAAAACCAAGAGTCAGGGCGCCTGGGTGGCTCAGTGGGTTAAAGCCTCTGCTTTCTGCTCAGGTCATGATCTCAGGGTCCTGGGATCGAGGCCCGCATTGGGCTCCCTGCTCGGCGGGGAGCCTGCTTCCCCCCCCCCTCTCTGCCTGCTTGTNTCTGCCTACTTGTAATCTCTCTCCCTCTGTGAAATAAATAAATAAAATCTTAAAAAAAAAAAAACCCAAGAGTCAGACTCAACCAACTGAGCCACCCAGGTCCCCCAAAAGTTTCTGTCTTTTTTTTTGATTCTCACATTTTGTTCATACATAATTTTCCTGACTTTGTTAGTTGTCTGTGTTCTCTTAGTTCATTGAGTGGCTTTAAAATGGTTCTTTTGCATTCTTTATCAGGTAATTCATTGATCTTTTTTTAAAGTGTTGATTATTAGAGATTTAGTTTCTTCTTTTGATTGGACCATGCTTTTATTTCTCTGTATGCCTTGTGATCTTTAGTTGACATTGGAACACTTGAGTAAAAAACCAGTTCTCTTAATCTTTAGAGTCTGAATTAGGTACAGTGGAAGACCACCAATTAGGTCAACTAGGGATTCTTGGGACATTTCAAACCTTCTCTGGGAATGTATCTGCTCTTGACCTGTGTGAGCAATTTCCAGTTATAGCAGTTTACCCATTTCTTTTAGAGATCCTGTAATCTCTTCTTTATCTCTGGTACGGTCTGTTGTGTTTTAGTCTTTCTGGTGCTCTAAAAGGTGGTAGTGTTTGCATTTGTTCTCAGCAGTCCTCAATCTGGTATCCAAATTATAACATAATTCTTTTCAGTGCTCCAAATTAGTTGAGACAAAAACCAGTTCCTTAGGAAGTCCCTTGAAAAGCCATAATGTTAGATGCGTATTGTACTCTTTTCTTTCCCTTCCAAGGAGAAGGCTGGAAATTGGGAATTTTATCTAATCATGCCACACTATCAGAGATGCGGAGGGACTAGAGTGGGCAAATGTAATGGATTTTCCTACCCATTTGGATGTGACGACTCTTGCCTTTGTGCTCACTTTATCCTCATCCTGTGGTACTTCAATCTTTAGTTAGTTTCTAAAGTTCTAACTAAAGGGATTTGGTCCATATTTTTTTAATTAACATANTTTGGATGTGACGACTCTTGCCTTTGTGCTCACTTTATCCTCATCCTGTGGTACTTCAATCTAGTTAGTTTCTAAAGTTCTAACTAAAGGGATTTGGTCCATATTTTTTTTAATTAACATGTATCTCTGTGGGTAATGGGGGCCTAAGTTGTCTTATTCTGCCATTTTACTGACATCACTTAAAAGCAGGTAATTTTCAAGCTAGAACAAAAATTTAAAAAGGCTGCTTTTTAAGGAGGTACATACAGTTGCACAAGAATCTCTTAGTTGAATTCAAAGCTTCAAAAGTGAAAAATAAGGGGGGGCAGGGGGGAAATGCTTGTACCAAAATGTCAGAATATCTTTATGAAAGATTATCAGCTCCTCTAGGCTAGATGTTTTGTTAGAACAGGTAGGAGGTCTTACTCATCTTTATGGTCACAGAGGCGTTCATTCATTTCATGTATCTAGTAATAAATTCTCTCATTGAATGAAGGTTAGCTATTATATTTGTTTCTAGGTATAAGTAATAAGCAAGAAAAACCTATTTCTCATCCTCATGGAGTTTCTAGTGTAGTGAAGAACACAAATATATAAACAGACCCTCTAAACCATTATGATAAATATTCAGAAAGTATTAATTTCAAGGTGCTAAGGGGGGGAAATGTGATTATATTTCTGTTTTGTGCTGGCCTCAGCTGATTGATAGTGATGTTACTAGCTAGAAATGCCTGGGGGCACTTACCTAGGCCTGGAAAGCTCCCCGACACATTTCCCTTTCAGAACAAGTGTTGTGGCTGGACTGGCCCTTATGATTCTTATAATTGCATGATACCCTCCACAGCAACCAGGAAACTTTTGAGGAGAAAAAAGCTTATTACTCACAAGTCCTTGAGGGTACATGGCACACCTGGGACCACACATCAAGTTAATGGTGGTAGGGGTGGTACAGGAGAGAAAGAGCATACACAGGTGGCAGAGAGAGAGGCCTGGGGTTCTACTTTTATTGGGTTCAAGGGTAAAAACATAGGGTTTTATGGGTTCACTCTTTATTGGTTAATATAAAACATAAGAGCAGGAATTAAAGTGTAGGAAGGGAAAAACAAGCAGCAAAATGGTCATTTATGAAGGTCAACCAGATATACCTAAGAGAAAAGGAATCTTTGCTGAGGGAGGGAGGGTTTAGAGGAGTAAGGGGGTGAGAGTGGGCTGGCCTGACTCTTCATGTAGCACTGTGGCTGGATATCTGTTTATTTGAAATATTTGACTTTGAAGTAGATGCCTCAGCAATCAAAATCTTAAATCAAGCATTTGCATTAAAAAAAAAAGCCTCGGTACTAATACTACAATCCCAAATAAAGTGAACTCACATAATAAATGCTTGATATCTTTGCAAAACAGAATGGAAGGGATATTTACAACAATCATCCCAAAGGTGGCCAGCACTCCTGTACAGTGGCACTTCTTTATCCATAGTTTTTCTTTCTGTGGTTTCAGTTACCCACAATCAGTCACAGTTTGGAAACAGATGATCTTTCTTTTGACATATCATCAGAAGGTTAATAGTACCGAATGCTGCATCACAGTGCCTATATCGTTTGCCCTACTTCATCTCATCATGTAGGCATTTTATCATCTCACATCATCACAAGAAAAACCATGAATAGGGTACAATAAGATATTTTGAGAGAGACCATATTTAAATAACTTTTATTATAGTATGTTATAATTATTTTATTGTTAATTCATCTCCTACTATGCCTAATTTATAAATTAAACTTTATCAGAGGTATGTAAATATAGTAAAGAAAAAAAGTATACATAGGGTTTATTACTATCTGTGGTTTCAGGTATCCATTGGGTTCTTGGAACATTTTCCCCATGGATGGGGTGGTGGGCTATTATAAAATAACCTAGTGTAACTAAAATATTTAGTGTAACTAAAATATTTTGTAACTAAAATATTATGCCAAGCCCCAAGAAAAGCAACCAGCAAAAATTGATACTTATTCTAATTTTCTTATTAGAGGGAGTTCTCTGTTTAGCTTCCCAGATCCCCAAATTTTCATCCTTTCTGAGTGAGCTCTCCATTAGCTAACTAGACATTTTGACATTATAACAGAACTAGAATTTGATCAATAGTGTGGCAGCTGTGAGACATGTGCAATGGATGGCTTTAGGGGACAAGAGGTGGCCCACACTCCATTCATCATGTGCTTCCAGTTTCATATTCAAAAGCTCTCTTGCTTTAGTTCTGACATTTCAGGTGTGAAGAGCAGAGTCAGCAAGTTTCCTTAGTGAATATTAAAAAATTATGGTTGAAAACTCTCGGGAGATGTGGAAGCAAAAGGCAGGTAGTGACAGGAAAATGGATAAGAAGTCTTGGGAAAGGGAAAGGGAAGAACATTCAGCATTCTGATGTGGATAACCAGGGTCTGGGGACACTTAGACTTTTTCTGATGTGGAAAGAAATCCATTCTTTGTTTCTCAGTCTTTTCCCAAATGTCTTAAAAAACAAATGAAGTGATAGAAATGTATTCTTCTTAAAATATGACGTAGACATTATTTGGATAGCCCTATTTTTTTTAAAGAGATTTCTTCTCAAATGGTGAAAGAATGGGTTTCTAAAACTCAGAGGAAAGAACTAGAAAATCATCCCATAGCACAATGGAGCTGGCAAGTTATTTTGCCACTTCTTTTAACATTCCTTTAAACTTTTGGGATCCCATATCAATCTTATGTTGGATAGTTTCAAGTCATCAACCTATGTCCCTTAAAGCATTAGTGCCAATGCTTTAGAATATGGACGCTAAATGGAAGACAAATGAACTGTCTGGGCTTAAAGGGATGATTCTTTAATAGTGGCATTTCTTGATATGAGGCAGGTGATAAAAGTGATAGAAGAGCACTTTGGGTGTGAGGGTGATTTTCCAAGTCCTCTTGAATTCTGGCATTTTAGCACCCATCAACTATACTATTGCATCATTTGAGGCTTTCTCTAAAAATATTGAGAGGGAGAGTTGGTGGACTCTAAATTCCAATTGTATGAACCCTGAAAAAAGCCTCACTTAAGTAGTCTGTGTATATCATAAGTTCTAGGAATTTAACCAGCACTTAAAGCCCTGCTAAAAACGACTCAATCTTTTTATTCAAATTAATATCCCACATTGATGACTTTAGAAGTATGTGATATGGTATTTATCATAAAACTTATCATCCTCTGAATCCTACCTATTCCTCAAGGCTCAGACCTGGCTATATGCCTCCCTTACAGCTTCCTTGATCATCCCAATCTACATCTGAAATGCAATATATGTATTTCTATTTACAGATGTTTGGCACTTAGTACATGTGCTTTCAAATTTCTGTTTTCAAGAATGTACTTTGTTGTCTCATCTAAAGTTTATGTTCATGGAAAGCAAAACCCAACTTTTATAGCATCTTCTGTTCTTGCATTTATAGGTGTATTGGTCCATTGGTACTCTGCTTGACCTGATTATGTTCAGTCCAATTTAACACAAACATAATGATCATCCACTATGTGTTAAAGCATGGAATTTCAGAGATGGATGAAATAACACCCCTATCCTCATGAAGATAACTGACTAGTCAAGAAATAAGCAAGTGCTCAGTTTCTATTAGCCAAATCCAACAATACACAGTAGATTGTGAGGCCTTTGAGATCAGAAACTGTTCTTATTTATGTCTGTGACTTGAGTATGTAACACAGTGAAGTCCTGACTACAGGCACCAGACTAATATATCGAATGGCTCATCTGACCTTTCTACTCTAATAGACATTCATGCTTACCAGAGTGCAAGAGAACCGTTGGCCATATTCACTCCACAGGTAGCCTGCTCCTACAAACAAATGACAACAGTTTCTGGCTAGCTGCTACTCTCACATTATCAGCCAATCACATTCATTTTAGATCTGAAATCTGTGCCCAAATCTTACCATCTTTCTTGACATACTTAAAGCTAGCAAATGTTTCTCTATAATTACTGCAATTACCTCCTACTTTACTTGCCTGCTTCCACATTCAACTTTCTGTTTTGTTTTGTCCGCATACAGCTTATTTTCAATTCAGGGTTCTTGGCTTTTCTGTTACAAGGAATTCTCTTCTTGGGGGAGAATTTTGTCTTGTTTATCACTAAATCCCTAACATATAGGATATTTCCTCATACAAAACAAGAACTCAATACTTATTAAAGGAGTAGACAAAATTTTGGTGAGTTTTTTGTTGAATATATGTAGACATGAATGAATGAATGATATGAGCACCCACTCTGTGGGTGAGCTGAAATAGTCTCTGACCTCAAAAAGATTATGGCTTAAATGTATTTGATTATATGGGCTATCTGTATTAATGAATAAGTAATCCTATGGTAGACATTAAATGGGTGATTGAAATAATATGTCCTGGGTGAGCTCAGGAAACCAATGGCAGGCAATCACAATAGTTAAGGAGTGGTTTTCATCTTCAATACCTGTCTTCGTGTTAATAGAAGTTTGCTCTTAGCCAGATGAGGTTTCCTTTAGCTCTTTAGTGTTGGAAAAGTTCCCAAGTGAGCAAGCATCAATTTCATGATTTATCTTATCTTAAATCAGTAATTTCCTGGAAGCTCCAATAAGCCGAAAAGAGGGCTGGATTTGCTTCCCAGCCCTCAAGTCTTGTTCTCTTTTAATCTTTTTCTGGATCTTAGACTTTTTATTTCTATTTGAAAATTGGAATATAACAATAACTACTCAAGGGTTGTTATCTGACTTTAGGGAAGTAATTTATACAAATAATTAAGACAGAGTCTGATACTTACCAAGTCCTCATAAATAATATGATAATGATGAATTAAATGTATTAAATGAGGTATTAAGGCATTTTGTAATCTGTGGAGGTTTTTTTTAATGAATATAAAGGAGAAGACAGACCTTGAAAATAGAATGTCTTTCTTCTGGCATAGAGTTTAGATCCCTTCTATATTTTAAATAATCTTAACTGTTTTCACCAGGCATATAGCAGGTACTCATTAAAACATTATGTGAAAAATTATGTTCAGAGTCAGAAGAGAGGGAGGAGAGTGAGAGAAAGTCAAGAAATGTTCTCTTTTTATTGGAAAAATAATGAACATTATATTGAAATTGTCCAGATTATAACTAATTTTGGGGGGTTGAATGAATATTCCTCATAGTAATTGAAGTAGTGGTGATATTGTCTCTAAAGGATATAATTCAAATCCCAAATTTTTATAGAAAAGCTTAAATTTTATTCATGGTCCCTTTTAAAATACAAATATAAGGAATAGGTTGACATTCTCAGTCAAACATTAGGAAAGGAGGAGTTACTTTGTTTTCATTACTTTAACTAGGCTCATTATAAGTGCCCAATAAATCTTTTAAATAAATGAATAAATATGTTCAGGAATGATCTGTATAAGTTTCTTGTGATTTCCAAGACATATGTGTAAATGGTTGCTGAGTCTTTTAGTCTCCTGTGACTGAGGCCATTTATCATGGTTGATATCCTCTAGGCAATGACCTATTCATTTTTTTAATTTTAATTTTTAATGTTTAAAATGTTCATTGAAGCATAGTTGACACACGATGTTAAATTAGTTTCAGGTGTACAACATGGTGATTTAACAATTCAGTATCTTATGCTATGCCCATCACAAGTGTAGCTGCCATCTATCACCGTACAACATTATTAAAATACCACTGACTGTATTCCTCATGATGTACATTTCATCCCCATAACTCTTCATCTAGAAGCCCGTATTTCTGACTCCCCTTTACCCATTTTTTCCCTTAGCCCCATTCCCTTCCCCTCTAGCAATGATTGAACTATTTTCTATATTTATAATTCTGTTCCTGGTTTTTGTTTATTCATTTGTTTTAGATGTCACATATGAATGAAATGATATATTTGTCTTTCTCCTCATTTTTTCACTTATCATAATACCCTCTAGGCTCATCCATGTTGTCACATAAGGTAAGATCTCAATCTTTTTTATGGCTGAAAAATAGTCCACTGCACACACATGCACACACATGATATCTTTATCTGTTTTATTGATGTACACTTGTATTGCTTCCCTACCTTGGCTAAATAAATAGTGCTGCAATTTTTAACATAGAAGAGTATATATCTTTTCCAATTATTCTTTTTGTTTTCTTTGGGTAAATATCCAGCATTGGAATTACTTGATCCTATGGTATTTCAATTTTTGAGAATTTTTTAAAGGAGTCTCCATACTATTTAGTAGTGGCGGAACCAATTTACATTCCCACCAACTGGGGATAGGATTTTTTCCCTTCGCACTTCAAAAATGCTTGTCATGTCTTGTCTTTTTGGTTCTAGTCATTCTGTCAGTTGTAAGATAATAATACCTCATCGTGGTTTTGATCTGTATGTCTTCTTTCAAAAGATGTCGATTCAGGTCCTCTATTTATTTTTAATTGAAGTATTCTTTTTCATGTTGAGTTGTGTAAGTTCTTTATATATTTTGGATACTAAGCCCTTTTTAGATACATCATTTGCAAATAACTTCTAGTCAGTAGGTTGCCTTTTCATTTTGTTGTTGGTGGTTTCTTTCACTGTGCAGAAGCTTTTTTGGGGGGGTAGCCTCCATAGTTTATTTTTACATTTGTTTCTCTTGCCTGAGGAATCATATCTAGAAATATGTTGCTAAGGCCAGTGTCAAAGAGATTACTGCCTATGTTTTATTCTAGGAGTTTTATGGTTTTGGATTTTACATTTAGAACTTTCATCCATTTTGGATTTATTTTTGTGTGTGGTGTAAGAAAATGGTCCAGTTTCATTATTCTGCATATGACAGTCCAGTTTTCCTAGCACCATTTCCCAAAAGACTGTTTTCCCCATTGTATATTCTTGTCTCCCTTATTGCAAATTAATTAACCATGTAAGCATGGGTTATTCCTGGGCTTTCTTTTCTCTTCTATTGATATGTGTCTATTCTTGTGCCAGTACCATATCAGTTTGATTACTACAGCTTCGTATTATATCTTAAAATATGGGATTGTGATACCTGGAGTTTTGTTCTCCTTTTTCAACACTGCGTTCAGTATTCAGTCNAATCCTCTTGTCAGATTGACCCTTTTATCATTGTTTAATGCTTCTTTTCTTTGTCTCTTGCTACAGTCTTTGTTTTAAAGTATTTTTTCTGATTTAAGTATTACTACCTGGCTTTTTTTCTTTTTTCCTTTTCTTTCTTCCTTTCCTTTTCTTCCTTCCTTTATTTTTTTTCTTTCTCTTTCTTTCTTTCTTTCTTTCTTTCTTTCTTTCTTTCTTTCTTCCTTTTTCTTTTTCTCCCTTTCTTTTTCTTTTTCTTTCTTTCTCCCTTCTTTCTTTCCTTCCTTTCTTTTCCTCCCTCCCTTCCTTCCTTCCTTCCTTCCTTTGTTTCTTTGTTTCTTTCTTTCTTTCTTTCTTTCTTTCTTTCTTTCTTTCTTTCTTTCTTTCTTTCTTTCTTTCTTCTTCTCC